>OY804598.1:60868035-61468035 GCA_963680895.1 Fragum sueziense | reverse complement strand
AAGACAAATGGAAAATAAACATACATACATATTGTGAGTCATTCTTGACTTGGCGGGGAATCACTTTGCTATTAATATAAAATATATAACCCTTTCTAAAACGGCGCAATTTTGGACTGGTCTATTTCGAAAGGAATTGCAGACAACAAAATAAATTGTATAGAAAGGAGAAAATATGCACGTTATAGATCAGAAAACAATGAGGCAAAAGGAGAAGGTGCTGGTCGCCAGCATCTTCTTTTGCCTCAATGATTTCGCAAGCCTATTCTATTGGGCAAGTCAAAACCGGGTTTTGTTTGGGAATGGGTTAACAAAGGTGTTATCAAAGTAAAGGAATCGGTTAAAAGTTTGTTAGCAAATTGGCATAAATTTGTATGTAAACAAACTAGAGATATTATCAGACTGGCGATTGATCCGCAGCAAGTACATGTAGACGTTTGATAATGGTTGTTTCAATCCTTTCCAATGCAATAATAGGTTGGTCCAGAGCAAATCATTGGAAAAGAATGGTTGAAGGCTTTCTAATCTTTTTTATTTCAATTCCAAACCATAAGTTGTTGGTACTCATAGGAATCGTCTCATCGAGACGATTCAAATGAGTACCAACAACAGATGGTTTGATGAAATTATTCAAATTCATCAAAGAGGGTGTCTCAAATCTGCCCACGCATGAATTTTCTTTAAATTCTGCATGGTGATAAAGGACCATATACAAGCTATGAAAATGCATTTAGTTTCTTAGATAATCCAAACTGGATTCCAAAAAGCCACCTTGACTTATTCCCACTATGACATGAAACGTGGCCCCTTTTTCATGTGTCGCAAAACTTTAGTTTTGTGTATTTTCAAGATCTGTCAATTGAATTTGATCCGAGACACATAAGGCATTACATTCATACCAGAAAAGGTATTTGAGGAAATGATTATGAATGTTTTTTTATTGAATTAATCATGAAAACATGCATATTTTTCAGCAAAATTTTGGAAAAGAGTAAAATTGAATTCCAAAGTTAAGTATGTTGGAGTCTTTGTCAAGATTCTATATTATTACAAAAACATGCTACATATTTCCTCTTACTTTGAGCCAAATTATATAGAAATCCAAAACCGGTAACAATGTCATATAATACATATTATTGATGAAGGTGATGTTTTGGTCCGAAACTTGTATTCAGTAAAAATTTGATTGTGCTCCTAAAACATTCTTATATTCAGTAAAATCAACTGTAGTATACAATACAAACCCACAGCAATATTCATGCCCAAAAAACTCATTGGTAAAAACATAGAATTGATATAGATATTACTTATATTTTCAAAATCACATGTATGGAAGCCAAGATAGCCATACATATACATATTGCAAGTTTTCTTTACTATTTGGTCACATTGTCTATGCACCATTTTTAGTGAGACTATGACATGCAATAAATGTCAAGCCAAATGTTATGAAATTGAAAAGACGCTTAGAACCGGTACGTATCATCAAAAGGTGCCCTTCCGGGTAACCAATACATAACCAAATATTTTTGCTCTAAGCGCCCCTAATGAACTAACATGATATGGAAGGCCCCCTATGATTCAGTAAAAGACTGTTACAGCATTATATCTTTTTAGTTACACAGTTGAAATGTGCTTGTTTATTTCAAAACGTGGCTCTATTGGGATAAAACAGGGTGCAAATATTTCCTCAAATTATTTTTCTGACCATAGCTTAACCTGTATTGATACACAATTTATACACATGTCAATTATGTCATATGATAAACACGTTGTTTAGCCATCAATAGCCCTTAATAGTCACATGGGAGTTTGATTATCTGTTTCTTATGCATCACAATATTTTCACTTTTGCACGATTGTCAAATGCCATCAGAGAAATCGGTGCTTTTTCTTATTTGCTTTCTCATGTTTCAAAAGATCTATAAATAACTCTTGCTGTTAGCTTTCATGAATCACGGCTGACTTGAATAATTTAAAATGATTTCTATAGAAAATTTCCTCTCTTTTTTGTAAAGTAGGTACACCTGGGACAAGATCTAATGTGACCCTGTACAAAAACATTGTAACCAATTTTGAAGTATACCCCTTTGCAAACTTACATACACAATTAAAAACCTCATGGCTGTGTAAAGTTTTACAAAAAGAGCTTATTTTTATTGTATGAAATGTTTCCCCTTTTATGCTGCCACAGCAACAAAAGTTTATGACAAAAAGAAATTTTAATACACAGAGTTGTACTTCTTTAACCCAAGGATATTTTTTATCAAGTTTCAAAAAGATTTTTAAATAAGATTGGGAGAAAAAGAATTTTTGAGAAAATGCGAACAGACAGACAGACACAGGGACAGATGACAGGAAATAACCGAAAAAATGCCTTGCATCTTGATTTATCCTCAGATAAACTAAAATAATCAAAAAAGTAAACAAAACATTTGAAGAAAGTCATTTTTAAAAAATCTTAATTTTGTCCATTCTTGGAAATGTGCACTATTCAGGGGGAAATTCCAAAAGCAACATTTTACCGGTTTTATTTTTTCTCGATATTTCACGATAATCATCAGTATATTTGTGCGCAACTTTTACATAATTTTCAAATCTTGACAAAAACTGGAACAAAGAAAAATTTTGAACAGAATTTGCTTAAAATATTTAAAAACAACGAATTTTTGGGTTACCTCCTAACATCAGTTGATATAAAACATTTTTTGTACATAATTATTTATATTTTTGTTTCATACAGGATCACGGACTACTGGGCATTATTTTTAGAATAAATTACGCGATGAAACTAACAACCAGAACGCTTGCACACTGTTTTAATCAGGGTACCCTCTTTTTTCATGGTGAAAAGTTAAAATTCCGAGAAAATTGTTTCCTGGAAAGTGCGATTTGAAACATTTCATGAATATGAACCGTTATCTAGTGTACTAACTTCACGCCAAATTTCATTAAATTCCGAGCGTGGGCAGACTCCCATGTTATTTTTCCTATTCGTGAGACACCCCCTTTTATCAATGGTGTTTATTTTCGTTATGTCGTTGTTATCATTGAATGCTGTTCCTGTCTTCCATGTTGATTTTTTTTAAATTTTGAATGACAACATTCTTATTTATGAAATAAAAAGGAAATATAGATCTATTCATTTTTTTCATTGGGCCTTAACCCTAAACTTTCAAAAACTGTGACCGCTTTTAATTACCTCGTTCACATTGGATTCAGAACTTCAGCTTTTTCGACTGTTGCCTCAATATTATCTGCACTATATTGTATATAATTTTCATCCGTTTGTCGTCAGCATTTAAACCTTGTTTCTATACATTCGAGTTGTTGAATTTCATGAAAGCTTCCTCTTCCTACTTACAAAATTGGGACAGTTCCCTGCGATTAAAAATACGAGATTTGCAGTTTAAAAAAGTGCTAAAAAGTACATGTATATCGGTTCTACATACAAGAGGTCTTTTGTCTGAAATATTCATTATTACAATGTACGTCAGAGGTCATATAATTATAATTACAAGGAAGCGTTACCTTCGGTATTCTTTTCATTAACTCTTTCCCCAAAAAGAGCTGGTTTTACGCCCGCAAACGGAAAATGCTTGGGAACATATTGAGACAAAGAAACTAAAATGCTGTTGATCAGCATCTTCTCCTTTTGTCTCAATATTTTCTGTGTCCACACTGATCTTTGTGAAGTCGATTATGCAATCTCCGGCAGCTTTCAAGTTGAAAACCCTTGAGATAAGTGCCGTTTGGGAAAGGATTAACTTGTTAGTCAAGCATGTATGTATTGTAATACAAATTGGTTAAAAATATACAAAAGAAATATCGTATGCATTAACTCTTTCACTGCCAATGTCGCCGATAAGCGACTTATTAGATATCAGCCTATACAGGAAGGTTGTTTCTGTCCGGGGAAATTTGACATCAAGTTCATTTAGACATTCCGATTAAAGTTAGCATATTTTGACCTGAACACCTTTTCGTTTGTAGTAATGTTTATCGAAAGACAAAGAAGAGTATCTACATAATATAGTCCCTGGACTAGGCTCCAGTTGACTGAAACCGACTGAGATGTGGGACTGAGACACAGAGCACCGTGAAGGTGCTAGTTGGGGAGCCTAGTCCCCAATCTGAATAATTCCAATCTTGAGATAATGCTATGAACAACATAGTACGGGTACCAATTTCAAGGTGGGGAATCATGCGATACAACAATTGCAGAAAATCTTTAAAAAGAATATGTTAACACGTGACCGATTGGAAAATAGTCTGAAACATAGAAGGCGGAGATGCGTCAGGAATTTGCCGGATCCTTAAAAACTTAACTGATAAAAAGTTATTGACGAACTAAGTAAAATTTTACTTGGTCGTCAATAACTCTTTTATCGGCTTATTTCTATATGATCTGCCACATCCAGCAAAGTCCTGACGTATCCCCACTTCTGCTTCATTTTTATTAGTATTTTCTTCGTTTGCCATGATAATGTTTCTCAGTTAATAGGGCAAACAGGCTGGCAAAATTTAAATATGAAGGAGAAAAAGTAGTTTTTTTGCCACGAGAACAAAATGTGTATTTTGTAGCTTAAGCAAGGTTAACGGGAAAGGAGAAAATGCTGATAGTCAGAACTTTGGTATTTTCTCCCAATGTTTTCCAAATCACGGTATTGTGTTTGGGATTGGAAGTGTCCGTACTTGTCATTTACTCACGTCATTCATTCATAAGTGTAAAGCCTGACATTTTGAGTAAGTTTCCACATCAACCCTTTCCCAAACAAGGTATGATTTTGACGTCCCTAATAAGACAATTTTGTGAGGAAAACATTTTAGCAAAGAAGGTAGTAAATGCTGATAATCAACATATCCCCCTTTCTGATCAAGATTTTCTGTACTATGTTGTTCACAAAACGTATCTGCATCAACAATAAGGTTTTCATCTGCATCAGCTTTAATGTTTGAACAACCTTTTTTTTGCCATTTGGTAAAAGGTTAACCCTTTCCTGATTAAGACCCGGTTTTGACGTCCTTAATTGAATAGGCTTGGGAAAACATTGAGACAAAAGAATAAACTGCTGATAACCAGCAGTTTCTCCTTTTGTCTCAATTTTTTCTATTTCATATTTTACACAAATTATATCTTTAATAACATCCATTTTGTCATTTGTGGCTCTCTTTGAAGTGGATCACACTAAAATGTTGCCGTTTGGGAAAAGGTTAAGAGGCTACCAAGAGGCTACAAACTACAAACTGGATAAAACATTACAAGCTAAGGATAGCAGCCATGGAGGTTAGTAGTTTAAGTTTCATTTGTTGTCCTGATTTGGAACTTTAATCCTTTCCAATACAAACCAATTTTCCACAGACCAGGGATTCTATCATTGGCCTTGTTATGTTGGAGATGAAGTAACCTCTGATTTTGACCCCACGAGAAGAGACAGCTTTGACAATCATACACACAAAAAAAGTTGATAATCATCATTGAATCATTTTCTCGAAATAGTGTGTGTGTATTAAAAAAATAAAAACCAAAAACATTTTTACTATAAGAAACATCTATAGTCAGCAATATTACTTTTGGAATAGCCTTAAGCAATATTGAATGGATCAGTGGAAACATGATAATAACATTTCTTCGCTTTCATTCATAAACATTTTTTTTATTTTTAAGGAGTGCAGATATAGAGATTGGAATTCTATGCATTGGCATTTTACGTAGGCCTAGTATTTAACGCAACTATAGTTTCAGGTGTCAAAAGCTGTCGACCTGTACAGACATCTGGCCAAGTACCCCCAGGCTGTCAGTGCCCGAGTCTCACGTGCCGGCGACCCCGAATATGTAGCCATAGACACCGTCCAGGCTCAGCGAGATCTAGAACGAGCAGAGAAAATAAGATTCTCACGGTCGTTCATCGTTAAAGAGACAGAGGATGGGAAATTTGATGTACTGCATAGGTCCCAGGCTCAGGAAATATCAAATGAGTAAGTTTCGTCGACGAATTCCAACCAACATTAGGTTATTAGATACCAAAGACTTCCAATAATAACTATAATTGTTGGCCCATAGGAAGCAATTTTATATTGGGGAGGAGGCTCAAGCCCTTGTGTCTTAATACTGGTCGGGGGCTAAAATGGATTTTCCCTAAACTTTAGGAATAAAATGAGGACATTTCGGCAGGTTTGGTCAACTTTGGTACGGGGGCTTAGCCCCCAGCCCCTCTTCCTACGGGCCTGAATTGTTTCTTTTTTCTCTTACCAAATGTCTTCACTAAACCGCCAAAATGCACATAAAGATGTAGCTCAGTCACCTGTGTACATAGAATTTACATTTTTTTCAATACAGTGATGCATGCATTAGATCGAATCTTGCAGGTGTGGAACACTTGCAAGACTAGACACATCACATGCAAAATAGCAGTAGTTTGGATTTCGATATTTTGTTGCTTATATCAGTAAAATTTGTAAACCATGAATTTATACCGTGATATCGTTACAGGCATTATATATATATCTTCGCTTTTCAACAAAGACTTCGTATCTACAGCTTTAAACAAGCTGTAGATACGAGGTTTTTGTTGAAAACCAACGATATGCTAACCATCTAATTTTAGGATATGGAACAAACCCTCTCCAACGGGTAAATACAAAGCTGTTGTGAGAAGAGTTAAAGACAAGAAAAGTGGCGAGAAAATATACATTGAAGTAAGTGGAATTTTCACATTGGTCTTAGCTGAGCAAATGTATAATACATAGCTGCTTTTTCAACAAAAACCTTGTAACTACAGCTTAAAATAAGCTGTAGTTACGAGCTTTTGTTGAAAAGCTGTGGTATCCAAAATCATCCACGATTGACCTTTGCCTTTGGATATATGGAACGTAGAACATTTTGACTAAGAGGACATTAATAGGGAACGATACGATTATTTGTGCACATTTCAAATTTATACATTGTAAGGAAAATAAAAACCAATTGCATATTATAGATCTAATAAACGACCTGGCAGAGCATCTCTAGCTATTAACTTGAGATGCTCTTTCAGGACATTTAAAGAGACCTAGACTGAAAAGCAACCAAAGGCGACAAATAAAAAAAACTACAGTTGTATGTAACAAGCTGCAGGTACGAGGTTTTTGCGGGAAAACAACGATTTTCATATGAAACTGTGCCTGTCAGTACTTGTGTTTTACAAGGGTTTATAGAATGATAAAATTTAACCCTTTCCCAAACGGCAAAATTATAGGGTGATTCACTTCAAAAACTGCCACAAATGACAAAATTGAAGTTATTTAAGACATAATTTGTGTAAAATATGACATATATATATATACATAAATATTGAGACAAAAGGAGAAACTGCTGGTTATCAGTAGTTTCTTCTTTTGTTTCAGTTTTTCCCAAGTCCTTTCTATTAGGGACGTCAAAACCAGGTCTTGTTTGGGAAAGGGTTAATGGAAGAGGTCACATGAACCCTTTCCCGAACGGTACATGTTACATAGTACGGGTGTTGTTGCAAAACCTCGTAACTACAACTTGATTAAAGATGTAGTTACGAGGTTTTGCAGTAACACCAACGACATGTTCCAGTTTAAAAGATGTTGCAGGCGATAGATGGATTTTAATCAAGATATCATAGGCTATAGCTAGAATATTTTGGGACAAAAATTGAAATTGCTGATGATCTGCAATGACTGTCTAAAAGACTTCTGTTCTCTCAATGGTTTCCCAGACAATTCCTACTAAGTGTGTCAAAACCAGTTTAGTTTGGGAAAGGAGTAGGCTACTCGTCTCCTAGAGGACAAGTAAGCTATGTTACGTCTTTAACCCTTTCCAAATCAGAACTTTGGTTTAACGTCCTTAGTAGTAATAGTTTGGGAAAACAATAAGAGAAAAGAAGAAATTGGTGGTAATCAGAAAATTATCCATTTCGCCAATACTTTCTATTCTATATAAAACACATTATTAACCCATTACCACACAGTGACTCTTTATGGCTCCCCATGATATTAAGGCTTTGGAAAACAATGTTGAAAATTAAGAAATTACTTGTGACAAGCAATTTCTTCATTTTCCACAATGTTTTCTAACCAAAAAGACCAAAGGATTTTAAATCTCATTCACTTGAAATTGTCGTCTGCAACACCTTTGAATTTTGAAGAGTCCAACGTGTTGCCGTCTGATAATGGGTTAACCGTTTTCACGTCTGCAACAATTTTCGAAATAGACCTCATTAAATTTTGTTGTTTGGGAAAAGGAGAGAATATATCACTTAGAGTGATATATTTTTCTGTTTGACAAGGGTCATTTTATTACATATTAAATTCAGCATCATGAATTTAAGTATGATACAAAATTATAACCCTGTCTCATACACGTTTAAAGAGTAAGTTCCGTTCGAAAAGGTAAACGCATACAAAAGACATTGGGAGAAAAACAGACAAACGATCAACAACAACAACTTTTCAAGACGAATACAATAGTTCCAGCCGAAAATGACAATGACGTAGGCTGATGTTTACTGCTGCAAAACCAATCAATTCGTCTGATTTGCACCGTTACAAATACGAACAGAGTTGATTGGTTGTCAAGTAGTAAACATTAGCCCACGTCACTGTCATTTTCGGCCGGTACTATTGTACAATCTAGCAATAGGTTCAAATAAAAAAGTGAAGTCTTAAAATAAATCTTAGGTGCCAAACACTTGTTTGTTCATCAAACAGGGGGAAAACAACAACAAAATAACAACAACAACAATAAACCTAGAATTTAGAGAATTTTTGAACAATTAATAGATCTACGGTATATCGAGATTTACTTTGTTTTTTTTTTCATGATTTTTTTATCATCCTGTAAATCACATAAACTCTGTAATTGTGATTAAAGTAGTAATTTGTTTAATTTTTTTCCAGATTTGGGAAGGCAACACGAAGAAAGAAAACTTTGAGGTCACAGCTGCCAACAAACATGGGAAAATATACGAGGCTGATGGTAGGAACTGTTTCTATCCTTAACAATTTTTCGATTTTTGGCATCCCTAATATTCATTTTATAAAATCCCAAATAATTTGCCATTCATTTAATAATAAATACTTCTTTTTAATATAAGTCAAGGCAAAAAACATCGTATTTACTATTGGGTATTTACCATCAGCATTATATCTCTCACCTTTCTCTTTAGAAATTTCCTAAATTTCTAAAACTTTACTCTTGGTCGATTCCTTCTCCTTTTCTCTATACCTCTAAGTATTGTGATTTTACAATATTCTAAGAGCGGTCGCTTTTCATTATTGCTTTAAATGTTTGTTACGTTTTATTTGCGATTTTCAGTTCATTTTGGATGTCTGGAATGGTCCAACAATGAAGACAAGCTACTCTATGTTGCCGAAAAGAAATACGATAAAAAGGCCGTGTCGTTCTTTGCTAAAACTGGTGTTGAAGATTCAACCAATACTGAAATGGTACAACACTTTCGCTGTTCTTTAACTCGTAATAGCCTAAGTACTGCATTTCATTTTCGCAAGCCGCTTATGTATTCGACGACATAGTGATAGTACAAACGTATGTGGCTTTAACATTGGCAAGCAAAGATGGCTACACTTAACCCATTACCACACGATTACTCTATTTGACTCCCCATAAAATAATGGCCATGAAGAACATTGTTGAAAATGAAGAAATTGCTTGTGACAAGCAATTTCTTCATTTTCCACTATGTTTTTCATCCAAAAATACCAAAAAATCAAAAATTTCATTCACTTGAAATTGTCGTCTGCAGGATCTTTGATTTTAGATCACCCTAAAATTTTGTCGTTTGGTAAAGGGTTTAAAAGTTATACAGATAGTTGACGAGCAACAGAAACGATCCCCATAATATACAGGTTCATGCAGGTTGACCAATTCACCAAATAATTCTCGTATATTTTTTTTTACTAGTTTACACATTCTACAACTTAGTCCAGACTTAATTAACCTCATATTTAGTAAGGAAACAAATCAACAATATCAACGTATAATTATCCTTGAGATCCGTTGGCTTTTGGAATAACAAGTGACAAAGCCAGCATTATGAAATATCTATGAGGTACCGAACTAATAGGCCTTCGGATTCCAAGGGCCAATAGATATCTCTCGGGATGCAATTGACATATCTATTACTTTATTTGTGTTTTCATTTCTAACAGGGTGGTGAGTACGATGTAAAAGAAGATTGGGGTGAAGGTTTTACAGGGAAACATATCCCTGTACTGTTTGTGCTAAATATAACATCAGGGGAGATAACTGTGCTCGAGGGAATCCCAGAAAATATTTCAGCAGGACTGGTAACATTCTAAACACACTTTTTTTGCATTTTAGTTTTAAAGTGATGAAATATATCCATTTACGTGCATGTTGATTTGTACTCAAAAATATGTAACTAGGTCATGCAAATTGAGCATGATCTCTGTAACACACTGACAAATGTTTATCAATCCCTCCAACCATATTAGATGCTTTCAATATAAAGGCACAATAAAGACATATGTACACGAACAGTTGCTTATTTAGTCCAATATCATTGCTACAATTTCACTTGAAAAACTTTAATATGACGACCATTATTTCAACATAGATGGATTGATTATGAACAAAAAACTAAAATGACATTTTTTTGTAAACGTAAATGTACATTGTACATTCATATCAAATATCTAAATTTTAAACCAGATAACAGACACATTTCAAATTTATTTTTTTTCATTTCAGGGTAAATGGTTACCCGGCGATGAGAAGATTGTTTTTACTGGCTGGGATCATGAACCATATAGGATGGGTATTCTATATTGTCCAATCAGAAAGTGAGTTCCATATGTTTCTTATCCATTAAATATATTATTTCAAGTCATGTAGTATCCAAACGCGATGGACGGATATGGCCAAATGTAGTGTCCAAACTTGTGGGACGGATATGTCCAAATGTAGTGTCTAAACGTCAAGGACGGATATGTCCAAATGTAGTGTCCAAACGTGAGGGACAGATATGTCCAAATGTAGTGTCCAAACGTGATGGACGGATCTGTCCAAATGTAGTGTCCAAACGTGAGGGACGGATATGTCCAAATGTAGTGTCCAAACTTGTGGGACGGATCTGTCCAAATGTAGTGTCCAAACATGAAGGACGGATCTGTCCAAATGTAGTGTCCAAACGTGATGGACGGATCTGTCCAAATGTAGTGTCCAAACATGATGGACGGATCTGTCCAAATGTAGTGTCCAAACGTGATGGACGGATATGTCCAAATGTAGTGTCCAAACATGATGGACGGATATGTCCAATTGTAGTGTCCAAACGTGGTGGACGGATATGTCCAATTGTAGTGTCCAAACGTGATAGACGAATATGTCCAAACCATATTCAGTGATGATGTAATTGATCAAATGTGTTCAAACCTTAGTTGTACCAAATCGTTGTTGTTGATGTTTATAATTACAGAGCAGTCCTATACATTCTTGATGTAAAGTCTGGTGAACGCAGTAAGTACACGTTTTGTTTTTTCCATCATCCATGCCAGGATTAACGTGACTTACATTTAAAAAAAATAGTTCATAACACAGTGTTAAACGATCATCTCAATACCTAAATGCAATCTGAGCAGGATCCAAATTCTTGTTTTAGAGTTGATGCAGTTCAGGAGTTATCTATTAGACATCAACATAGATCTTAATCAAACCACTTTTACCTGCAGGATTTTCTGCATCCATGGTGATCTAAAAATCCATAGAGTTCCATTTTGAGATCTCGGTTAATTTTAATAAATGACACGCTATTAAAAGGGACCATCTTGGAAGTCTATAAAACTAGATTTTGGTAATCGGATCATTCTTAGTAGATGTTAGCAGTTGTTGCATTTAGAAAAATGAACAAATAGTAACATAGGGAAAACAATCTACATATATATCGACTAAATTATCTTGGATCGGAAAGTTTCGATTCAAGACGAAGGTCGATACTTTTCATACTTCTCAGATTGTCAATTTTAAAGTGACGGTTGACAAATAATTTCAGGGCAGATTACTCCCTCTGGAAGAGCATCTATGTGTCCGGTGTTATCCCCAAATAAAGACTGTTTTGTATTTCTGGATACAAATATTGGTGGACCACATATGCAATGTATGCGTTTGATGAAGGTATTTCGTACATTTTTCAAAGTTTAAAATCATTAATCTTGACAGATCTATACGCGTATATTTTTTTCGAATTATTTTCCGTAGCATAATATTTTTCATGGGCAGATGCCAAAGATTTACACACACAAACATTTGTAAAATAAAATGCAATATATTTTGCTACCACTAAGCCATTCTCTTTAAGGGTTAATTTTAATTTAATATACTTGAGAATAATCCGTAATTCTTTTTTTGAAACTGGGTAATTGAAATTCTTAATTGAAATTGAATTTCCTCAACTGACGGATTAGCATATTTGTTAATTTTAGTACGATTTAGAAACCGGGACAACAACAACAGTTACAGAAGAGATTCAATCTGTAAAAGGTAATATTAAGATAATACTCAATATCTCTACATTCTGCTTGATTAAAAGTGAAAACCTTTTCCAACCTCCATCAATGAAACTGTTTTGTTATAATTACATTATAAACATCCCTGGTGAACAACAAAATGGTTAAACATCATTTAAATACAAACTAAACAAAATTCGGTTGTGTAGAACCCCACATATCTCGAGGGAAAAAGATATTCCCTCCGGCTTCGACATAACGAGCTTCAGCTATAAACACTGAATTTAAAGCAAGATCTTTTGTGTACAAATAACAGAGGAAATACGTAATAAATTAACTAAAACAATTTTGGCAAATGCAGACCTCTTATTAACAAAGCCTGAAATGAATAAATAAATGTCATAAAAAGAATTGTATTGAGTACCTTTGAGGCTTTGCAGCCGTTTTCACGGTGTATAATCACGTGATACAACAATATCAGAAAATCTTTAATAACTTAATTAATATGGGACCGATTTCAATTCGGTTTGAAGCAGAGAAGGTGGACAGACATCACGCATTAGATGGACGTGTTGGATTTTTGAAAGATCAACTGATAAAAAGATATTGAAGATAAACCAAAATTTTGGTTTATCTTCAATAACTTTTTTATCAGTTGATTTTTCAAAAATCCAACACTTTCATCTTATTCCTGACATTTTCCCAACTTCTCTGCTTCAAACCGAATTCAAATTGGGCAAGTATTAAAAACAATATTGAAGATTATCGGAAATTCTGAGTCACGTGATTATACACCGTGGTTTTACTGATGCTATTTTGTTATATTTATCTCATTGTGGTACAGATGACGAATTCCCGGGACTTTACTGCGTAAGCCTGCTAGACAATTGTTGGAGCAAGGACGGTATTCGTGTAATTGTGAATTCAGCATGGAAGTGTAACAATGCTGCGGTTGTCATCAACACGGAGACTAAGGAGATATCTTATTTACCATCTGGCAAGTTGACTAATTACAAAAACCTTACATTTTAAGACTTGTCTTATTTGAAAGATATTTCACACGACATATATAATAATCCTCCCAGCAATGCTCTAATAGCTTTTCCATGATCTGTAGACACTTTGATATATCAGAAATGATTACATTCAGTCTTGAATTAAATACAGACTGATTTGGAACCATGCATTTTCTAGACCCTGGATAAGTTAATTTCTATACAGATTTAGGCTTCTCCTTTGCGGATGTAATATATGCCAGTGAAACTTTTTTCTTTATATCTAGATTGTGGAGGCGATATCTCAGTTTTGAGTATTCAGGAGGATGTAGTCATCGCTCAATGCGCTTCACCAAACACGCCTCACTATTTGGTAGGTAAAATTATATAGTTCATCAACTTTACCCGAGACATGTAGGTTTACAATCAGATAGAATAATTTTCTCTTTTCATAACAGTAATTTTCTCTATTCACAACTTTTTATCAAATACCCCAATTGCATATCTCATTATTCTAATTACTATTGAAGTTCCCACGTGAAAGTGTCTACATCTTATGAAATTGCTTCATTCGTATTATTTTTCAAATATCATGGTGTCAACATACTTGTTACACCAGCTCGATTGGGCACGCATGTACATAGCTTTTATTCTATTATGCAGGTTGTTGGTAAACTACCTCAGTGTGGAAACGAGAAAAGCATTGTTTGGTCTAGATTAGAAAAGAAATCAACTGTCTTAGAAAACGTTTCATGGAAGATCATAAAACATAACCCAACGTCAGATAGGGTTAATCCTAAATACGGTGTGTTATATAATACATTTTTGCATGATAAGTATCCCAAATAAGTAGAATTTTATGAAGTATTCTTATCAAAATATTGAACACGTCAACCTTTTTCCCAATAGAAAAAATATTAGGATAGTCAAAATTGAAAGCTGATGCAAGAAATGAAATAGTTGTCAATTCTTTCACAAATAAGCAAATTATATAAAGTTCATTTTAATACATGCGCCATTATTTGGGAAATCAGTTAATCATTTACGATACCAACAAAACTTACAAATTGTTATTTCTTTACATTTTTCAGCTACCCTAGACTATGACAGCATACTCGAGTACAAAACTTCACCGAAAGAAAGAGAGAAAAGAAAACTTGTTGTAAATCCACATGGTGAGCTCAATATTACTTTCAATCAAAGTCATCTCACAAATAGCTGTCCTCTTGTTCTAACCAGTTTAGACGCCAGAATAGCAGTTTGGACAGTGTGAGAACGGACAATTGTGTGAAGTTTTGTCATAGCCAGAAACGATATATATATATATATATATATATATATATATATATATATATATATATATATATATATATATATATATATATATATATATATATATATATATATATATATATATATATATATATATATATATATATATATATATATATATATATATATATATATATATATATATATATATATATATATATATATATAGTTATCTAACAGGCGTATTGTGGGTCATTTCGTCAAATTCTGACTCACGTTGTGGGTACTCTTGGTGGTTTGTGGGTCATCAATATTTTGACCCATAAAACGCCGGCAATCTGGAATCTGAATTTTATTGCAAATAGTATGATTCGAATTTTTATGGAA
Source organism: Fragum sueziense (assembly GCA_963680895.1). Classification (NCBI taxonomy): domain Eukaryota; kingdom Metazoa; phylum Mollusca; class Bivalvia; order Cardiida; family Cardiidae; genus Fragum; species Fragum sueziense. Next base: position 61,452,889 of record OY804598.1, on the reverse strand, counting down.
AAAAATTTTTTCGTGACCCATAATTATATATAAAATATTGACCCACAAAGTGCGATCTATTTTTAGAACACGCTCATAGCACAGCCTCTGTGCGAGTAATACGTATTTTTTTAGACTGCCCACAATGTTATTTATAGATCTACCCAATGACCCGGAATACGGGTTGTCGTTGACGCAATGCATTGTTGGAAACAAAATGGCGGGTCTCTCTCGGGGCAAGAGAGCGGTAAGCAAAAATATCAAATTTATTATGATTTTGTAATTCAGGTCTTTCTAGTTTACGCCCACGCATCGAAAGATTGTTTTACTCATGTCTGTCGGTCCGTCCGTTTGTCTGTTCGAAAACTTAACATTTTGCATTTTCTCAGAAAATAGCCATTTTGGGGGCATTCATGTTTCACAAACTCATCTTGTTGTCATAATGATCAGGGTTCGACATTAACTTTTTTTTATCACTAGACCAGTGGTCTAGTTCCTCATAATTTTTACTAGACCACCAGTGAAGTCTGCTAGACCAAAAAAAATAAGGACCTATTGTTTGCTGAGTTACGGAAACGGCCGAGTTGAGACAAATGACATGACCTAGTTCAAATAGATGTGCATACTTGATGGATACCGATCTGTAAGCTAGGAAGCTAAATAAATCGACAAACTGGGTGACAAATTTTAATTCCAGACCTAAACGCGTAATCCGGAACAAAACCCGGCTCAAAATCGGACAGGCATAAATCAAATAACAACCCTTCTAGTCTAGTTTCGCTTTAGATATCGCGACTGCGCATGTCTGTTGACTACTCAATTTCCTGTTCCGATCTATCATTCGGTGAGTTACGGAAACGACCGAGATAAGACAAATGAAAATGACACGGTTCAAATGGCTGTGCACGGTCGATCAATACCTGTATGTAAGCTAGGAAGCTAAATAAATGGACAAACTGGGTTAGAAAGTTTAATTCCCGGCCCAAACGCTTGCACTGTGTCGAAAATGGGGTCAAAATTGGACAGACCGACCCTTCTAGTCTAGATTTGCTTTCTATCGCGACTGAGCTTGTCTGTTTTCAACTAGATTTCCTGTTTATTGGAATTCTACTTTCACATTATTCTCGCCGATTACTTGTGACTTTAATGGACATGGACTAGATCGTCATTTGTGGTCAGGCAAGACTGAAGCAACAAATGGAAAATTTATGTGAATTGAATTTTAATCATCAAGATTTTTTCACTAGACCAGTCGGGCTAGCTCGACGTGGATTTTACAAGCCCGAACGGACAATTTACTAGACAATGTCGTTCGGACGTGCCTTAATGTCGAACCCTGAATTGATATAATTTATGGATGTTGCTCTCGCTCAGCAGATGTAGTCCATTATTGGTCCACACTGGTAGCTCTTTTCTGTCTGTCCATAAGGCTGACAGTCAATTCCACACGCTTAGTGTCTGGGGCCATATCTTCTACAAAGGGGGGGGGGGGTCAAATTCATTATGACTTCACAAAAGGAAAAAAGATGTGCACATGGGGCACACTCTAGCATCCTCTTTTTATACCCCCGATCGGGGGTATATTGTTTTACTCATGTCCGTCTGTCCTTCCGTCTGTCAGAAAACTTGAACGTGAAAACTTAACATTGGCCTTTTCTCCAAAAGTATTGGACATACAAAGCTCAAATTTAGTATGCAAACTTCTTTCAATAATGTCTATCTGTTCCATGCAAAATGACCTTCCTCAAGGTCATCCATTTACCCTTATCAACCCTTTTCACGAAAACTTAATATTTTAGAAAAATTGCCATTTTGGGGGCATTTGTGTTTCACAAACACATCTAGTTCATATTTTCTTGTCCTGACATTAAATTTTTACCTACTGGTTCAATTTTTTTAAACTACATGAATAAAGCATTATGAGACGAATTGTCCTGCACAAAGGTCAGAACTATAACATCAATTTTTATGCCCCCCGCATCGAAAGATCGGGGGCATATTGTTTTACTCATGTCTGTCTGTCGGTCTGTCTGTCTGTCAGTCCGTCTGTCTGTCCGAAAACTTAACATTGTTATTCTCTCCAAAAGTATTTGACATAAAAAGCTCAAATTTGGTATGCACGCTTCTTTCAATAATATCTATCTGTTCCCTGCAAAATGACCTTCCTCATGGTCATCCATTTATCCGTAGCGCATCAGACTCTCGGTCTCATTGGTGAGGTCCCGGGTTTAATACCCGGCCGTGGCAAATATCCTTACAGGCTTTTGTCTCCCACCAAAGTTTGATCCTTCAAAAAATGTGGCTCTGGTGAAGGGGGGCTACTTGCTCTATAGGTAAATGAGGAAATTCTTAACAAAAAAAAATCGCTTTAACCCTTTCCCAAACAAGACCTGGTTTTGACGTCCCTAATAGAACAGGCTTGGGAAAACATTGAAACAAGAGAAGAAACTGCTGATAACCAGCAGTTTCTCCTTTTGTCTCAATATTTTCTGTGCTAAAATATACACAAATCCTGTGTTTATCCACAACTATTTTGTCGTCTGCTGCAGCTTTAAATTTGGACCACCCCAAAATTTTGTCGTTTGGGAAAGGGTTAAAACCGTTTGTCAGATTTTGAAATAATTTCTCAGGGATTTTCCTTGGGTGACTTTAATTAGATTGGTCAAGAAACATGGTTCTGGTGAAGGGGGCTATATAGAAATGAAGAAATTCTTGAAAATTCTTCTTCTCTGAAACCCCTAGTCAGATTTTGAAATAATTTGACAGAGGTATTCCTTGGGTGATCCTTGCTCTTGTGAATGGGCGCTACTTGCACTATATGGACATGATGAAATTCTTGAAAATTCTCTTTCCCTGAAATGGTTTAATACAATGGACATAGGTTTTTTTTTTACTAAGAAACTGGGACTGTTTATGGGCCCCTTCCCCTCAGAAAATTTTTCCCCTAAAGATGCTTTTTCCCCTTAGAATCAATTTTCCCCACATAGATAATGTAATGATGCATGTAAAATGTTATAATTTTGCTTGGAATTTGTTTTTAAATGTCATTTATTTGGTTATATGACTTGTATATTATATATACTAAAATGAATCACTATGTTAAAACTAAGAAGCTTTTTTATAAAAATACAAAACCATAAATTTTCCCCTGCAGTTGTATATTTCCCCAAATTAACCCTTTCCCAAATGGTGAAAATTTAGGGTGATCCTTTTCAAAAGCTGCTGTAGACAATTTCATTGATGATAATTACGATAGGATTTTTGTACAATGTAGCCCAGAAAATATTGAGGCAAAAGGAGAAATTGCTGATTTCCTGAGCCTATTCTCTTAGGGACGTCAAAACCTGGTCTTGTTTGGGAAAGGGTTAAGGGCCCTAACCTTAAAAAAAGGCCTGATGACGATCGGTAGCCGATGATTACACTTTCAGATATTGTTATCCCAGCAGAGGACGACATGGAAGAAGAGCTGCATAATGATGTTGACCTGGTTGATGAAGAGTTTAATGGTAAGTTGATTTTCATCAGAGCTCAACTTTTTAGGTCACCTGACCGAAGGTCATGGTGACCTATTGCGACTGTGTTTCGTCCGTCGTCGTTCGTTGTGCGTTAACTTTTAACATTTTCGACTTCTTCTTGGAAACTATTAAACGGATATCAACCAAACTTGGCAGGAAGCATCCCCAGGGCAAGGCGCTTCAGATTTGTACAAATCATAGAGTTATCTCCCTTGGGGGCCCCATAAGGGGCCAAAAAGGGGCTAAATTGGGTACATCTTAAAAAATCTTCTTGTCATGAACCGGCTGTGGGATTGGATTCACATTTGGTATTTAAGGTCTTTAGGACAAGGACTACATACTGTTAACCAGGATAAGTTCGGGTCAACAAATGTTTGCGTTTTCATGCACTCGTACTTGTACGCGGCGTTTTAAGTTCGCAGATCAATGCTGTCCGTGAATCGCGCGAAACAAAACACGCTATGGAGGAATTGAAAAATGGACATGTTAAATAATGTGAGGAATCGGATAATTACATACATTATTGAATTATGACTGACTATCGGTCATCACCCTTGGGTATCTCGTAACTGCAGCATTGTTCAATCTGTATTTACGATATTTTAGTCGCCATTGACAGTTTGATCGAAGTAAGTTTCAATCGACCCATTGTTTTATTTCACACTTTATAGTATACTGGATTACAGTTTGTAACACAATACATAGAATTTGAGCGTTACTTTAACTTTACACCTATTTTAACCTTTTCCCAAACGGCAAAATGTTAGGGTAATCCGCTTTAAAAACTGCCACAAATGATAAAATATAAGTTATTAAAGATAGAATCTGTGTAAAATGTGGCATAGAAAATATTGAGACAAAAGGAGAAACTGCTGGTTATCAGCAGTTTCTTCTTTTGTTTCAATGTTTTCCCAAGCATTTGATATTAGGGGCGTCAAAACCAGGTCTTGATTGGGAAGGGGTTAATTTACCATAGCGATTATGACAGTTTTAATCAATACCATCGAAGGACGATTTAAACCTCGTAGCTGTGGCTAATTCAATCTACAGTTACGAGGTATAAAACGTCAATCGACGTTTGCTATCATACTTGGCATTGGAATCTCAAACAACCTCTTTTCTCAGTTTCAGGCTCAAAGCAAATATCAATCACGGGCTTAGAAAACAAAAACTATGAAAGCGATTAAAGTTCGCGTTTTTATTGAAAGTAGCCTATTCGCGGCTTTTTAAGTTCGCTAATCACATCCCACCACGAAAGACGCTAACTTAAAAAGCGCGAAAACATTTCCTGGTTTACAGTAGTTTGTACAAATGAAAAAAATCCGTTTAAAAATGGCCGAGCTAGGGGCGGGGCTCTGGGTGGGGGGTGCGCCATGTGTTATTTTTTTATATTTTTGACTTTTTCTTATGAACCATTGGACAGATTTCACTCAAACTTGGCAGGAAGCATCCCCATGGGAAGTTGCTTCAGATTTGTACAAGTCATGGACTCATGGTGTTATCTCCCCTTGGGGCCCCATAAGGCACCAAAAAAGGGCCAAAATGGGTAAATTTGGTACATCTTAAAAAACCTTCTTGTCATGAACCTGCAATGGGATTGGATTCACATTTGGCATTTAAAGTATTTGGGGCAAGGACTACATAGTTTGTACAAATGAAAAGAATCCGTTGAAAAATGGCCGAGCTAGGGGCGGGGGTCTGGGAGGGGGGTGCATCATGTGTTAATTTATTATATTTTCGACTTTTTCTTGAAAACCGTAGGACGGATTTCAACTTAACTTGGCAGGAAGCATCCGCATAGCAAGGAGCCTCAGATTTGTACAAGTCATTGTGTTATCTTGTCTTGTTGCCCCATAAGTCACCAAAAAAGGGGCCAAAAAAGCATTAACTTTAATATATTTTCGACTATTTCTTAGGAACCATTGGACGGATTTCAATCAAACCTGGCAGGAAGCATCCCCATGTGGAGGGCTTCAGATTTGTACTAGTTATGGTGTAATCTCCCCTTGGGACCCCATAAGGCACCGAAAAAGAGGTCAAACCCATAGTTTTTTGCTCTTTCGACTCAGGTGACCGATAAGGCCCCTGGGCCTCTTGTTATTGGTTACCAGCATTTTCTTCTTTTCTCACAGTGTTTCTTCCCTTTTCAAATCAAATTTTGATTCTTCAGTCACATTTGTTTTGTCGTCTGCAAATCGTCGGTGTAAATGCAAAACCTCGTATGTCGATCCTTGCGATTTTCAAAGTACAAACTTGTGTGCCCAGTTACAGAAAATTCTTGCAAGTTTTGAGATATTTTACTGATCAGTATTGATGGCACATCATTTGTGAACAATATGTCCAAATTTCAAGTAAAACAATACAGTTTGAGAAAAGTTATTACACTTTTTTCCCTCCCCTTTAAAATTTTCCAAAAACGAGATACGAGGTTTTGCATTTACAACGACGAAATGCTTTCTATTTAAACCAATGAAAATTTTGTCGTTTGGTAAAGAGTTAAAGAAAATGTTGACGACACACGATGACAGGCAAAGGACTTAACTGCATTACAATAGCACTTTTAACAGGGTTAGACACTAACTTCCCTAACCAAGGAGTCCGCTGGACTCCCATCAAGAGAACTTGGAGAGTCCAGTGGAAAATAAAGGAGTCCGAAAAAGAAGCAAATATTTTATGTTGCATGCATGTTAACTAGTCAATTTCATTGTCATGTCTGCATAGAATACTAAACATAAATTCAGGATACTAGATCCTGTTATCTAGAGCTACCAGCTTACTTATCATTTTGCTTATAATTCTTCGGCAGAATTTTTAAGGAGTCAGCCGGACTCCCTAAGTTGAAAATCAGGGAGTCCCACCAATTTTTAGGGAGTATTGGACTCACGGACTCCCCTTAGTGTCGAACCCTGTTTAACATTTAAACCCCAAATAAACAAACAAATCAATCACCTTTACTGACATGTATGATCGCTACTTTTTAGGTCACCTGACCGAAGTTCACAGGTGACCTATTGCGACCGTGTTTCGTCCGTCATCGTGCGTCGTCCGTTGTGCGTTAACTTTTATACATTTTGGACTTCTTAAGATTTGTACAAGTCATGGTGTTATCTCGCCTTGGGGCCCCATTAGGCACCAAAAAAGGGGCCAAAATGGGTAAATTTGGTACATCTTAAAAAAAAATTTTGTCATGAACCGGCTGTGGGATTGGATTCACATTTGGTATTTAAAGTCTTTGGGGCAAGGACTACATAGTTGGTACAAAGAAAAAATATCCGTTTAAAATCTTGACAATTCGTTTGATGCAGAAAATGTGTAGAAATGCAAGGAAATAGCTCCTATAGGTTTATAACAAATTTAAAATTTTGTCCAGATCATTGACGTCCTAAAGGCAACAAGAGAGACAGAATGATACTGAAAGATAACTGTCTATATATCAATTAGTATATCAATTCTTTCTTTTGCAGAACAATCCCCATTCAGACAATCAGGGAGAGGAGGGAGGGCCGAGGGCCAGAAATGAGCGACATGAAGTTAGGAGACGCGGTCAGAAACCTTACCAAAAAACTGAGGAGAGAAAACATGGAAATGTAAATGTCAAATTAAATAAATAGCTAAAATCCCGTAAATGCATTTACAGGCTTTAAGCTATAATTTCACAAAAGTTGTAATATCTCGGTTATTTGAAGCCCTAATCCTATCATATGGTAGTCATTTAAATCGTCTCGACAAAACAAATCCAATGAGTACCTACAACAAAGGGTTTCCTGGGAAATAAAAAATATAAATTTACTTCTTTTCCAACAACAATTCTTATTTTCAAGATAAGCCTATGTAGTGTGTGTCCATCGTCTTTGTCTCGTCGAGACGATTAAAATGACTACCAACATGACAGGATTCGGACTACAAATAATCGAGATATTGCAAGTTTTGTGAAATTATAGCTAAAAGCCCGTAAATGCATTTACGATGGTTTGCTTTTCATGCTGCAAACTTCATCTTGAAATATCTCGGCTATTTGAAGTCCAAATCCTGTCATGTTTGTAGTCATTTTAATTGTCTCGACGAGACGAATCCAATGAGCACCTACAACATAGGGTTTTGTGAACTTTTAAATTTAGTCATCATGTCAGATAAACCAATCACTTCCGGTACACTTCAAATTAAAATTTCTCCTTTGCTAAAGATTTTAGACTCTTGCGACTTTTTACATTAACTCCTACATAGTATGAAGTTACAGAAAAAATATATTTTCATAGGTTATTAACATCGGTTTAATTGTATAAGGCATCACAAAATGGGTATTTTTTGGCGAAAAATGACGAAATTCGATCCGTTTACAAAAGTTATATTTCTATATTCCATTTTTTAGCATGGGTCAGACACGCATACCGAAAAAGTGTCCTTTGTGTGCAGAGAAGAGACAGCAGTGGCACGTGGTTTTCACCCGACTGGTACAGCACCTAAGACATCAACTCCTGGAGCCAGACAGTCAGACGAAAAGTGCCAAAATGTCTGGAAATGGGTTAATGGTTCTGCATTACATGCACCCTAATATTGAATGTTGTTGATTTTTACAGGGCAACATACAGTACAGCGACCCCTAACCCGAACCCAAAGACAACAAACATAAAGACAATCTATGAAAAAGAAAGAGAGCGGAGAACAGAACACGAGATACAGGTAATTTCCATTTTTTAATGTAAATCAAGGTGTTGCAGTATTTTTGATGACATAATTTGCTTTTATCCATGCCTATTCAATGACGCTTATTGATGCCACACAAGATAAAGACTATGGAAAACATAGTGGTTAATGAAGAGATTGTTTTGACAAACAATTCTTTATTTCTCAGAATATTTTAAACACATAAAAACCAAAAAATGTAATTGTAAAAATTCATTCACTTTAAATTGTTCACTACAACAGCTTTGAATTTGGAAGAGTCTTAATTTTGTTTGCAGAAGTGTTTACCTTATTATCCATGTATTTTCAGAAGGAGAAGACAGAAGCTCTACAGTATAAAATACTCAACCATGTCGAAGATGGACTAGAGGTAGTATTTACTCTGCTATTGTTTTCAAAATTGTGCAAAAAATTACAAACTTGCGCATACACTTTCAATAGTCCGTCAAAAAATCCTTAATCTGAATTGTTAAGAAATGGTAATAATTATGAATAATAAACATTAGTAGCCAAGCAATTGTTCATTCTCAATAATGACTGTGGACCAATTTCTACATGTGTATAAGAAAGTTATTCAATATAACTATTGATACTAGAAAACTTTATTAGCTTTGTGACAAAGACGCCATAATTTATGTTATTGAGGCTTATTGAGGATAAAACTGTAAACATGTTGTAAACAATTTAATGAATTAAATTAAAACCGCAAATAATTAAAGTTTACTTAACTCCTTTCAGGTGCGAAGATTTGAGAAAACGGGCCGAGGTGTTGTTGCCACAAAACAATTCAAGAGGGGGGATTTTGTTGTTGAGTATGCTGGTGACCTATTAGACGTAAAAGAGGCCAGAAAAAGAGACGAAGATTACTCGAAAGATCCATCTAAAGGGAGCTTTATGTTCTACTTCACCTTTAAAGACAAGAATTACTGGTAAATGTTCCTTTACTTTAACTACTCCACATATGGTTAAATAATGAGAAAGTTTTGAAAACATATGGAGAAATGGTAGAAAAAATGCAAGTTACTAGTCAAGCATTTAGTTGCTAGTCAGACAACTTGTGTGGAAATGTACACAATATATTGTTAAATTGATGGTTGATGCTACTGAATCACAACAAAACATTGGGTATGTGTAGTTATCATGTAGTGCGTCAAAACCTATCAATGTTTGGTAAAGGGTAGAGGTGTAAATATTTTTTTCTCTTACAGTATTGACGCAACAGAAGAGAGTGGTAAATTAGGCCGTCTACTGAATCACAGTAAAACAGCGGGTAACTGCGTTGCGAAGGCGGTAGACGTTATGGACAAACCATGTGTGGTTATTTTCGCGAGTAGAGACATTGCTCCAGGTGAAGAGCTCCGGTATGATTACGGGGACAGACAAAAAAAAGCCATTGAATTACACCCATGGCTTAAACATTAAAGCCATGGGTGTAATTCCATGGCTTTTTTGGTGTAATGCCCATACAGCTTCAAAACTACCCCACAGCTTAATTTCTTCAAAATGGTTACCAAATAGAGGCATTTTGAGGTATTTCATGCCAAACACTGTTTAATAATACATTTTTGTCATTGTAAATGTAATAATTATGAGTAAAAATATTATGGAAAAAGAAGAAATTGCTCAAGATGAGCAATTTCTTCTTTTTCCATAATGTTTTCACTCACAATTATAATGCTTTCAAAGTTTACCAATTCTCATATAATTTGCCACTACAGCTTCCAAATATTCTGCGGAGAACCCTGTTTTGGTATGGAGAGTATTGTGGGAAATGAGGAAATTGCTTGTCACAAGCATTTTCTTCATTCCCTAGAATGTTTTCAATAGCCATTTTCTTATGGGGAGTCAGAAAGAGTCACTGTTTGGTAATGTGTTAATTCTTGTTCATGCTTTGTGCTTTGTTCATACTTTGTTCATGTATTGAGAGTTATAAAGTGTCTATGTCTATGTTTACTGTTTTTTGTTTGTCTGTTCTAACTTGAAAACATTTCTATGATTAAATGTACATAAAATGTTATACTGTTTTATTCATTGAGTTTGCGGGTGCCCCTATAAAAGACCTACAAAGACTCAATACCGAGGATGAAATAACTTTGGTCAGTCTACAATTTCGTTGTATACTATAAAGGTGATTATCAATGAAAACATCCTAAATACAGCTTGAATCAAACTGTAGTTACGAGGTTTTCCTTGAACATCGATTACATGATGAAATGTGACAGTCCGTAGGCCCATACCGTTCCAGTACATGAACGAATGAATGCTATATAGTGCATGTCTGTCCGTATGAATGGCTGAAGGAGATGCCAAATATCGTAACGCTGATAACTGTCAAGGATTCCTTTACCCCTGCGTCCCAACAGAGCTTATAACAACGCAATAACACATTACTTAGGAAGGAAAGGTACCCAAACCGTCGAGTTCACATGTCTACGGAGGAGATACTTCGTTTTGGTGTCTGTTGGTCTGTCTGTCGGTCTCAGGAAGATGCCAAAAGGTCGTATTTCTGACTAAAATACACTGATTTCTTACTTGAACTTGGGTCATTTTCGGACGCCGCCACAGAAAAAACTACATGGATTGAAGCTACAATTCTTTTACGCACTCATTGTACTATTTACGCACTACGATTTAAGAATATCAAACATTTTTCTTACTTATTTCTAGCTACCTACAACAAGGAAGCGCAGGACCCATGTCACAGCCTATTTTGGGCCTAACCCAAACCCAACTTTCTCCTTTTACAACATCGTTTGAGTTCATTATGTGTTTTGATGCATCAAAACAAGGTTTTTCATACTCGGGTACATCTCAGCTTTAGAACCATATGCATTATAGTACCGTGCGAGTGTTTGTCCGTCTGTACGGGGCACTTTTTCGACGTCGAAAAAACTGAAACGGCATTTTTCAGCTTATTTGGCGGTTTTTGGAATTGGTTAAAGGATCTTATTAATTAAAACTAAGGAATAAAAAGTCTATGAATATTGAGTGTAGATGTGTAGCTATAAGAAAATGTGGCATTATTGTTCGTGCGTCCGTCTGTCTTGGTACAATTAATGCTAAAAGGTCGTATCTGGGACCTTTTGAGGTGCCAGGCCAAAATTCAAATGAAAATTAAAGTCCTATAGCCTATTTCTTAGGAATAAAAAGTATCCAGCGGTTGTGTAACAATAAAATATATCGATTTCATGGATGTACGTGCGTGTGTCTGGCTTCAGTGGACGCCAAAAGATCGTAAAAGAAGAAAATGCACCAGCTTTCGAATTGGACAACCCTGAAATTGTTTTGTTTGGGAAAGGGTTAATTTTTACGTGATATCGTATCGATCTATCAGCTGACAATCAAAACAATCGATAAAGGCCCGGTCACATACGATTCCACGGCCGTTCCGCGGCCATACCACGGCTAAAAATTATCAAAATATTTTGGACGTGGTTGGACGCGGTAACTTTGGGTCAATTTTGTTTTAGCCGTGCTATGGACGCGGAATGGACGTGGTACGGCCGCCGGCGGCTGTTCCACTGCCGAAACACTGCCGTAGCACGACCTACAACTTCCAACCGCGTCTAGTGTTAAAACACGCGACAAGATACCGCGTCCACATCGCGTCTGAATCACTGCCATAGCACTGCCATTCCACGGCCATAGCACTGCCATTCCACGGCCTAATCGCGGCTAAACCGTCCGTAACGCATATAATGCTATTTTTCCACTGCAGATCAGATCAAATTGAACAAACCATATCAAGCGACATCTTGCACAGATCGAGTTCGGCCGGCATGTGTAATGGGGAGTAGTTTAGGTGATACAGCTTTATCTACATCGCTCGGACTTCCAATTCAAATTTTTTGACATTTCAAAAATTCTCGTATGCGACCGAGTAGGAGATTGATCTAGGAACGACTATGTATTTATCGCTTAGAAGATCGATCTAATCGAGAGTCAGTCGTGTCTGAAGGTCAAGCGTGATCGGATTGATATCTTTTATCCGGCCTGTACTCAACCTGCATTCGGTCACCCCGACTTGTACTCGATTCACCCTATCAAAATGACTGTAGAGGCTTTTTTGATTGTCTAAAGATAAAGAAGAAGTCATTTATCATAGGTTCCCACTGCCGACCAGATCAACTCGATCAAGCCCAATCAATCCATCGAGTTTAGATCGATATCGTTCGGCAAAGGTAATCGGAAATGGTCTGGTAATCGAGTTTAATCTGAATCGCTTCGGCTTCTTTATGTTGTTGTTTTTTTTTTCATTGTAAAAATATTGATGTGTGATCGAGTGAAAAAAAAAACGATCGGAAAGCGGCTGTGTATTGATCGGGTAGAAAATCGACCTGCCCGGGAAATGATAGTTGCTGGGAATAGATTGTGGTCGGGTTAATATCTTTCGCTCGACCAGCACCCAACCTACACTCGATAACCTCGACTTGTACTCGAGTGAATCCAGATACTATTAACTCGTCCTCTGCTTCATCTGCCAATCCGACCAAATCGATTATTGAAGTCGGGTTGATCGACTAGATATCGAGAAAAAGTTGTTTTGTCAGGATTGGTCGGGGAATTCAAGCGATCGACTTGATTTGATCGGCAATGGTAACCTATAATTCGTTGGATTTTGCCAGAACTTAATTCTAGAAACACTGCCGATCAGATCAACCAAGTTCCCCGTTAAACCGTACTTAATTATTTCTTCTCAATCTCTAGTCGATCAACTTCGAAGTCTGCAGTCGATTTTATCGATTGGCCTGATGACACAGAGGTCGAGTTGATCGGGATGCAGTTAAGTATCAAACAAGTACAAGTCGAGGAGATCGACTGCAGGTTTGGTGCAGGTCGTGTAGGATATATTGCCTCCATCACAGTCAACCTCCAGACACCATTGATTCTTGATCAGATACATCTATATATCTACCCGATCAAAAATCGCTTCCCGATCAATTTTCTACGCGATCGCCCACGAATATTTTGAAATGCGAAAAATGAGTGTGACACCTGAGCAGTGCAGATCCAGACACGATTGATTCTTGATCAGCTATATCTTCTAGCCGATTACAAAATTGCTTCCCGATCAATTTTCTACGCGATCTCTAACGAATACTTAGTATTTTAAATTACAAACAACAAAGTAAGAAGCCTGATCGGTGAAGACCACGCTCGATAACCCCGACCAATTCTTATTACACATGTCGTGCAAAATAGATATGTAATAGGTCGATTTGTCGGATTTAATCGACTTAATTTGATCGGCAGAGGGAACCTAGCATAAGCCACCGAGTTGATTTGATTGCTAGTAGGCAACTACCACCAAGGGAGTCGAACACGACTAGTCTTTACAGTTTACAGAAAATTTAGATATCTAATCAAAGGTTATCATGCTAAAACAGAAAAGTTGTCAAGCAAGCTGGTAAAAAAGATGTAAGGATCTTTAAAACATATCCCAAGTCAGTGCATGGAGGAGCCCATTTTCCTGTTACTGCTGCTTCCAGTTTGAGACTTTGCCCGCAAGAGTAGCTGATTCTAGCGATATTCAATACATTTTAACTTCCGCGTCTTACCGCGTCCATAGCACTGCCGTAGCACTGCCTACCGCGTCTATTCCGCAGCCATTCCACGGCCATTCCGCGTCCGTTCCACTGCCTCATCGCGTCTGTCAGCCGTGGTTTGGCCGCGATAACATTTTTGTGCAGTTCAAAAAATTTTACCACGTCCAAAATAATTTCGATTTCATTCCGCGTCCTACCACGTCCATACCACTGCCATAGCACGGCCGTATCACTGCCGCATAGCGTCCAACAGCGTCCATTCCACGGGTGGCTCATTTTAGCCGTGATACGGCCGCGGAACGGCCGCGATATCGTATGTGACCGGGCCTTAAGCCAGTGAACGATCAGGAAAATGCACACGACCCTTTTGTTTGTATTAGATTTTGCATTGGGCGGAGCGATCTATCTTTTGGCGTTTGGTCAATTAGTGCCAAATTGAATCAGGATGAACTACGACTCTCCCAAAGCTAGCCGATTTCAAAATTTCTGAATAAATGGAGGTCAGTGGGATCGAGGACACTTGCACATATTGCCGATTCGTCCAAAATTCGCTGACAGGGACGAGGGCGGTCTCCCATGTCGTTATACGTCTCACTAATTTTGAAACAGTCGAGTCTACAAAACATTGCTGACCAAGAGCCCCAAAACTCGGTTCCTTTGTACCGGGTATTTAGACAGCACTTCTCAAGAGCCAAGCTAGTATAGCTTCGTCGGTAACGTCAGAGTCTATCAACCGGGGGCTGTGGGTTCGAAACCTGGCTCGGTCAATATCGATTAATATCCTTTCTGACATTTGACGTAGTCTGTCCCTAACAAATGAATGTGAATCATATACTGTTAAGTGAGATAGCAGCTGGAGGCTCGGATTGTAATAATGCTGCTGGCAGAAATGTCGGTTAGGTGCTACAGTCGCCGCAATATGACAGTAGCAGTTGTGAAAGAGCCGTTAAATCCCATTCATTCAAGCTAAATGTAAAGACTGATCTAGATCCGTGATCGAGTTGACGCATTCCCACATAATGACGCCCACCAAGATAAAGGTTGACGTTGTGGAAAGCATCATGAAAAATGAAGAGATTGTTTGTGACAAACATTTCCCACAATGGTCTACGCAGAAAAATAAAAAAAAAACGTCCATTCACTTGAAATTGTCGTCCGCAACATATTTTAAAATTCTTAGTAATGGGTTAAGTCATTTTTTACCAACCCATCCAGTTCAACCTGACACATGCTGTTCCCTTATGATGACGGCGAATCACGTGATAAAACAACAGCAACAACAACAACAATTAATAAATCTGTTAAAACTTGACCGATTTGAGAATGGGCTGAAGCAGAGAAGACAAAAAATACGCAATGAATTTGCTGAATGTGGTGGGTCTTTTGACCCTTTCCCAAACAAGACACATCCATAATAGAAAAGACTTGGGAAAACATTGAGGCTAATGACGAAAATGCTGATTATCATTATTTTCTTCTTTTGTCTCAATATTTTCTCTGCTACATTCTGCATAAATCCTATCTTTATCAACATCAGTTTTGTCATCTACAACAACCTTTGTTGTTTGGGAAAGGGTTCAACTACACCTCATAAAAAAGTAATTGACGACCAAATAAAATTTTGTTTGTCAATAACTTTTTATCATGTGCTATCAGATCAAACACATCCATTAACTCCATGAAGTTTTGCGTCTCCTCTGCTTCAAACCATTTTCGATCACGTATTAACCCATTACCAAACGGTGGCATTTTGGGGTTTTCCAAATTCAGAGATGTTGCAGATAATATATAATTTCATTTGTATGAAATTCAACATTTTTCGGTCTTTCATGGTAGAAAACATTGTGGGAAATGAAGAAATTGCTTGTCACGAGCAATTTCTTCATTTTCCACGATGTTTTCCAAAGCCATTATCCTGTGAGGAGTAAAAAAGAGTCATTGTGTGGTAATGGGTTAACCCATTCCTATACAGCCAATTTAGTAGTTTCATAGCCGCTGTACATATACATCAAAATACATATTGACTTATCTCAAATATAGCACTGAAAATATTGAGGTAAAAGGAGAAAATGCTGATTATCGGCATTTTGTTCTTTTGTCTCGATGTTTTCCCAAGCCTATTCTAATGGGGACGTCAAAACCAGGTCTTGTTTGGGAAAGGGTTAACAGAATTTCTTCGTTTTTCGAATGTTTTCCATGGCCTTTATATTTTTGTGGCGTCACAAAGCATGATTAATTCCTCATACAACAAAATGAAGAAAAAAAAGAAGAAAAAATCAGTTATTTTTTAAAACATTTTACAATTCAAAACGGGAAAAATCCCAACAATATTGGAGTTTTCGTAAATTAAAAAGCCAGTAGACCTATAGGTAGAAGTATGACTCTACATCCCATATCGACAAGGGTTTGTGTTCACTTTCATTTAAATAAAATGTAATAAGAAGGGTTTCCGTAGTAAAATTACGGGTCTTCAACTCATTGCAGGAGCCGAAAGCAATTAATGTTTTTTCAAGCTCTGTATAATGGTAAATATTTGTGAAATAAAATTTCGAATTTTCTTCTGTGGTCAAGTAATACATGTATACTCACCGTCTTAAAAAAGTAGCCACTTTTCAAATAATCCTAATTTTTACAATTCCTTATTTCGATTTATTTTTACACATTCATATGCATTCCCAATTATCCCTTTTTAGATCTTTATGGTTAGATACTCTTAACATTCCCGGAAAGATGTTTAGTTGCAATATGGGTTCAAAACAGTAATTCAGGATACTAAGTTCAATTTTGTTCACTTACAGCTGTCATTTTCTGCATAAGTTGACGCCGTTGAAACACAAACCAAAGTCCCATTTCAATTTTACAGACAACCATTCCGTCAAAATGATAGACGTCGATGAAAATTTAGCACTACCAGTATAGCATATTTCAATTACAAATGTTCGATAATAACCGGAAGTGGTTGGTGGGTAAAGTAAAGGAAAACAATTTCTTAATTTGGTACTTGCTAAAGACCAAACAGAAACGAAATTTTTATTGAATACAGCATTTGAGGGGAAATTGGAGGTTGGTTGGGCTAAAACCGGAAACCGCCATTTTGTAAAGGTCTTGGGTGTAATGAAAACACTTAGTAGTCACTTAACATTACGAACAAAAACAGTATAATAAGCACATATCCTTCTTCATTTTGGCTCCTTTTCTAGCCCTATATATGGCCGTGAAATTTAGTAGTGTTATCTTATTAGTTACGGATTTCTTGCAACTACCACCGAGCTACCATAGCTAAAGGAGTGATTCGACTTATTTCGATACTTTCAAGAAAGCGCATTTACTCGCCACGATGCATCGTTTTTGTTTTATTTCGGTACGTTTATGAAAAATCCTAAAACTGCCGTCCATTTGCAAAAGACAAGTGGCTACTTTCTTATGACGGGGAGTATACTTTGAACATCCCACATATTCTTTGGCCTACCCGATCTCTTACTGTGCAATAACATTCATCCCATGCAATGAATAGATAACTTCGAAGTATACTCCGTTTTCATGTAAGACACATTTTTGGACCGGTCCAATTTGAAAGTGACAAAATGGATGGTGATAGACAATATCTATGTACGATATAGTACAGAAAATAATTGAAGCAAAAGTAATAATTGCTGGTTACTAGCAGTTTATTTCTTTTGTCTCAATGTTTTCTAACCTTTTGATGTTATTGAGGTCTTGTCTGGTAAATGATAAAATTCATCCACAGATCTGTATATCGAAATAGCTGCCTCCAGTTCATTCAGCACCAAAATCAAACCAATGAGATTGTTTTTGAAAGATACAACTTTTTTCTCCATGAAATGACAAAATTTTAGACTGATCCAAATTGAAAGCAGTTACAGATGACAAAATGCAAGTATAAAAGTTTTAAACGCTAACTGACAATAGAAAGTCTGCAAGTCTTTAAGAACAGACAGCCTATCAGGAGAAAATCGCTGCTTTTCAACAAAAACATCGTGGCTTCAGCTTAAAAGAAGCTGCAGTCACGAGGTTTTTGTTAAAGAGCGACGAAACGCTGCTCTGATCTAACATCCTAATAATAAGTTGTCAAACAGGACATGTTCGCACCGAGAGGTGCATATATACATTTGTGCCGAGTGGACGCTTCCATTTTTGTGTGTTGAATGTCCATATTATGATTTAACATTTTAGGGTACCTAACATATATGTATATTGGCATTCCTTTTTTTAGCAAACCGTGTAAACCCTGATGAGACGTCGCGTTTCTTCTGGGATTGCATTACTGCAACTATGTCTATGGACTATGTTCAACAAATAGAACGCTTTGCATAAATGGGTAAATGATATGGGTTGTGGGATATGACCCACATTCCCCAAATATATATTTTATATATTGTATATTCGCATT
Organism: Fragum sueziense; assembly: GCA_963680895.1. Lineage (NCBI taxonomy): Eukaryota > Metazoa > Mollusca > Bivalvia > Cardiida > Cardiidae > Fragum > Fragum sueziense. The sequence continues at coordinate 61,434,755 of OY804598.1, read as the reverse complement.
AGAACGGGTTGTGGGATATGACCCACAATACAAAAAAAATTTTTTATATATTGTATATTCTCTTTAGAACGGGTTGTGGGATATGACCCACAATACAAAAATATAAATATTGTATATAGCATTGTGGGTCATTGACCCACAGTGTAATGTCCCACAATGATATCTATAACTTTTTTTGTAAAAACAAAAATAAAGTAAAATGAAGTCGATAGATGCATTGTACACCTCGAAATACTTCCAAATATAGCACTTATTATCTCCCTGCCCCCCGGGAAAAAAAGATCCCACAACCCATGATACAAAGACATGACCCACAAACCATGCCTTACATCTATATATATATATATATATATATATATATATATATATATATATATATATATATATATATATATATATATATATATATATATATATATATATATATATATATATATAAGTGTAGATCTTGATTTCCCAGTTTCTATGGAGAATAAGATTCGTATATCTGTTATTGGAAATGAAACAAAGATGATATTGTGTTGGGGTCTGTTTACCCATAAACAAAAATTACGTAACCGCCGCCATCTTGTTACTATTTAGTTACCCGTTTATATATATATCGAATCCGAGCTGTGCACGTAAAGTTATTATCTAATGAGATTCTTAACACAGTAACAAGATGACGGTGATTACGTCACCTTGGCTTTGAACCAAAGAGACCACCATACTACTGTTGGTCTCAAATACCATAAAGTTTTTTTTTCACCAGATTTTGATTCATATTGAGTATTCATATTTTCTGTGTACAGGTGGTCCACATGCTGCGTCTACAACCGATTTTTCTCTATTTGCCGCTCTATTATGTGAACTGGGAATTGCTGTTTTATTCGGTAGGTTTTAGGCAGGCGTCTTAATGCAAATTCAAAAGAAAGGCATTAAAAATTGAAATACCAATTTTGCCAGTATAGAAAAAAATAGTGAATACCTTATTTTGGTTCAATCAATAAAAGCATGATATGTTATTATAAATGTATAAACAATATATAACAATGATAACTCCTTTGATGTTTGATCAATCCATTCCCGGACAATAAGATGTCAAAATAATGAACTGTACAATTTGAAAGCTAGCGGAGACAAATGAAAGCATGATTTGTTTTCAATATAGCCAATAGAATGTTCGGTGGAAAATAGGAAAATTCTTATTATCAGCATTTTCTTCTTTGTCTCTATGTTATCCCAAACATTCCTTTCAAGGAAAATCAAAACCAGGTCCTGTTCGGGAAAAAGTTTCATGCTGTATATTTCAGTGAACTACCGTGGATCAGCTGGCTATGGAATGGATTCTATACGTAGTTTACTGGGTAGAGTTGGTGACCAAGATGTGAAAGATGTGCAGGTCCGTTCATCAGTCCTATCCTAAACTGTAAACTTCCCGAACTGTAAATCTTACAGTTTTGTCCACATGAACTTTTTCAAATCTATATACTTTTCACAAATGTTTGGCTTGATTTTTTTCCATGGGTTAAGTAGGTCATCGTTGAATACCGTCATGATCAGAGATATTTACGGTGGTTAAGTGAAGGAGTAGGTATCTACGTTTCATTACACCTGTTTTTACAATTTGCCTTTATCATGAGTATAAAGATACCTTGTGAATCTCATTAGGGATTGATTGCATGAAAGCAATGTGTTTATATACATGTTATATATAATTGCATTTTTCTAATAACAGGCTGCTGTTGAAGAAGTAATCGACCAGGAAGGATTTGATAAAGATCTCGTGTTTGTATGTGGTGGTTCACACGGGGGATCCCTGACTGTTCATCTGGTTGGTCAGTATCCGGTAAGTATTATGATTATGTACTGGTTATATTTGAAATATATTGAACAATTAACGCTAGTTTGGCCTCAAACTGCTAACAATAAATGTTGAAAAAACTCTTCCAAAGAAAAACATTGACCATGCAAATTTACAGGAAATAAAATGTATTTTATACGTCATTTATACGAAATTGAAGACCAGCAAATCCTAAGCTGTTTCTAAGAAATCGATTTTTTAAAACATTATCATAAACATATTTTTAGAACAGGGGTATACAAAATTTTGGAGTGTGCGAACTTTTTGGAAATTTACCGTAATAGTACATAATATGATACATTGCCTCGTATATTCTGATTTTTTTCGGGAGACAGGGCGGAGCCTAGTAAACGGTGCATTACATTTAAGCGTGAGGAGAAACAGCCTTCTCGCTTAGCGGTACATCGTCGGTATTATTGCAAAACATTAAAACTACAGCGTGAATCAGGCTGTAGTTACGAGGTTTTATAACAACTCATTTTACAATAGAACGTTCTTTCAATTTCGAAATGTGTTCATGCTCGTGCCGCACGTTTGTCTCTTATATCAACCAAGATATCGAGAAGTAAACTCGTCGAATAACCTCTTCGCTTAGCCACACCCTGTGAGGTGAATAAAAATGGATTATACCTCTACATTGATAATGACAATATAGGCTACCTGTCTCATCTATTCATTTCTGAAGTTTCTTTTTTTCAAATGTCCGTTTCCGTTGTTATTTCTTACATATTGTTTAAACTTTTTCAGAACATCAAAAATGTGGTTATTAATTTCGAGATTCTGCAGAGGACAAAATGAGTAATGATGAAAATGGAATCTGTGTATGATGTAGCTCAGAAATGTTGATACAAAATAACGAAAACGCTGATTTACAGTTTCTGTAAGGAATGTCGAAAGCAGGTCTTCATCAGGAAATTGTTTATTACTTTGAAAAAAGTTTATATCTATTGTTAAAAGTTAAATGTGTAGACAGGTTATTCCGTGAATAAATTCCACAGTATAAGATAAAAATAAGGCAGCCGTATGCGTCTAAATCTTGATCGGACCGTTTTAAGCGTATGCTGATCTACGTCTACGACTGTCGTAAATGGCACACCACCTCCCGACGTATATTTTGTTTCTTTTTCAGACATTCTACAAGGCAGCTATGTGCAGAAATCCGGTTATAAATTTAACACGTATGTACACTATAAATTAGGCATTTTATTTTAAGCTCATTGACATTTGGTGCATAGCTTTGATATCCCTTTACAAACGCTTACTGCCTGAGTATAACTTTGACTTCTATAATCTAATTATATAGGCTATTGTTTTAATATGGGAATATATTGTGTCGAACGAGTTCTTTGGCAGAGTAGACCGAGCTTGCGAGGGCTACTACGCCAAAAGAACGAGTTCGACACAATACATTCCCATAATAATGCAATTACCTTTTTTATTATTATACTTTACCACCTCGGGTAGAAATTGCTTAAAATAGAAAAGGTTTTAACGCGTCTTGTGGTTGAACGTAAATTACGATGGAAAAGTAACTTCGTCAACATCCATGTTGTCTTTCGAAGCAGCATAACAGTCCGAATTTTTCATTTTGGTAATGGGAAATCGTTAATATGAATTTGAAAGCCAAACTGAAAAAAAAATCTTTCTCCATTTACAGAAATGCCTGGATCTTCAGACCTTCCTGATTGGTAAGCTCGCATGGATTTTTATTCCAAAGCTGGTTCCTTGTTGCTCTTTAGAAAAAAGGGTGGTTCTCATTTTTTAGTTTTCATTGATTTCGGTGTGCATGTTATGGTAAATCATTTCATACCAGTCAAAGTGTGTTTTCTTAAATAATTTTGAGCCGGGATCTGGAAAAACGTCCCTTATAGCATTTGAGGGAGCCATATTTCAAGATCTGGCTGTACCTAGGTGCAGTCTGACTGTGATCCATGTTACTCTCATATGGTTGCTTCAGACCATGACGAAGCTATTGGAGAACAACATGGTTCCTGATCAGACTGCGTATATACGCAGGCTGATCTGGAACCATGTTCGGATCAAAATCCTTAAAGGTCATTTTTCCAAATCCTGGCTCAATTATTATGTTTTAATTGTCGTGATAATATTTTGTTCGTGTATCGCATAGCCCTTTAGCTAACAAGACCTGGCAATGACGTCTCATACATAAAAGGCACCGGTACTATCAACAATTTCTCCCTTTGTCTCAATAATTATGTATTGTCTTTTTTTATATTTTACACAGACCATTTTATTTTTGAACACTCCCTTTTATCATTTGCAGCGGAAGGTAAAATAAAATTGTCAAATTTCGGACTGCGTGGAAACAAAATCACGATAGTCATCATCATCTTTTTCAGTATTTATGCGTTGTTGGACTTGGATTATGACGTCACAGCACTTCCCGATGTTAAATCTTATGAAGCAATGTGGAAGGGTTCACCTTTACAGTATGTCGACCAGGTAAAATATTTTCTGTTGTCTGAGAATTGCTGTTTTAACATTCCTTCGAGACGATCAAAACACAAGATGGTGACTGTACGTTTTTTTATATACATTTGCATGTAAGTGCGCCTTGACATTACGTATTGTTTGTACCAGGTTATCCATTTTGGTTTTCCATCAAGGTCTATGTAGAATAGTAATGTCATTTCTTAAATTAGTGAAATAATGTTGTTTCGCAGATATCGTCATTCAACCGAAACTCGATATCCAACAGCGAAGTTTTTATATTCATTTGCAGCAAACTAGAGAGTACTTAGTCTTCTTAATTTACTGAGTTCTGATCTGGAAACTGAGTTCTTCTTGCCTTTTAGTGCACGAAGGATCTGTGGTGGTCTTAAATGCCAGAGGAATCTAAATCAACTTGTACCTCATCAAAGTCGAGTCAAAATCCTCTCTGTTGTCTTGCATTTGTAAACCCTTTCCCAAACAACAAAATTTTAGGGTTGTCCTATAAAAGCTTCTGTTAGACAACAAAGTTGTTGTTAAAAAAGAAGGAATTTGTGTACAAGTAAGCACAGAAAATATTGAGACAAAAGTAGAAACTGCTGGTTATCAGCAGTTTCTTCTTTTGTCTCAATGTTTTCCTAAGCCTTTTTTATTAGAGACGTTAAAACCAGGTCTTGTTCGGGAAAGGGTTAAATGGCACGAAGGGCATTATGTACCAGAGAACAAAATTGACCATGACCATGACTGCGTGTTGACGCAGATTGATCGAGTCTCGTAAGGCATTATTTGTAGATTCAAGGTTATATATGCGTATTTCCTTTTGTTTTCCTCAGATTGTTTGTCCCATACTTATTGTTATCGGACAAGAAGACAAGAGAGTGCCTATAAAACAAGGACATGAGCTGTATAAGGCGTTGAAAGCTAGAAACAAGCCTGTCAGGTGAGTTATCAAAATATATTTGTGCAATGATAATGTGGTGAATTCGATTAAAGCTTACCTCATATGCACTTAGAGTTGGATAAAAATGAATGTTTATTCTATGTAAATGATTCAATCTAATGTTTAGTAGCAATATTCCAATCTTGACTAGGGACTTTAGGCTAGTAACTTTAGACACATGTTGGTACTTAACTTTAGGCGTCAGATCAAGTTAGGGGCAGTTAGAATCCGTCTCACCTGGTACGAACTACAAATACTGGGTGACCATTTCACTCGATATTCCTCGTACATTATTACTTACATATTTGCATTGTCTACTGGCTAGACATTATACAAGAAATGCATATATGTATTTGATGAATATATTTATTTTATCGTCTGACAAATTTTACAACAAACTTCTTTACATTTCTTTGCACATAAAATTGACAAAAATTCTGTTGCACACTGCAGGTATATTGCCTACCCAAACAACGGACATCCTATCGTGAAAGTGGACTCGGAAGCTGATTTTTACATTAATACATACAAATGGTTCACAGAGCATCTACCAGCGTAAAATCTCTAGATAACAAAGTGACTACACAAACATTCTATAATGAAAGTAAATTCGGTGGCGGATTTTAACATGAATACGTATAAATGGTTTATAGATAGAACATCTACCAACTTAACTGAAACCTAATGTGGACGATGTGTGATGTGGACGACCTGAATTTGTGTTAGTTTAGAAACAATCGAGAAAATACCTATATGACAATACAAAATTACATGCATGTTCAATGAAAAATGAACTTTTAAACTTTGTATTAAGAGAGAGTTTTATTAAGCGGCCATTTTTGGGATTCCCCCAGGGTGGTCTCTTAATACAATATTGGGGGTAATTATTTTGTTACAATGGACCTCTAATATATTATTAAAGTATAAGTAAAATTTCTGAAGTATTTGTACATAAAAAACAACAACACTTATTGTATTTTTCCAATATTTAAAGGCAAGGAATAAACATTTTAAACATTTCCATGCCAAATGCCTTATTTTTACAACTAATCTGGATACAACTTTTGAAATAATCGCCAAATAAAGTGTGATTTTGTACTACATGTATATCCAAACATTGGCAAGTTGTTTTTGTCTCTTCAATATTTTGGATATGGGGTTTTTGTCTTGATGTGACTTATTGTCTCTATGACGGATTAAATTACATTAATTAGATAATCAATAAATACTTCATATTTGTTTTGACTGAAGACAATGCTATTGTTCTGAAAGATCAAAACATATCGGAATGTATACGCACTCGTGAATCTATGTATAAGGATGTTGTAGGAAAGAACAAGGATTTAAGCAGATACTTACACAGGTGTGCTTTTGTGTTGTTTTGAAATTGTGATGCATAAGGTAAGAACAAAGCACGTGAGTATACATGCACATTGAACATCTAGAAATCAAAGCGACATTCAAATTCATCAGAAGTTACAATTCCAGTTTTCAAATTATTGGCAACAAGAATGAAACGTTACCATTTTGTCTTTTCAAAGTACGGGCGTAATGACAATAGAAGCTTTTTAAAAGCTCAAACAGAAGAGAATACTCGATGAAGTATCGCCATCTACTTTTAACTATAGTCTTTTCTGCTTGAAGAGTGTTCATACAATTTTGCTGGCCTTTTTATGCCCCCGTATCGATTGATCGGGGACATATTGCTTTACTTGTGTCCGTCTGTCTGTTCGTTTGCCCGTCTGTCCGTATGAAAACTTAACATTTGCCTTTTTCTCTAAGTCTCTAAGTATTACACATACAAAGCTCAAATTTGGTATGTAACTTTCTTTCAATGATATATATCTGTTCCATGCAATATGACCTTAATTAAGGTCATCTGTAAACCCTTATCAACCTTTTACACGTCAAAAACTTAACATTTTAGCAAAATGGCCGTTTCGGGGGCATTAGTGTTTCACAAACACGTTTCGTTTTTAACTAAAATTTTATGAAACCGAACAGAGCATCATTTTCAGTAAAATATTGGCAGTTTTTTCCAAGATAGCAACACTCAGCAACATGTTTAAGATGATCTTACGCGGTTATCGATCATATCGTTTTATAATTGTAAGGACTTTAACCTAATCTGAAACAACACCATAGTTGCTTAGGACATAGTGGAGAACTGCATAGACCCAGATATTTTTAAAAATACAATTATTATTGTAACACAAAAACCTTAACACTTCCACAACAACGAAATATATATTCTTTGTAGGTCTTGGTTAAATAGTGGTAGGGGGTAGCAATATTAATTAATTCAGAGAAACACCTAACCTTGCTTGATGCCGTCCTGTCCTAGGGACAACGACACACCTCTAGACTGCGAGCATGGATGTTGTGGGAGTAGTGATGCACAGAAATGTTGCTCATTCGAGTAAGTATGAAAAATATCAACTTCTCATAATTTAAACGGCATGAAAATCTTGACATGTCTATACAAAAACAATAATTGAATGTTGCAGAAATCACCGTAATAATTTCAAGAAAGCGCTTTCAAACCGTTTATATAAAAGTACATCTTTTGGTTGAATTGAAACATTACAATTTTTTCTAGATCTAATTACACCTAGAAACAGTTTTCTGAGTTGACTTTTGGTTAGAGCTTCGCTTTTATTGAGCTGTGAAAAATACTGGTTTGGCATTGTCAAATACTGTTTCTGCATTGCTACATATTCGATCTACATGTATGCCCCTATATTTATTTATTTATTTCTGCAAATTTTATTTTCCAGAGTATCAGAGACGTTGATCATAATTGCCAGTGTTGTGGGTGCCCTGATAGTGTTCAGTGGTGTTATCATACTCATATACTGTATTGCAAGTAAGAAGAAAGATGCGGTAACACCTATAAGTACACCGCGGAGACGACCACCATGTAATCGTGAAGGTAACGTAAATATCACGTCATTTTGTTGTTAGTGCACTGATCGTGTTTAGTGGAGTAATTATACTCAGATACTGTATAGCTAGTAAGAAGAAAGATGCGGTAACGCCTATAAGTACACCGCGGAGACGACCGCCACGTAATCGTGAAGGTAACGTAAATATCTCGCCAACTATTGTTCTGTTTTCAAAATTGCAAAAATATCGAAAGTGGCCAGCCTGCGCAGTTTGCACAGTCTGACCACTTTCGACACTTTTTGCTTTTGATATATTTCATGGATGGTTATCATTAATTGTGATTTTTACCATGGAGACTTCTATTTTTAAAATGTTGAGCTGACATCGCTAGTGTTGTTGGTGCCCTGATAGTGTTCAGTGGTGTAATCATACTTATATACTGCATTGCAAGTAAAAAGAAAGATGCGGTAACACCTATAAGTACGCCACGGCGACGTCCACCACGCAACAGCGAAGGTAACGTAAATATCACGTCATTTTTGGTTACTTTATCGCCAGTGTGGTGGGTGCCCTGATAGTGTTCAGTGGTGTTATCATATATACTGTATTGCAAGTAAGAAGAAAGATGCGGTAACACCTATAAGTACACCGCGGAGACGTCCACCACGTAATCGTGAAGGTAACGTAAATATCACGTCCAATCAATGCAGTGTTTTTGGAATTGCGAAACGTATCGAAAGTGGCCAGCCTGCGCTGTTCGCGCAGTCTGACCACTTTCGAAACTTTTCACTTTTGATGATTATACTTCATGGGTTGTCATCATTCGTGGTGATTTTTACTCCGAAGAATTCTATTTTTCTAAATATTGAGCTGATTTAACCATAGCCAGTGTTGTGGGTGCCCTGATCGTGTTCAGTGGAGTTATCATACTCATATACTGTATTGCAAGTAAGAAGAAAGATGCGGTAACACCTATAAGTACACAGCGGAGACGACCACCATGTAATCGCGAAGGTAACGTAAATATCACGTCATTTTGTTGTTTGTGCCCTGATCGTGTTCAGTGGTGTAATTATACTAATCTACTGTATTGCAAGTAAGAAGAAAGATGCGGTAACACCTATAAGTACACCACGGCGACGACCACCACGTAATCGTGAAGGTAACGTAAATATCACGTCATTTTGTTGTTTGTGCACTGATCGTGTTCAGTGGAGTTATCATACTTATATACTGTATAGCTAGTAAAAAGAAGGATGCGGTAACACCCATCAGTACTCCAAGGCGACGACCACCACGTGATCGTGAAGGTAACGTATTTAACGCGTCATTTTAGTAACTTTATTGGTAGAGTTGTGGGTATCTTGATAGTGTTCAGTGGTGTTATTATACTAATCTACTGTATTGCAAGTAAGAAGAAAGATGCGGTAACACCTATCAGTACGCCGCGGAGACGACCACCACGAAATCGTGAAGGTAACGTAAATATCACGTCCAATCAATGCGGTGTTTTTTGGAATCGCGAAACGTATCGAAAGTGGTCAGCTTGCGCAGTTCGCGCAACCTGACCTCTTTCGACACTTTTTGCGTTTGATGTATTTCATGGATGGTTATCATTAATTGTGATTTTTACCATGGAGACTTCTATTTTTAAAATATTGAGCTGATTTAACCATCGCCAGTGTTGTTGGTGCCCTGATCGTATTCAGTGGAGTTATTATACTAATCTATTGTATTGCAAGTAAGAAGAAAGATGCGGTGACGCCTATCAGTACGCCGCGGAGACGACCACCACGAAATCGAGAAGGTAACGTAAATATCACGTCATTTTGTTGTTTGTGCACTGATCGTGTTTAGTGGTGTTATTATACTAATCTACTGTATTGCTAGTAAGAAGAAAGATGCGGTAACACCTATAAGTACACCACGGCGACGACCGCCGCGCAATCGTGAAGGTAACGTAAATATCACGTCATTTTGATGACTTTATCGCTAGTGTTGTTGGTGCCCTGATAGTGTTCAGTGGTGTAATCATACTGATCTACTGTATTGCAAGTAAGAAGAAAGATGCGGTAACACCTATAAGTACACCACGACGACGACCGCCACGAAATCGTGAAGGTAACGTAAATATCACATAATCGTATTAAATTAAGAGCTTGCTGACCTTGCGAGTTTCAATTCTGGTCTGTTGCTACACACCATGCTGTCTGATTATGTCAGGCGTGATATGACCGTAGCAGTTAGTGTTAAACCCCAAAAATCACAAAATACGCACTTAACCATTAGCTGTAGACTAGTTTTCAATTTAGCTGTAAAATAATTGAAACCAATTTTTGATCTTCCCAGATATCTACAGACGCTTAAGTTATGCCTACATGTAGCAACAGTAGCAATGTTACTGTTTGTGCATCTGTTTGTAAGAATTCAACATACCATTTGATAAATGTTGAGATTCTCGTTTCAGTTGCACACAGAAGAAGAATACCAATCATGGTTGAGATGCCCAAACCACCACCTTATTCTGAAGCACCGCCGGAGTACAATTCGTGGATAGAAAATAACGATGTAAATAGAAACAATCCGAGCATTCAGTCACGTGACATTACTGGTACCCACCAGGGGGCGTCGTCGAGGTCACGTGAAGCACGAAGTTCAAGGTCAAATGATGTGCGACGGTCACCGTTACCCAGTACCTCTGGGGCAGTGTCCGTAATTAGTAACCGTCGGATACAGAGCCAAAGTGATATATACGTAGCTTTTAGAACTCATGACGTTGAATCTCGTTCTACACAATATAACCGAAGCAGAAATGACGCTCATTCTCAAAACGAAATTCTAAACATAAACGATGAAACCAGAAGTAAATCTACAAGCAAAAGTTTCACTAGAAATGACATATCACGTGACCAAAATAACTTACATCGGTCAAATAGTCATAAATCTGTGGCACCAGTGATAACAAACACAAGACCTTCAAATACGCATGCGCGTGATGTAAACCAATCAAACACGAAAAACACTCCAATTCCGGGAGGGATCGCGTCTATTTCCGGTTCCCCACCCCCTACGAATGCAGCTGCAGCGTTACGTAGTGCTAAAAGACGAGCAGTTTTGTTACAATTAGAACGAAGACGTACACGACATACGGATTTATCTTCAGATGAGGAAAACTAAAATGTGCATTACGCCAATATTCTCTGTATTTCTTTTACAAATTCAATGAATCAGTAAATCGTAGATTAGGGGCCTACATTAAAATGTTGGAATGTTACTTTTTACAACGTTACCTAGCGCCAAAAGACGAGTGGTAGTGTTACAGTTATCTAGAATGACGACGTACAAGACATTTATATAGAATCTCATCAGAGTATGACCAGTCTATTACAAACACTATCCATGTTTTGCTTATGGTACCGTACCCTGAATAAATGTAAGCCCCGTATCTAGAAATCTAGATTAAGTCCCATGTGTATGAATAGGGGATCTAAAAGGGTCATTTTAGCATTTGAAACCACTATGACATTTTGTGACCGCCATGGATAGGCCCTACATTACAGTTTGTTCCAGAATGCGTTATGTCAAAGTACGGGCTATCCGCCGAGCCGAGAGTTGATGTCATGATGAAGGTATTAAAAACAGCATTGAACTTGATTACACTATATGCAGGCGCAAACGGATTTCGATGCAAGATATTTCCAAATGCTTTACGGGTCCTTTTACCAGATAACGACTCACGCAAATGTTGTTCCATTTAAAACGGAAGAACTGGTATCATATTCATTTCCTCGTATAAAAATATTATTGTTGCCTAGACTACATAATTATCGTATGCATTGCAAGACTCTCGGATAAAATTTTGTAAGCGTATGATCGAGGTTTTAGTACAAGGGAAACTACACATATTTCGAAACCATCTGGCAGGCGGTTTTGTTCCCCTTGTATTGTATGAACGGGCGTCAAGATAGGTACAACGTATAGCCATTTGTATACTCTTCAAAAGCTTTTAATAAACACAATCGTTCAATATATTGAATGTATTTTTTTTATAAATCTATGATGGCTTAAGTTTCCATTCTTAGTTTGTATCGGATATTACTCGTTTTCGCATGCCAGATGAGAAATCAACGACGTTACGTCGTGTTTGCATCCAACGTACAGATTTAGTCCGATTTTCCACGTTACCAAGCGTTCCCTTGGGTGCCACGAAATGTCGTCGCTTCTAATCAAACAGTTTGATACTTTTGACTGTTATAATCAAGTCATGGCAATTGGTGGTGCAATTGCCATACAAAAATGTATGTGAGCGATTTTATTCTTAGACTTTCGTTGAAATATTCCTCAACTGGCATTTTATCATTCCCTGACGTAAGAATTGTACTTGTTGTTTTATCGTTGTCTGTCCGACTGTATATCTGTTCTATCAAACATGAAAACAAAACGAATTCATATGCCTTCTCATTATTAAAGGTGGGGGCTCCTGTAAGTTATAGGTACATCTTATTATCATGCATCTTTTGGTGCACATGTCAGAGTCAACAATGTGAATAATACTACTTAACGTAAGACCTGGGTAATGCACTTCCGGTATATTCGTTAAATTTCAACTTATTCCGTGATGTCCGTTAGTCCGAGCATTTTTAAAGTACCGGTAGATGCAAGAATGGCTGTTTTCGTAACAACGGCCATAATTGAGCGTGCTCATATTTCGGGGGGGGGGGGGGGGGGGCATTCTAAACTATATATTTTTGTGAAAGTGTTTATAAATTGTATGAAGAGTTGGCAAAAAAAAAGTCATAAAGTCAAAATTTAAGAGCAATGAAAATTACTTCCCTTGAACTCGTCTATTAGCACCACACATATTTCGCTCCATAACTGGTCACATAGCCCATTACTCAGGTCTTACCTTAACGAAAAGAGTTGTAGTGTGATAAAGCAGAGATATGCCGATTTAATATATATTTTTTCTGTTCCATTAATGTTTTGTCTACCAGAGTATCAAAATCGGGTATTACACGGTGGATAATCACTTAATACAACAATCTCAAAAATCTTCAAATTTTTTGTTAATGCTTGACCAACCTGAATTCAGTTTGAAGCAGGGAAGGTGGACAGGCGTCACACATTAGATGGGCGTAATGGATTGTTTTTAAAAATCAGCAGAAAAAATGTTTATTAAACTTTTTAATCAGCTGATTAAGAAAAAAAAAAGAAAAAAGAAAAAAGAAAATACGCCACGTCAAGCTAATTTCTTGAATTATCCGTTTTTCCTTGCTTAAAACCGAATTCAAATTAGTTAAATATTAACAAAAATATTGAAGATTTTCTGAAATTCTGAGACACGTGATTATCCACCGTGTATTAGTTGGGACAAGGTTAAAATGAATTATAGATGTTCTTGATTAGTGGGGCCATCAGGTTGGCATGAATTATTGATTACAAACTATTGGATGACAAAATTGTATACTTGGATGGCTTTTTAGATGAAAAAGGACGAATTGCTAGTAGATCTTGGTCGATATAAAAAACACGGCCGCTTTTCTTAAAAGCCTTGATTTGTTATAAAAAAAAGTTTGATTTAAGGTAATGAAAGTGACGACATGAAAAGTTATCGTCTAAAAACGCATATTTTCTAAACAGCGAAGACCCTAATGAGATTTGTGGGAAGTCGGAATTATTCGGGCGAAGAAAAAAACATTCGGCGGATGAACTTTCCACCGCCGAATGATTACGACCGCACCCGAATAGGTTGTGAATCTCAAAATGGTCACATTACGGGTATTCTGTAATAATTCGTATATTTTATCGTTGCTTGTCTTCGGCAGTAGCTTAACTACAAACTTATTAAGCTAAAGTTGCGGTATTTTAACATTATTTACAAGATAAAAAAGCAAGCATGTATGTAGTTCATTTTTCAATGGGTGCGATCAGATTTAATTACGTTGGGCTGAATTTATTGACAGGTAATAAATAGATTCGATGAAATAGATCTAGGTCACATGAAAACCTAAAACCTTTGTTATATGATAGGATCATGTTTAACGCTGAAAATTATCAGATGAAAAATAATTGGTTTTGGTTTAAAGACTTTAAAAATTGCGAGTAAGGTACGAAAGAGAATAAAAAAACAGGCGCTTGAGGTTTAGAGCACAAAGAGAAACAAATGCTCTTTTAGCATTCATTCACTTAAAACTGAACAAATAGGTAGAGTCATTTTCAAAAATTGTTCGCATCATTTGATATTGGAATTGCGCTTCAATTTGATTTTTGATTATCAAGTTAAGATCTAAAAAGTGTTTTATTATCGTTTTACTTTTAGAGATCAAGAGTTCATACAATCTTTTTTTTTAGTTTTAAGATAGATTGAACATCTTCGAATAATGATTTGTTTGCTGGCTTGCATTGGCTTTACGACTAACAGACTAAACAATGTGACTAGTGTCTTTGGTCATTTGGTCATTTGGATAACTTGTATTACGCATTTTAGCAAACTGTATCTTCGTTTTGTGATCAAATGATCAAAATACAGCGTTACAATATTGTTTTTCTACTGATATTTTAATCATCAACTTTTTGTTGAAATAAAAGCAAAGAGCTTTGTGGCACTAATTTAAAATTTCCATTGATCTCGGGCGTGTCATCGATCCACCTACATGTACCTACCGGGTAGAAATACGGGGATTTTACATATTGCGTTTCACAATTGAATATCGATTGTCAGATTTTATTCTCAGTTAGAATCAATTAGGATTTAAATATTTGATAAAACTGTACGTGTACATGTGGTAAATTCCAGAGGATGTGACCGTTTAACAATAATTCGGCAGAAAAATGGTGTTAAATCGGTGGACAAGCATCGTTTTCATAATTTCGTTGGGTAAGTTTTTGTGGAATTATTGTCTTCTTGTAGTCTCTTATACCATTGTTGTTGGTATCAGGACACCCAAGACGATTGCTGAAGGTATTATTATTGATTCCATATTAATACTGATAATGATAATTAATGAAAACTATTAGAATGGCGCAGTAATGGATTACAAAAATGGTAGAAAATATGAACTAGCAAAAATGAACGAAAGAACAAAGAAAGATATAACAAAGGAATTTCGAACTTTCTGTATAAAATGTCACAGATCTTTTTAACAAAATTGAATATATCTTCTTTTTTCTCTCTCTTGGCGCTGAGGTAAGAGGATTCTCAAAATTGAAATTAGGACTTATACGATATGTTTTCGAGTTACGACGCCCACGAGATATAGGGCGTCCGTGAATCATCTTACAAAAGGGAAAATACTGGTGCATAATTTTAAACAAAATAACGCATCTAATTCTAGGCAAGTTCTGATTCAAATGTTATGTTATTAATATTTATCCATATCTACGAAATCCGCGGGTAAAAATTGGTACCCATTTAGAACTAAGAATGTTGCCATAAGCAAAGATTCACGTTGTATATCTCATATCTGTTTTCTCCACAGTGTTGTTGACCGCGGAATGTCGCAGACACGGAGGAAAACACGGAGGCCCCGGGGGCCACATGTGGGGTGGCCCGCGTAAACGTATACCGCCATGGTTAGCCCAGTGGTTTGCAGGCGGGTGGGAAGATGATGACGACGGACTACCCCCGGGATGGGACCCCGACTACTGGGACAGTCGTGACAGTCATGAGAAGGACGACTGGGACCCACCGAGCCCCACCCCACATCCCCTTGGTGCGCCAGTGACCCCTGGGAGTGCGGCCTCCACACAGGCGTGTAGCTACACGGATAGATCTGGTATTCGAATAAACTGTGAACTTGGATGCTGTATATCTGCTAGAGGGTTTGGTTGTTGTTTATCAGAGGATAATGGCGGCGACAATACACCAGATCAGTAAGTAATTGTTCGCTGCTTTTCAACACATGGTAACTGCAGTTTAAAACAAGCTGCAGTTACGAGATTTTGTTGAAAAGGTACGTGTTGTTGTTGTTGTTGTTGTGTCACAGTCCTGTAGCTATACGGATAGATCCGGTACTCGTATAAACTGTGAGCTAGGATGTTGTATCTCTGCTAGAGGGTTTGGGTGTTGTTTGTCAGAGGATAATGGCGGCGACAGTGTACCAGATCAGTAAGTAATTGTTCGCTGCTTTTCAACACAAACATCGTAACTGCAGCTTAAAACAAGCTGAAGTTACGAGATTTTGTTGAAAAGCTACATAACGTGTCGTTGTTGTTGTGTCACAGACGTGTAACTACACGGATAGATCCAGTTTTTTTATACTCGTATAAACTGTGAGCTGTTGTATCTCGGCTAGAGGATCTGGGTGTTGTTTACCAGAGGATGATGGCGGGGACAGTATACCGGATCAGTGAGTTCTATTTCCTTTTTTATCATTTTCTGTGGGAATTGATATAAATTATATAAATATTGCTGAACTACATTAGAGTACAATGTCTGTTTAAGAACTTTCTTATTTTCCGTCCACGTATTCCCAGACAATTTCGATTAGCGACGTCAAAACCATGTCTTGTTTGAGAAATAATAGTATCAGGTATCATTGAGAAGGGAATGTGTAGGTTTTGGAACCAGTGTGCCATGTTGATAATATGTAAATTAACGTGTTGTAGAATGCATGATGCATAGAAATTAGAATGCATGTTGCAGACAATTTATGTACTCCAATCGATCGTATACAGGAAAAAAGAAGAGGCGTTTATCTTGGCTTAAATACGAAGCACAATATCATGGGTTAACGCAATTCGGAAAATATTTCGTGCCGAAATTTCGGGTAAAATTAATAGATATGGACACAAAAATACATTTGCAGAGTTTTTAGTGCTGGTTTCATTCGCGATCTCTTCACAGAAATAGAAAAAAGTTTTTTTTCTTGTATACTTTCAATCATTTCGATTTTATCTTGACATGTTTCATTCCTGTCTTGCAGCACACAAATGATAATCTACATAACGCTCGGTGTAGTCGGTGCTCTCCTAGTCGGTTTGGCTATAGCCGTGGCTGCGTGGCGGCTCTGCAAGACAAACACGTCGGCGACTCGAACATCGAACCGGAAACCGGCTATGAAGCCACGGCTACGGCCTGTCACGCCTGTAGCCCCAGTTCTTCCTGCTGAGTATGACAAGAAACGTAAGCTTATAGATGCCTTTCAACAAAACATCGTAACTGCAGCTTGTTTTAAGTTGCAGTTACGGTGTTTTTTGTTGAAAATGACGATATACAAGCTCCAATATACTGTAGGCCCATAGGAAGCATATTTATGATAGGATTACGCTATACTAGTATATTCAAGCGGCGGGGAGGGCTTGGGTGCAAAAAATGGATTTTCATAAAGGTTTCATACATAAATTGCGTTGAAAACAAGACCTAAAATAGGGGTAGGGCCTACACAGTCATAACTCTATGGCTATATAATAAGAAAATATAACAATTGCACCTCGATGAAAATGAAGTCATTATAGTAATCTTTCCTAGAATAATTCCATATAAAATAACACTAAATAGTCAGAAGAAATAAGTTTGAAAAGTTATTGACGAGTAAACAAAATTTACTCTACTCTAACTTTCTAGCAGGACTGGTGTTGTCATCACACCGACAATATTATTATCATTATTCATGTGATTATTATTTTCTTCTTACAACAGAAGTCCAACCAACTCCTGTGATGCCAACATACTCTCGAGTTAGACTACCGAGTGTCAGTCGAAATACAAATACGACACGGATGAACCGGACACGGCCCGATCCTAGACCGACGACCAACGGAAACAGCCGATACGACATATTCACGGTCGGAACCCCGACGCCTGTCCTCCCGAGTTACACGGACTTTACCGAGACCTGTCGGCCACCTCCGGAATATTCCGTGAACGAGCCAAGTTTCGGTAGCGGATATTTACGAAGCATTTCGTCGCCCCCACCTCCCTACTCGCCGAACGGACGACCGCCTTCACAATATGGACCCGCCCACAATGGCTTCTCTCGTTATACAAATACATAGACCGACTAAATTCGTTTTAACTCTTTCTACAACGAAATTTTAGAGAAATCGACATCGAAAGGAGATGCACACGACGAAAGAAATGTTACAATTCGCTGCTTTTCAACAAAAATCTCGTATCTGCAGCTTTAAACAAGCTGCAGATACGAGATTTTCGTTGAAAAGCAAGAAAATATTATGATATTCGGTCATCTTGGCATGGAAATCAATACGGGAAAGGAGAAAATGCTGGTCAACACCATTCTTTTCTTTTCTTCAATGCTTTCCAGATCCTTTTACACTATGCAATATTGAAGACTTCAAATTCAGGTCTAATTTAACAAAGAGATAGACAAACACAAGTTTCTGAATGGCCATAAATGGAGCCGTGTGCCTTTTCAAGGCGACAAAAAACTTGAAAGTTCCAATATGACATTGTTAGGCTACATATGACAAAACGGGTGTTGATAAAGAAAGAATTTATGGTACAATACATACTCAGACAAAATGAGAACACTGTGTTTACAAGTACCAGATTTTTATTCTTTTTCTTCAACATTTTCCCTTTTCGAAATGAGGGAACTGGAAATAAGGGGCTTGTTTTAGAATGTACTTTTGTCCTACGAACCATTTTGGTGAAAATAGTATTTTTCTATGTTTTTGGATGTTGGTGAAACGCAATAATTTACTTGAAGCTGTCATGGGTATGATATTTTAGGTCAAAATAAGCATTTTGTTTAGATATACTGAGATGAAAAAGTTTAGTCAATATAAAGTTTTTGGTCAATAATTGTCTCTGAAACGTTTTACAATGCCAAAATTTTTACTCAAAACAATCTTCAACCAATTTAGAACAAGTCGGTGAAATTCAATTGGCATCCATGTTTTGCTTAACCTTCTTTCCGACAATTCATTCCAAAAGGGGTCAAATTGAAAAGTCACAGAATCAGGAGTGACTTTTAGTAGAGTCTAAATTCCTGGTAATTGACATGAAAAATCGATCTTTGTTTAATTTCTTGGTAGAATAGAAGTCTCTTTGTTGACTGTGAGTGAGAAAACTTCTTTTTGATGGAATTCACAGTAGATTATGGTGACTTACGCACCCAACCTGTTGCTCCTATCATTTTACTGCGTTTTCAAGAAATCTTTCTATCAGGACCAGTAGCTGGTTTACCACTGATACAAAGTTATTTATTGTAGACAGACAATTAGAAAAAAATAACTGACATTCAATATTTGTCAAACAATGCCTGAGATCTGGCTGAGCCAATGCTCGAAAAGCCAACTCTTGGGTAAATGGCCAGGCAAGTAAAAAACAGACTTTTTTTAACAAAATGTCATTATTAAACAAATTGGTTACAATGTAGTCAAGTTTCAATGTTTTTGGCAGATTGGACGTGACGTAACTTGATGACGTCACAATTAACGGGTTTTCCAGATACGCTGTTGCCAGAGGTATCAATGACCAAAAGCTCATGCATGTGCCCATTTTTGACAACAACTACTCCAATGTTTAAAACTGGAAGTGCTTGCCAAGTTCAAACTGTAGGAAACCGCCAGAGTTTGTATGTTATGTAGATGGTTTCTAACATTGTCATTTTTGGCCAAATTGATTAAGCCAGGGTGCTAAAATGATGTAAGCTGGTACCAATTTTATTGCGGACTTTTTGTATCTGGGCTAATGTCTTTGGTTTGCATACATTTATACCGGAAAAGACTTGCGCCTTAACTGCAGCAGGTGCACCTGTCACATTTTGATATTCTTTTAGCACAAACCTAAAAACTAAAATTTAGCAACATTACTTGAAGATGTTTGTTAAGCGTTGATTGAACAAATATTGTGTGAAATTTTACACGGATATGTTGTATTTTGGCCGAATAATTGACCATCAAAACTACTGACTAAACTTTTTCTTTTGAGTATACAATATGCACAAATTCTCGTTTGTAAAAGGGTTAAACTTTTGGCAGGCATGGTACTTCCTGTGTTACAAGAGACATTTGTACTTTGAAAATATTTTCATAAAATAACAAGGGGTTCGAAATTTGCAACAATTTTATAGGTTAATTTCTAACGTGGATCGCGGGTTCGATTCTTATTTTTTCTGCAGCAAGGGTATGTTGCTTATATAAAGATGTAGTTATCTGTTAAATATTGTTTTAATAAACGTTTCCAACAACTTTTGTTGAAAGTCCTTATTAACTCTGATCCACACAGCGTGGCCTAATTTTGGACTGCTCCAGTGGATCTTGCAAGCGAAATCGCCATTGACGAACATTAACCATTTTTCCTAAAGGGCGAAATTTTAGATCATTCTAATTGGACAGGAGTTGCAGACGACAAAATAATTATAAATGGTATAAATTGTATTTGTAACAGCGCATAAATAAAACATTAAGGTAAAAGTAAGATGATGGTTGACATTTTCAGTAAGAGACGCGGCCAAAACAGGTCTTGGTAGGAAAGGGTTAATTCATGGGACATTACCAATTGTAGCATTGTAAGATGTCCGTATCTCAATGTAGATATAATAAATATGACATGCTTTGCATAGACCGTGCCAAGGCGCATGCAAAAAGACGTAATAACCTTTCCCAAATTAACAAAATGACGACGATAGAATAAATGTTATTGTGGTACTGTATAATCTGTAATCTATAAAGGCAGACCAGCGCCTAAACATATGAGAAAATGGACACATTGATAGATCTATTTTTCGGAATAAATATTTTGCCCTTGCTTTTAAGTTTTTAACGTTTTCGCAAACAAGATTGCTTCTGACGTTCCTGAGTGGAACGCTTTGGCGCGACAAAGAAAGTGATGAAAATGAACACTATTTTCTTTGCAAGAACAGATGCGCGTTCTTTAGAGCGAGATTTTTTAAGATTTCTTAAGATGTTTTTGATACAGCGTCTTTGAGACCGAGATTATAAGCGAGGTGTTCCGAATGTTCCATACTTCATACAAATGACGTCATGATGACTTCATTTGTATGAAGTATAGAGCATTCGGAACTCCGCGGTTTTTGAATCATGGAGCATTCGGAACAACTTGGTCAATTATCTCCCATATAGATTCTAAAGAATTTACCAAGGGGTTCCGAAATAAGTATAGAGTAATGGCGGCTCGCAGTGATCGTCTTAAAAATCTTGCTCAAAAGAGCGCTCTATCCTAAAACATCTTAAGAAATCTCAAGATATCTCAAGAAATCTCGCTCTTAAGAGCGCGGCTCAGATCTACACATGTTCTAATCTAGACGCAAATTGACGCCTAGACGTCTGCAACTATGGTCAAAAAAGTCTATCGTTCGCCGCTTTGGGAAAGGATTCAGTTCTGTTAATCAAAGAAACTGAATTATGTACTGGTGCACCAATGTGACACCTTAACCATTTCCCAAACAACATTATTCTGTTTATATTGTTCCAAATTCAAAGATGTTGTAGACGGAAATTTCAAGGGAATTTCAACTTTGCATTTTTGGTCACTTTGTTATAAACATTAGCGGCTACAAAACTTGTTTGTCAAAAGCAATTTCTTCCTTTTCCACAATGTTTTCCAAAGCATTAACATTCACAAACTTTTTTATACCAGAAACGTTAAAACTGGATATTGTTTGAGAAAGGGTATAGGCGATGTGACGCATACCATATGATTACAACAATTTGAATACAATCCAAAAATATTCTTTAGAAATCTTATAATGCATTAAACGAAGCAAGAGCATTGTCTAACAATATCAATTTTCCTTCCTGATCTGAGTGACCTTGTTTATTTGACTTTATTCCATTACCAGACCGCAAAATTTTCGAAATTCAGAATTAACTCATTACGAGGGTTGTTCAAAAATTATCCGGACTGTGTACCGTAAAAAGATATTTGCCACGCAATATTACCGAACTTATATCATTTTATATCGGAATTCAATACACACCTGTCTATACCTGTTTGAATTATTTTTCTAAAGAAACGCGCTTACAATTACGTTCTGAATTACCATGGTAACGTGTACCCGGCGCAGCCAAAAATATGATTCTTTTAGTATCCGTTTTGCTGTTCATAATTTTTCCACTGTAATTGCGAACAACACAGAATTTTCACAGAATACGTAATTTGGTGCGTATTACACCATGTTCAAGTTTTACATCACTCGGTGAATAAATGCACGAGACATGCAATTTTGAATAGCGGTGAGGTCGGCATTTTGACTGTTAAATGTGGCGTCAATTGATTGTTTGGAAATTCGGTATGTCATAAAATTCTGCAAATACCTCGAAGAAACGCCGACAAACTCATACAAAAAGATCACCACGACAAAGGGAAAATATTCAGTCTCACGGACCTCACTGTATAATTGGTACATACGTTTTAAAGAACGCAGCGGAAAACACTGAAGCTAGCGATGAACAAGACCGAAAAAGGAAATTAACGACGACGTCACTTAGGACCATTGCGGATGCGCTATGTAGAAATCGGAGGATGACGGTGCGGACATTGTCAGACAAATTCATTACATGTAGTGAAGGCATCATTCATTTGATTCTTATAAATGAATTGAACATTACGAAGATAATTTTGTTTTAATATTTACAATTTCAAAACTAGTAGCAATTTACTACTTTAATCAAACTGTCCAAAATTTGCGAAATATCCATTTACCGAACAGCGAAATTTAGACGAGTCCAACTTATGATTTTCTACTGCTCATGGATAGGCCCAATGCATATCACCCCTACAGCAGGTGTTACCGATCTGTTGTTAGCTTGATTTTGTCTCGAAACCGTATCCTATCCACCATATTCTCTAGATTTAGCACCATTTGACTTCGCCATATTCCCAACGATAAAAGCTCAACTGATGGGTAAAAGAATTTCGTCCGTACAAGAACTGCGAAATCAAACAAGTTTGATTACCAGACAGTGCGGGTCTTAGTGGAATGGTGATATTTACAAGCAAAAGTTGCGCCGTCAACGACGCTGTATTAAACAAAATGGCAATTACTTTGAAAAAAGAATACACAACATTATGTTTATACTTTCCGACGACGTCGTCGACGTCACCTTGTGATTAGTGACGTGCGCCGGTCCCTAGTACCTATACGAATTTGACTGTTAGTAAATTCCATACCCGTGATCGGATTTTCAAATAATTTCGCAGAAGTGTGCATACTAAATCTAACTTCCGATGAGTGAAGTATCTTGTCTATTTGATATCCCATTTAAATTCTGTAGACACAGTCCAGATAATTTTTGAACATCCCTCGTACCAAACGACAAAATTTCGACTTGTCCAAATTCAAAGATGTTGCAGACGACAATTAAAAATGAATGAAAAAGTACATTTTTTAATCATTTTGTATGGAAAATATTGTGGGAAATGAAGAAATTGCTTTTCACAAGCAATTTCTTCATTTTCCACAATGTTTTTCCATAATCAGTTTCTCGTGGAGAGTCAAAAAGAGTCACTGTGTGGTAATGGGTTAAAAGTTGTTGTAGACGACGATTGCTGGCCTTTCTGTGTAGAAAACAATTTAGGAAAAGAAGAAATTGTTTGTCACAAGCAATTTCTTTCATTTCCAGAGTGTTTTCAAAAGCCATTATCTTGTATGACACCAAAAGGCGTCAAACAAGACCAGAATCATTGTTGCAAGTTTTGTCAAATTCTTATTGAAACTGTAATATGAATTAAGCACACAATAAACTGCTAACGGACGGACAGACAGACAAATGGATGGCCAGAGCCATAACATAACATGACACTTTGGGCTTATAAAATGCTGACTTTCTTATTATGCCTAAATTTCTTATGTAATGTAATGTACATATACGAGGGACGGTCGGAAAGTAGTTGGACTTTTGACTAGTTCTCTAAAACCATTTAATTTTTTAACAAAATTCTTTCTACACTGTTTAAAGATATTATCCATCTATGTCTATGCATTTTTGCCATCTTCGTAGGAGCTTTACTATTGCCACTATTAACCATGACGTAGACCCACTGTATTAGGTACTGTGTAACCACCGGTATCAAAGGCGCCCTGGTCTCAAATTTCTTCTCAGCAAGCATTTTCATCAGTTCTAGACACAAATAAAAGCCGTGTGGGGTAGGGCCTTGGCTATAAGAAGAGTAAAACAACTTTTGTCATGGGTAATATTTGATAATCTCCACTGTAGATGCGGTGGTATGGGAGCGTGCGTAATCGTAAAGTAGAAAACATTTTTCTTTGCTAATCTGGGACGCGTTTACTTCAGCATTTATTCTTTGTTTTTTATCTGAATTACTTCAGAATTGTACTTAGCAATGACAGTTTTTACCATTTGACATGAAATGACTAACTATCAGTCCTCGTGAATGCACAGAAGCAACAAACATGACTACCAGCCGAATGTAAAAGCTTAATCTATTCAGAGGTGGGGAACCAGCTCGTTTCTATGACTGCTGTGACTGAGTTTTTATCCCAAGTTCGGAATTATGAACAATTATTCAATCTTCAGTGATAATGTAGTTCTAAAACTTAAATTCTTCGCGATTAAAATGACTAGACTGTTCTTTTGTTTTGGTTACCCTTGTTGTTCCTCTAACAAATAGCCTATGGTATAAAAAACCCCTATCACATATAAGTGGACAGAATATTGCATATATTCAACTTTCTTTGAAAATAAACTGACCACATTATTGGCAAATGGATGTAGATTTCACCAATATATAATATGTTTATACAGTTGCAAATGAAGAGACAGCAGCACGAAAAGTCCAACTACTTTCCGACCGTCCCTCGTACATGAAAATAATTCTAAAATAACCTGACTGTATGGGTTTAAAATAAAAGAAAGCAATTACTATATATTGTTGTTTTAATGTAAAATTATATTAGTATTAAATTATTTAGTGTCTTTGTACAACTTCAATGAATGATTGAGCAAATGACATATGACCTCTTGGTTATTCATCACAGTAGTATTATACTAGTAGCTACTGTATAAATGGTGAATAATCATGTGATGCAACAATTTAAGAAAATCTTGACTTCAATAAGTTTGTTAATAACGTACCGATTTGAATTCGGCTTGAAGCAGAGAAGGTAGAGGACGTCACTCACTAGATGAGTGTGTTTTTGAAAATCTTTGAAAAATCAACTGATAAAAAAGTTATTGAAGATAAACCAAAATTTTGGTTTATCTTCAATAACATTTTCATCAGTTAATTTTTCAAAAATCCAACATGTACAGCTTATTCCTGACATTTTTGCAACTTCTCTGCTTCAAACCGAATTCAAATTGGTCAAGTATTGACAAAAATATTGATGATTATCTGAAATTCTGTGTCACATGATTAACCATTGTGGTATAGAAAGCTTAAAACATCATTAATTGAGAGAACACAAAATGAAGCAAGTCTAAAAATTCAGATTCAGGCTTATACTAATGATTATACTCTTTAACAGTAGAAAACATTGAAGCAAAAGCAGAAAAATGCCCAACTTCAACATTTTCTTCTTTTCTCTCAAGGTTTTTTTATCCAATTTCACAACCTTGAATCAGAATTCCTATCTTTTTCCATGTTTTCTTCATTTTTTACAAAGTTTTAAAATGCAAATTCATCACGACATAACTGTTTGGAAATGTATCAACACTTAACAACAAGAATTATGATACAATTTCTCATAAAGATAAGGTACAAAGTAATGTAGAATAACAAAGAATAAATTAAACACATTTATACAAAAATGATCCATGTAAAATGAGTAGATAAGAGTGGAGTAATTCTTCAATATTAGGAATGGATAGAATTTGTTAGGCTATAGATCTGTTCAAAAATGATTATGTCATAAACCTTCTGATTGAAAGAACTAAAACATTGTATGAAATGAAGAAATTGCCTGTAACAAACCATTTCTTCATTTGCCACAATGGTTTCTAAAGCCTTTATTTTGTTGAACGTCTAAAAACGTCAATGTATGGAAATGCATAACAATTCAAGAAAATCTCCATAAAATAGCACATTTAAATAAAAAATATGATAAAGCTAGAAATTGTAAATCAGTACAAGTATTTGGAATAGATATGATATACTCAAATAAACAAAGTAGTTGAAAATGGAAAAGCAAGTCATATGGCATTTACAATTACTTTGAAACCAAAGTAAGTCTATACAAACAAATTATGCAGTCTGATCGCGATCCATGAAGCTATCTTGCAGTTTCCAGTGATAATAAAGAATTTATAAAGATAGGATTTGTGAACAATATGGCATAGAAAATATTGTAAAGAAATGCTGGTATTGAAGTACAGCCCTTTGTTTGGTGCGTCAAAAGATGACACAGTTTGAGATAGGGTAAAAAGTTGCAACTGCAGAATAGCAGATTTGGTCCTTATTAGTCTTTACTAATGTAAGGCTTAAGTTTATCTGGACCCAATTTAGTTGAAAATTCCTTAAGCTGCATTTTCCCAGAATTTTGTTCAATTATCATTCATGAATGCATTGAAAGAAATCAAAATTATGGATTCACGGTGTCAGTTTTAACTAGGTTTCCAAACTGTAAGCACAGCTATACCAAACAATCCTTGAGTCCTGGGCGTAAGATTCCTTTACCCCACATACTTAATGGAGTCGCTAAATCAAACAAATTTTATTGTAACTTATCAAGAAAGCTTGGGAAAACATTGACAGAAATGGAGAAAATGCTGATAACCAGCATTTTCTCCATTTATGTCAATGTTTTCAATGTTAGAACAAACAGATTTTGTTCAATTGTTGACACACTTTAATCTATCAGCAGCCTCTATCAAAGTGTTAAAATTCTAAAAATATATACTATCAAAAACAATCTTGTAAATTTTCATGAAGGTGTCAGCTTCAATCTAGGATTCCAAACTGTGAGCACTGCTATACTTGAAGATATAACACCAAACAGTCCTTGGGTTCTGGGTGTGAGCTTCACTTTACCCAGTGTGCTCAACGGAATGGCTAAATCAAACAAATTTTTCACCAGGTCCAAAAATAGTGGTATATTTCCTAAAAATATCTCCATCATTGCGATCTGTCGTCTCCTCATATCTTTATGCTTTGTGTCACCATTTTTGTAGACACTTTTTTCTTGTGTCGATTGGAATTTCTTCAATTCCTGCATGACTAAGTCATAAACACCATAAATGTCTCGCATCAAATTGAGCACCAGTGTGGCTAGATAGAATCTGGACGAGACTTCTGACCAGTATTGTTTGTCGAGTTTGACCACTCCAACATTGTTGAACCACAGAAAATGATCAAATAGAAGATAGCAGGCTTGGTTTATCTTGGATAATGTAATGGTGAGTCGC
This sequence comes from Fragum sueziense, assembly GCA_963680895.1. NCBI lineage: Eukaryota > Metazoa > Mollusca > Bivalvia > Cardiida > Cardiidae > Fragum > Fragum sueziense. The sequence goes on along the minus strand of OY804598.1, from coordinate 61,407,342 downwards.
AAGATGGCGTCTGTCAGATGTATACTTTTGAGTGCACCCTGTATGAAGTCTAAACTCTTACCAAACCGCAACACTGAAATGAAATAAAGACTTGAGGTTAAATCTTACAGACAAGTTTAAATGGACAAAGAGACAAAACTTGTCAGATTTATCCCATAACAGCAACATTTTGCACTGGTCCAAATGAAGAGATTGGCCATAGGACAATTTGAAGTTAATGAAATTTTACATTATTTGGTATTTCTGGGTAGAAAAAACTTTGTGGAAAATGAAGGAATTGATTGTTAGAAGCAATGTCTTTATTCTCTCCAAAGTTTTCTCCAACCTATTTCTTGAGTAGCATCTAAGCGTCAATGTGTGGGAATGGTTTAGGGACTTGGCGTTGTGGTCCCATACACAGAATGCAAAGTCTTCGATGTGGAGATATTTAAATCATATATAAATACATCTTCAAATCAATGGTACCTAAGAAAGCTTGAATTACAATCTTGTGTTATTTTCAAGCCTTACCAGAATATAAGGGCAAAATTTCTGAGGAATAAATTATGGTCAGAAAAAAATCCTAACCAAAACATTATACTTTTAACCTAATGCTGACTAAAGGTTACTGGATAGCTTTGGTTTTCTTTAATTTGTTGACCAAATAATGCAAATTCTTCTCCATACTTACATTTTCTTGTCATGCTCAGTGTGGCCTCTATAGCCTTCAACTTTTGTGTCAGCTCTGCATTTTTACCATACTGGCCATACGCTAGTCTGCAGGCATACTGGACCAATCTGAAACAAAATATTTTTACCCTTTAATCTTTTCATAACCAGACAAGGTTTAGACACACATCTGGCTTAAAAAACATCATGACAAAAGAAGAAAATGCTTATAATCTATTATCATAACATTTTCTTCTTTTGCCTCAATACCTTCAATCTGTGCTCAGTCTATGCTGTATTGTACACAAATCTTTTCTTTATTGATCAACAGCAAATTTGTTATCTGCAGCAGCTTTCAAATTAGATCATCCTAAATATTTGTAGTTTGGAAAAAGGTTAAAGTCAAAATCTAGATTATGACCTGTAGAAAGGTAGCCAGAAAAAAGTAACAATTTAACCCTTTCCCAAACAAGACCAGGTTTTGACGTCCCTATTAGATACGGTTTGGGAAAACATTAAAACAAAAGAAGAAACTGCTGATAATCAGCAGTTTCTCCTTTTGTCTCAATATTTTCTATGCCATATTTTACACAAATTCTATCTTTAATAACATCAATTTTGTCATTTGTGGCAGTATTTGAGGTGGATCACCCTAAAATTTTGTCGTTTGGGAAAGGGTTAACCCTTTAGCAGACAACAAAACTTTGTACAATGTATTCTACACAAATACACAAAAATAATAAACTGACACGATTTAAAAACGCAAAACACGTTTTCATTAACCATTCCTTTCCTATTGCCTTGATCGGCACCATATGTTGGGACATGTATGAGAAAATGTATACGCTTCACGCCTCGGTGATTTTGTCGTGTTTTCTGTAGACTATCCGGACATCTGAACCGCCCATCACTAAATGCTTGTGTGTCTCGTGCATTAAGACCACGTGTTAAATCACTAAGATTTTTTGTGTACAAACTGCCACTTTGATTTACTTATTGAAAACATACAAGAACAACGAAAGAAAATTGTTTACAAAATGCTGAGGCTTACTTTGCGAAAAAGAAACCGAGTTTTTTGCCTTTTGGTTTGCGGTGTTTCGCCAATTAAGGTAGCTAGACGCTTTAATGTAGTCGAATCGACGGTTACAAGGTATATGAAACATGTAAACGACACAGGCAAATTTACAGACCACCAACGTCCCGGTCAGCTGCGTGTAACAACTGTACGTCAACAAAACTGTTTACGTTAACGTCACCAACGCAACAGATTTGTGACGGCCCAGTCTACAGCAAATTGTATGGTTGGTAATCGCGGGCGGCCTATACATCGCGACATGGTGATAAATCGCCTGTGAAAACACGGTCGCTGTCGTCGCTGTTCGATTCAATGCCCTTGACTCAACGTGCATTTTGGCATAATCTGACGTCCATTCAGGCATTATTCGTGGCTTTAAAGGTCATTTTCTGTCCTGTTATGTTAACAATTTTAACATTTGCAATTTTACATGGCTATACATCGGTTTTGCAAGATGTAGGAGATACCATTTGTAAAAGTCCTTTTTTGCGTTTTTAAATCGTGTCAGTTTATGTAAAGTTCTGTGCACCTGATATTGTCGTCTGTACAATCTTTGAATTTTGACTGGTCCAAAATTTTGTTGTCTGCTAAAGGTTTAAATTGTTACTAATTCATGTGCTATGAAGAAAAGGCTTTTGGAAAACATTGTGGAAAATGAAGAAGTTGCTTACAACTTGTTTTCTTCATAGCGCATCTAAAGGCATCTTTGCTAGCCAAGGTTGAACCCACCTATGTTTGTATTCACCCTTGGCGCATTTAGTCCGATTTTCTTGAAATCGCGAAGTGCCGCCTAGCGGTTGTCCTGCTGGTTGTTTATGTCTATTATTGATTATGTCATTAATGCGTGTTGTCTTTCGCGTCATATGTCATGCAGATTAGGTAAAAGTAAGCTGCTTCTTTAGTCAAGTTGTCGAAAGTATAATAATTCGTCGATTAAAGATAGGGAATTCCTGTCTATTCCAGTGAAATTCTTAGGAAAAATCGCCCATCTTTGCATTTTTGAATTGCAAGTGCATTGCTTTTTCCCGCCCGTTGTCATGAATTGGTTACTCATAACAAATGTATCAGTCGACAATCTGATTGGTTCCAGCAAGACTTCGCTGGAACCAATGAAAATGCTTTCCAGGACACCAAGAAAATCGGACTAAATACGCCAAGGGTGAATACAGAAACAACGTTACGTCGTAGATGTCACCCTTGGCTTGCGAAGATGATCTAAAGGCATCACTGTTTAGTAAATTTTCTTTCTGACTAATGCCAGGATGATCTTGATTCAAGCCGCAGTTACGAGATTTTATAACAAAAACCGATGGCTAATCAAAACATAACCGTTCGGTAAACCCCATCTATTTTCATAACAAAATTCATTGATATTTAATTGTCCAATTTGATGCTACAAACAGCAAAACTAAATTGGGTATGTAAAGTGCTTTATGTACAATATAGCAAAGAAAATAATGAGGCAAAAGTAGAATGATGATTATCAGCAATTTATTCTTTTGCCTCAATGTTTTCCAAAAACTTTACTGTTGTGTGACATCAAAACCAAGTCATGTTCAGGAAAGGTTTAACAATGATTCATTGAATTCTCAAAAAATATTTGATTTATTTGTGTAAAACTTTGTACAATTTTGACTCTGTGCGGTCAAATTCAATAAAAGGGCACAATTCTTAATTATTGATGTCGTCATTAAATTGTCGAAAATATGTAGAAAGAAATGTTTAAATTATTTTCTCATATTGAAGGCAACCTATAAGAGATGAAGCATGCCAATTTTGAGACGCATACCATGAAAACCGCCTTCAAAGATTGCGTTCTTACCTAGAAAAATGAAAGGTTTGTTACTGTCGTCACCCTGATCATTTACATATCAAGTGCTGTCAACAGCTTAACTACCGTAGCACACATAGACTATTCATTATACACAAGAGTTAACATAATACTTTATCCGTTTTGATAATCGTTTGCTTTCAATTTGATTTGATTCCCAAATTTCTTAGCCAATTACGTTTGTCGTCAAAACTAGTGAAAGGTTTGTTATCCTCCAAAAATGTATCTTTTTATGTAGTAAAAATGTCAGTCTTGTTGTTCGATTTTTGTTGAAACCTTTCCCAAACTAATTAGTTACTATTGATATGAAGTCTGACACTGAGTTAGACATTTAAACAAAGCTTTGCCCATTCAAAAAGGCGAAGTGAAACAAAATGACTTAACCCTTTCCCAAACAAGACCTGGTTTTGACGTCTCTAATAGAAAAGGCTTGGGAAAACATTGAAACAAAAGAAGAAACTGCTGATAACCAGCAGTTTCTCCTTTTGTCTCAATATTTTCTGTGCCATATTTTACACAAATTCTATATTTGATAACATCCATTTTGTCATTTGTGGCGGTTTTTGAAGTGGACCACCCTAAAATTTTGTTGTTTGGGAAAGGGTTAACCAAGAAAGGTTTGTTACCTATAATTTTTAGCTAATTATTATTGAGAAGTTTCTCTAGAGGTCCTGGATCATAATATAGAACGTCATGGTCCCATAGTTAACAGTGGCTTCCAGATGACACTCCACTGTTACCTACGAACTGACCAGAATGTCTCGTTTTGAAAGGTTTGTTACGAAAGGTTTGTTACCACATAAATGAAAAGCTAACTATTTTGAATGAATATGTGAATTAGTAGCATCCAATTTCTAACGACGTAACAAATACGTTATTATGGCAAGGAATGCCATCCATTTCAACAGTTTTCATTGAAATTTTTATCAGTTTCTTTAAGAAAATGATATTTTATTTGTGACAATACAAATGTCTTTTGAATGGGGAAAGCTAGCCAATGAATTTGATTTCTTACTTTGAAAATTGAATTTATTTGAAGATAATTGGTGTGGAAATGTCTTTTCAAACGTAAGAAATATAATGATTCAGGCATATCCTATGTATGTGGTATTACAGAGAATGAAAGGTTCGTTACTTTTGGTAACAAACCTTTCAAACCTTGTAAAAGCATTTTTTGAAGTGTTAGATAAAATTGTTGATTTGTTCTTTGTGTTTTCGTACATAACCTTTCATAAATATTTAAACTGGTGTAAGATATTCAAATTTCTAGTATACATCTTCCAGTCTATTAATTTTTTCACGATTTATTGGGATAAAAATAGACATGTGTTTCCTTAATTACACCGAAAATTGCACTTTTTGACACGCTGCTCAATTCTTTTACATAGTGATATTACAGAAATCAGTAACTGTTGTTTTATGTAAAATTTAAATTGTTTCAAACTATTTTAATGTGCATTTCTGATTTAATAGCATTCATAATTCTATTGTTATTTCGGTAACGAACCTTTCTTAATTCATTTCAAGGTAAGAATGACCAAACAACAGGTAAAAGTTTTGTTACAAATTACTCAATGTCTGGCAGAGTATAAAGACGAATATAAGAGACACCCGTTTTAAGCATGATATAGGCTAGAAAATAAAAATATAAATGCCAACAAATAAAGTTAGCTTGAACAAAAAATAGGACTTCAATTAAATAAGATTTGGGGGTATTTTCAGAGACAGGAAAACATGTCGCAAGACCTGGCAACTAGGTAATTTCGAAAAGGCACTGTACCAATACCATGTAAACTATTTTTGTCTTGCTTTCAAACCACAGAAAGAATATTTTTACTGATTGTGATAGCGTCATGATCTCAACGGAAAGGTTCGTTACGTCTGCACCAAATTCAACATATGTTATAGAATTCAGGTCAAAAGCCAAAATATGCCAAAAGTGGAGTATATTCTGTTTCATATGTGCTTGCGCTTTTATAAAAAGATATTCGATTGACTTATTTAGATAATATATAAATGATTTTGAAAAGATACAAAGGTATTTTGTTATGATATCAAAAATTAGTGAAAGCAAACAAAAATATGATTTTGGATTATTATTTCGTTATGCAAGGAGCCTATAAAAAGACTTTTGTCTATCATTTTCTACAATTGATATATTCTTGTTTGATTTTGATGTAGAATATGCCCCTCACAAAGAATGGGTAATGTTACTACTTTGTTCCTTCGAATGAGCGGAACATGGTAACAAACCTTTCCCGTGATTTTGGGTGGGTAAATTTGAAGATAGAAAAAATATAAAAAGCATTTTTTCTTGATACAGATACTTTGCAATTTGTTTCTAGACATAAAAGACAAATACTGCAAAGTGAAATAATGCAAATTCAAAAATGTTTATTTTCAACATATTCTCAATTTGGAATTGTGCCCTTTTATTGAATTTGACCGTGTGACATGTCATCAGATCCTGTCAAAACTTTTAAAACTTTTGAAAAAAGGATCAAAGGTATAAAAGATTTAATCAAAATCTTTAAAGTCTTACCTGCAAACTTTGTCCCTTCCATTAGTCTGGGCGTTAAATTTGATGACATTTGAAACAAATTCTGTGTCCATGTTTCAACAAGGAACTGTCAAATTTCACGTGAGGTCAAAAATAAGGTTGATGAAAGGTTGCGATTTTCCGATTGTACGTGGCAATGCGGAAGAAGTGCGAGTTTTCGAATGATTTGTTTTCATTTCCGGTGTCATGGAGGACATGGAAACAAAAATTTTACAAAATCTATCTTTTATCTCAAAATCTAGCAAATTTTGAAGCTTTAAAAGTATTTTGGTGGTAAATTCAATGAAATAATAAGTCCATATTTTGTTAGACACCAAACATTTTTGTGATAAATACCGACAATGCCCGTTTACATCAGAAAGAACGTGAGTTACACACCACCTTCGCTTGACAAACTTCCACAAGAACAAGAAGATGACTTTGTCAACGACCCAGAACTTATCCGAGATGATCTTCCACAACCATATCGCATGATTGACAAAACTGTGAGGAATCTGATAGATGACACTTGGGAAATTATCTCACAGAGAGAAGAGGCTCGACTGGAAGAAGAGAGGAAGATTAAGCCTCCACAGTACGAGTTCTCGATCAAATTTGATAGTCCCATCCCTGGTACACAGTTTGCAGAGAAACAGGTAAGATTTGTATTTCAACGGCATTGATTCTTGAACCAAAAAGCCAGAGTCTAATGCAACTTACGAAAGCCTTTCCACTTTATGAATGCCACAAACACAGTGTGAAAGAGAGTGTTTTTAATGATATAGAATCAGTCGGCATGACGTCATAGCCTCACTTTCATTTTTTCATCGAGGGTTCTTCCTCAGTCTTTATCATTACAGGATACCATTTTAAAGGCAGAATATTTCAAAAATCCATCGTTATAATTCATAAACAAAACTCTTTCTTTAAAGAATGTGATTTAAATTTTCTAACCACCTACACATTTTTAATAATCAGGCGTAGTCGTCGAGATATTAACGCTGAAAGTTGGTAATGCTTTAATGAAAAAGACCGAAGCTTTCACCTCCACCAAATGAGTGGAAGTCCGCATTTTATGACTGACCATGTTTTTGATTGGCTGAAGGGATTGTGCCGACCGATTTAATAGAGTACAGTTTGCATGTTTTCTGCCAAAAACGCTCGCCCACAGTAGTTAAAAATAAATTCCCAGTGGAAGTTGCGGTTATCGCCCACCAAGATATTCCACACAAAACGAAAAATCCACCGCAATTCACAATGATCAGGGCGATTGGTGGTGGTACAGGAAGTGTTATTAAGATGATTGATAAATTGTGGTGATTCTTCTTCTTCCTGGTTAAGTGTAGGGTCCACTCTGGGACATCAACACACTAGTGAAACTGTACAAGGTAGTGGTGAAGTGGTGAAAAATATGTGCAGATAAAAACCGATAAAAACATGGTGTTGTTGATGTCTAGGGGGCCTCGATCCCTACCCGGAAGGCATCCAGGGTCTGGGCTGTGGCTTGGCTTTCGGGAAGTTGGTTCCACAGGCGTATTCCAGATGGGAAGAAGCTGTGTTTATAAACGTCTGTCCGGCTATGTTTCTGCATGAATCTAACAGAGTTGCCCCTAGTAGTGGATGTCAGTGGTTGTAGGTACTGGGATGATGGAATGTCTACCAGACCATAGGTGATTCTGTACATCATCGTGACTTTGGCGTTCTTTCGGCGGTGTTCCAGTGTGTTCCATTTAAGGTTTTCCATCATATGACTTGTGCTGCTTGTTCTGTTGTAGTTACCTGTTGTGAATCGAGCTGCTCTCCATTGTACAGATTCAAGTTGTTTAATGTTCTTGGTCGAATAGGGATCCCAGACAGGTGAGGCATACTCAAGGATTGGTCGTACCAGAGATTTATAACACTGAGCCTTGATGTTAGTTGGGCAGTTGAATATATTTCTACGCAGGAAGGCTAGGCTGTTGTTAGCTTTTTTGGTGGTGGTATCTATGTGGCTGTTCCAGGACATTTTCTCATTTATGGTGACACCAAGATATTTCCCATTCGGAACTGTATTAAGTGGAATGCCATGGATGGAATATTGACTGTCTATTGGTTTTCGTTTTCTGGTTACTCTAATGACTTCACATTTTGAGGGGTTGAACTCCATCATCCAGTCTTTCTCCCACTTTTCCAGACTATGGAGGTCATCTTGGAGGATCTTAGAGTCCTGTTTTGTCCGTATAGTTCTGTATAATAGACTATCGTCAGCAAACAACCTGTTTGTAGAACTGACCTTTCCTGGCATGTCATCAATGTATATAAGAAAGAGGAGTGGGCCCAAAACACTCCCCTGGGGGACACCTGATATGACGGGAGCTGAGGGAGAGGCATGGCCCTCAACAAGGACTTGTTGGCTTCGGCCTGTCAGGAAGCTCTGGATCCATCTCAAGATTCTACAGGTTTGTGTTGAAAAACATCACTGCCATCACGAATTTCCATCCGTAAGTTAACCACTCAAGATCAAATCATGGTGATGCAAGGAAAAATACAAAAAATAAGCAAGCTGTACTGTAGCATGTTCGAAAATCTTTTGATTGCCAGCGTAAAGCATTAATGTGGTTTGTAGGACTTGATTTATTGGTCAGACAATTACCTATCAATGCTCTGTGTTTCATTTGCTTGTGATTATAAGTCAATATTTTGATTCAATACATGTTGTTACATTGACTGATGGTTATTCATTGTTCTTTCAGTTAGATCATATTACTTTTGTATCTATTTATTCATTGCAGAACCCAATAATATTTTTTGCTATACAGCTTTGACGTCATCATCTTGTTATGAAATTTATGAAGCTGTCTGTGTCTGTTCCATAGGATTTTCTATATTTTACCTTAACCCTTTCCCGAATGACAAAATTTTAGGGTGATCCTATTTGAAAGCAGTTGCAGACGATAAAATGAATGTTGATAGAGATGAGATTTGTGTGTGATATAGCTCAGGTCAGAAGTTTTTTTCCAAGTCTTTTCATCAGGAACGTCAGAACCAGGTCTTGTCTGGGACAATATCCATGTAGGATCATTCAAAGTCCACAATTTGGTGATAAACATTCCTTCTGAATTTTTTCAGACATTATCCTATGCGACTGCAGCATGTAACTCACCTGATGGAAACTTCATATTTTTTGGTCTACCCTGCGGCCTGGCAGTTCTCAACACAAGCAACTCACAGTTCCAGGGGTCCTGGGAGGAAGAAAACGCAGAAATAACCTATATAAAATGTTACACAATTGGTCCAGAGATGTACCTACTGGTAACCATTGATGATATGGGTAAGGTTTGCTTTAATTCTTTCCCAAACGACAAAATTTTAGGGTGCTCCAAATTCAAAGGAGTTGCAGACAACAAAATAAATTATATCAAAAGGAGAAAATATGCATGTTATAGCCCAGAAAATATTGATGCAAAAGGAGAAACTGCGGATAACCATCAGTTTCTTCTTTTGTCTCAATGTTTTCCCAAACTTTTGAAATATAGATGTCAAAACCAGGTCTTGGTTGGGAATGGGTTAATATGCATTTTGCCTTTTTCAAATTATTACTTGGTTTTTACGTCCTCAATGGAGAAAACCTTTTGAATTATTAAAATACTGTTTTGAGGGGAAAACAGATTCATAAGACAAGGTAAATGTGATTTTATTTTTGATATCTTTACTCTATCCCACTAAAGATCTGATTTTGATGTATTTAAGGTTTGAGAAAACATTGAAACAAAATAAGAAAAGTCTGATTTCCAGAATTTCCTCATTTTGTCTCAATATTTTCTGTGTTTAGAAATTATTTATCATTTATTCTGTTGTTTTCAGCAGCTTTTGAAATGAAACGGTATAGAGAATTGTTTGCTGTTTGGGAGAGAGTTAAATTTCTTGACATGCATGCAGACTTTGCTTTGGTTTTAGTATACTAGTTTACTTTGAACTTTCTAGGAAGCAGTTCAATATGATGAATTTGTTTTCTAGCCAAGGCTACATGACTATCTGTTGTATTCATTCATTGTGAATTTTAGATAATCTCAGGACAATTTCATCTTTCAGGCATTGGTAGATTATTTGCCTACACATATGGAAGAGTGTTCCTGCTGAAAGTTCTGAACTCACAGGTAAATATCAACTTTAACATTGCCAAGGGCGGATCCAGGATTTTTTTTCAGAGGGAGTGGGGGGTGGGTGTCCAAGCCAAAGATTTTTTCCGGGGGGGGGGGGGGGGGGGGGGGAGTTGTTCAAGCCCAAATTATGGCTTAAAATGTAGTAAATATGTATCATTAAACTAAATTTATAAAGTCAAAATTTAATTTTCGGCCAATGCCAGGGGGAGTGCGGACCCCTCATCAAACCCACCCACCCCGACCCCCCTCTAGATCTGCCCATGATTGCCTTATTGAATACGTTTTTGATGCATTTAGTTTCTACATTATTATACCTAGTTAGTCATAAAGCCTTAGTGACATTTCACAATTTTTTTTACATAAATTTTACTTTTATTCTATCTGAAAGAGCATCTTTTCTTATGGAAATTCTGAAAATTTCACGTCAAAATATTGAAACGTTTACAAGAAATATATATTTTTTGTGCTAAAATTAGACAAATTGTTGTGGACAACAGTTCAGATTTATATAGAATTTGTCATTTCTGTCTCAACTTAAAAGGCGCATTTTTCGCTTATGAATAACAACTTAAAAAAACTGATAGCCTTTCTACGCATTAGAATAAACAATCTTTGCATCAAGACATACTTTTAAAAAATGAAATAAATGTGAAATGTCACTTTAAGATTTATTGGATCATATATTTTTATGGATCAACTATCATGGCCATTTACAGAGTTCTATAGATAAATATCTTTAAGAGAACTTGGGGCAAATACTGTTAATGATCATACTATCTAATTAAATCATAAGATTGCCATACTGCTGACTTGGATAGGGTACACTGAATTTGTTGAACAACTAAATTACAATTGAAGTCAATCATATGATCATTGGTATTAAGGGCCCTTGGGGTTTCAAAAACACACCCTGTTTAACAAAGAAATCAAAGTTTATGATTCTAGTTGTCTAATACTATGACAACTCTGCTTTTATCAAAATCAGTAAACCAACTCATATTATGCCTTAGGTACTAAAATTTATGCTCACTTTTCTCCTGTAGGAATCTGACAATGTGAAGATACTGGTCAGCAAGATTGAGGCTTCCAGTTCTGGTGATTACATGGGTGTGGTTATGGAAAGTAAGTGTTATTTCAATTGTTTTACCAAATGAAAACTATTAATTATATGAAATATCTTTATATCAAAGAATTTTGAAAGCTATACATGAGATGCTAGAAAAAAAGATCAATAGTATAAACTGGTTGTTTTCATACTTATTGTAGCTTTAAACACTTTAGGGCCAGGTTGTATCATAGTTTGGTTTGCGCTAACCCAATGGTTAAATACCTGTCTGCTGTTTTGGTTTTATTTTTCAAAATGGAACCAAAAACAGGTATTTATCATAATAATTTTGTTTATGATAACTTAAGTTTAAATAATCGGGCCTTTATGTTTTCTTTTGATGAATGTCTTTGTTATGGTCTTTAATTTTCACTAACTGTAAATTCAAATTACTTTGAAGTCCATAAGTCTAATAATGCCCCTATAATGAAGGATCTGTGGTATATTGTTTTACTCGTGTCCATCAGTCTGAAAACTTAACATTGGCCATTTCGGGGGCATTCATGTTTCACAAAAACATCTTGTTTTATCTTTAATCTAGATCCCTCAACACAAGACATATGGCTAGAGGTTCACAAACTACCTAGAGATCCCTGGGTTACTGACCTTGAGACGATTGTTAATGCATTGAAGAAAAAGGAGGAGAAGAAGGAGGAGGCCATTTCTGAGGTATTTTATGATAGACATCCTGAGAATCAATGAAAATGATTTAGTTTTGTTAAGTTTTTATCAGTCATGTCAAGACATCATTCCTTTATATGTTTTTCTATGGAGGTAGATCTATAATGCCAAGCTGAAGGAAATAAAGGATTATTGACAACTAGGTTTGAACTAATAATTAGCTGTAAGTTTTCATACTGGTCTAAGAAATAAAGATTCTTTTGCAGGCAGGATAGAAAGTCAGCCTTCACAAAAATGCAGTCTTATTTCTTCTGCATTGTCTTCTTGTTTTAATTCAAAATGACAAGGATTCAGGCATCTCAGGTAGCTTGCAACAATTTGAAAAAAATATTCAATAATTTTATAAATGCAGGACTGATTTGAATTCGGTTTGAAACAGAGAAGGTGTACAAACGTCATGCATTAGATGAACATGTTGGATGTTTGAAAAATCAACTGATAAAAAAATCATTGAAGATAAACCAAAATTTTGGTTTATCTTCAATAACTTTTTCATCGGTTGATTTTTCAAAAATCTACTATATACAGATTATTTCTGACATTATCCCAACTTCTCTGCTTCAAACCAATTTCAAATTGGTCAAGTATTGACAACAATATTGACAATTTTCTGAAATTCTAGGTCACATGATTTAACATCGTGACAATTATACTGAATCAAGGTTTTTGATGAAAAGCTTCTATTTACAGATTATATTGAAATATCTCATGATCTACTTCTAGGACACAGAATCTATTGTAGCCTCAGAGCAAGCAGGAAGTCAGGTTGAATCACAGGATGGTGCCCCGTCAGTGGCTCCTACAGAAGCAGGGGACCAACCACAGGTAGGATAGAGTTATCTCCCTTATTTATTACCTCTCTTTCCTCTGTAGGGGACATATTGATGGACTAGTTTAAAACTATTGTATGTGCATTTTGGTGCTTTTCATCAAAAACCTCGTAACTGTAGCTTAAAACAAGCTGCAGTTACGAGGTTTTTGTTGAAAAGCAACAATAAAAACATTTTATGCATTTACAATAATATTGCACCAGCCCCCAATGTGTAAGATAGAGTTATCTCCCTTCTCTGTTACCTCCCTTTTTTATGTGGGATTTTTGTGTACCTACCCTATGGGCGAACTATGATAGAATCCTTAGTGGTAGTACAGTCACCCAAAATACATGTATAGAAATCATTCTATGTCACAGGCATTAGTGAAATTATTTATTCTATTGGTCAAAAATACTATAGATTAGGATCCCTTGTAGAGGAAAAGCCATGCACAATACTGTTGCGTAAAACTATTATCTATCTATGCATACTGCCAAAACTTCCGTTTTGGTATTACCGGCAGTTGTACTTTTATGAAAACAGTATCTAAAGATTCGTAATTTTGAATTGTAAAGATATTTCTGTATTGTAAATAAATTGAACTGAAACCAAATTAAAGGTTTTATGGTTATAAACTAGTGTGTGTAAATGAAGTAATTGAAACTTTTAGTAAAACAATTTTATGATAAATCTTAATTTGCATGCTCTATTTGTATAAATTTGTATGATTTTGGCAGAAAAAGGTGCCTCCAAAAGAGAAGCCGACTGATAAGTTGGTCAAGAAAGTTTCATTTTCACTCTTTGAAAAACGACATCTTCCCAAAGGGGTAAAAAATATTTCAGTAGGTCTACAGCTAGTGTGTTGCTAATGATACTTACATTTTTCATTTAAAAAAAAACGACAACAAAAAACACCAAAACCAACAAATTGATTTTGAAAATGCTGATCTCATCCATTGGAAGTTATATTTGTGAAATTAACCCTTTCCCAAACAACACAATTTTAGGGTGATCCACTTCAAAAACTGCCACAAATGACAAAATGGAAGTTGATAAAGAAAGGATTTGTGTAAAAATATGGCATAGAAAATATTGAGACAAAAGGAGAAACTGCTGGTTATCAGCAGTTTCTTCTTTTGTCTCAATGTTTTCCCAAACAATATTTGATAGACTTCAAAACCAGGTCTTGTTTGGGAGAGGGTTAAACTGAATGTTTGTATCGAAAAACTGCTTTATACAAGTTGTGCTGACATAAAATGAAATTCCAACTAAAACAGAAAACATTAGAATTGTTGACATTTGCTTGCATTTTATTGATATTTCGTAAATTCATAGTGCATGTACAAATTTTATGTTGTTTGCCTGCTCTTTAGTAAGTGCGATTTATCCATTTAATAGGTGAAAAGTTTCATTACAGAATATTAATGGGACAGTATTTCTTTGTAGAATCCACCATCAGTGGCAGGATCTTTAAGCTCTGCAAAATCTATCAGATTTAACTTATTTTCACGAGGCTCTACAAAACAACAATCTAAAAAAGTATGAAGATTTCTAAATGTAAAGTATATGATGCACATGTGTTTAGAGCATTTGGAGAAATGTGGCAAACTGTGCACATTGGTGAGGGGTAAAATTGTCATCAAATAAGCAAGGTTTATGATTCATGTGAACTGTATATTATGAATAACATGTGTGAGCCTAGACAGGATATCAACACTTTGTCTACTACTTTATGTTTATTAATAAATGCAGTAGTAGTATCAGTGTTTATAACCTTTACTTGCGCACCACCTGTAAAATTTCTGGGCCTGGTTGTACAAACTTGTTAGTGTTACCCAATTGGTTAAATCTGTTTTGGTAGATTTGACCTTAACAATGAAGGCATTTTCAACCAAAATAGGTATTTAAACATTTGGTAAGTGCTAACCAATGTTTATACGTACAAGCAGGCCCTGGAAAATAAATGGCATGGAAAAATATAATGTGAAAAGAGTCTATGCGATATGGACAATAATGTAAATAACCACTTTCCAAGTTTTTTAAAGGGAAAATATTTTCCTAAAAGCAATAGTTATAGTTGATGATTAGTATCTACTTTGGAATTATTTGTTTGCTGTTGTTGTTTTTAGAGGGCTAGAAGTAGACTGGGCAGTATTTCTGAGAGGACACTGCCTGTTCATCCAACAAAACGTCTAACTCGTATGCAGTCTTTGTTTAGAATTGGCAAGAAACCTCAAGTACAAAATTGTGATTTATGTATAATTGTATACATACAAGTGTATAGAACATTTATGAATTTGCTTTCTATTTATAAATATGAAAGAATTATCCATACATTGTTGTATAAAATCAGACAAATTGCATTTGTGTACATACTAAAACTGTTTTACAGAATTAAGGCATATCAAAATTCTTCATTGAAATTTCACTTAAAACATTAATTTGAAGTTGTTGACGCATAGTGAAATAATGATCTGATCTGCACTGACAAAAGTTGTTCCTATTCTGAATCAAGTTTGAGTGATAAAGCTTCTTTGACAATTATACTCAGCACTTAAGACAGCAAATGCAAGTAAACTGATTTAATGCAACATCCCATTTTATTCATATAAAGATGCAGTGCTGTTACAAATTTATTTTAGTCGTGTAAGTTATTGATTGATTATGGTATCTCTGATTGTTTATATGAAAATATGTCTTCTTACAGGCTTTCTGAATAATAAGTTAAAATACATGTATATATAGGGAAAAATGTACCAAATTCTCAGATTTGTATATTTGTAGTTTGAAAGGTAATGTGTACATTGTCTTAGAAAAAAATGGATATGCTATTTAAGAGGTACAGTTTGTACTTTACCCCTTTTCCAAACAAGACTTGGTATTGACTTCCCTATAAGAAAGGGCTCTGGAAAAAATTGAGACAAAAGAAGAAATTCCTTTTGCCTCTATATTTTCCTGGCTATATTGCTCACAGATCATTTTTATTATCATCATTTTTGTCATCTGCAGCAGATTTCAATTAGACCACCCCGAAAGTCTATATTTTGGAAAAGGGTTGATAACTTGATATTATCTAATGATTGCCTATACATAAATTATTTAGTACCAAAGTTTGAAATAAGATTTTTTAAAGATTTTATACAAGAAAACTTAATGCATTATCAATGAATATGATGACTATCATTGTTACTTTATTTTATTACCCACCCAGTCTCGCCCTGCCAGTGAAATATCCCAACCTGGCCCCGCGGACCCAGTTGTTCTAAATATAGAACAGCCAAAAGTAAGTGCTAGTTCTGGCCTAACACACATTATTTTGCATCCCTAATTAATTTCCATTTGTTAGTGAAAAATGATTGTAAATGCATATAAACTTCAATGTGTACTTATGATAAATTTTCATTAACCTCAGTCATTTTCACTACTTCAAGCCATATCCATTCTTACTTTCCAACCATAGTTATAAATTACCCATCAACCCCTACCATTGCATATTCAACTTTGTTCACTGAATTTACCTCACATTCTTATGACCCCTAACCACTTATCGTTGCATGATTAAATCTTTAATTGAAGTTCATAGAACCAACATGGATTTCTTTATTTACATTGTGTTTTCCCCATTCATTTGCTTCTTTTGACACAATGTTTTTTCTGATTTGAATGTCACCCACTTTCACTCTTAATACTGATTTTTATTGTTGTTCCCACACAATTTTATCTCTGATTGATTTGTGGTCTTTCTATAAATTCTGAATTCCAACAAGAAATAAAGTAAATAATATGAATGTTTCATTTTACAGCCTTTCTGAAAATAGCAAAATTTAATTCTTTCCTTTCTAAGCAACAAACTTATTTTTCTTTTAAATAATTCTATATTTAATTGTGTTAGTCAAATAAATCATTTTAGACTGATCGACATCAAATGTAATAGCTATAAATTATTTTACCTGAAAGATATTGTTCAAGCAAAGAACTTTGAATGACAACATTGTTGGAGATAGAAATACTGTTTTTTTTCCGTTTCATTCTTTTCCCACAATGTTTTCGTTTTAGATAATATTGATGAAAAAATAGATATTTGTAATTGTATCTATCATATTTTAACAAACTAATTTGCTTTATTCTCTTTTTCAAGGCCAAGTCAGCAAAGTCCTCAAAGAATAGTGCTAAAGAAATAGTAATATTGTCTCTCAATTGAGGAATTTATTATATCATTGATAGAAAACTAACATTTTATCATAATGCTGATATTTTACAAGCTTTAGTTTAACAATTTCACTTTTATTTAGTAGAAAATTATATAATTTTTGAAAGAAGAGTAGACAATGTTATAAGATGAAAGTTTGAACATAAGATGGGTTATAATATTCCTTATAACATATACATTATAGTTTATAGACTTTTTGCATCTGTCATTCAAGATATTGAATAACTAAATGACATCTTAGAACATTTGATATCTTTATATATCACTTTGAGACAAATACAGATTTTGGTGTTGGAGATTGCTCTGCAAATGTGTTCACTATAGAAAATGCAATAATAGGCTAAATAGTGGAACTCATGAATTTATCTCATATCAAAGTGTGTACGACAAATTTTGCCCATTGAAAAGTAAATTATAGTTTGTCTACTATGAAAACAAAGGTTATTTATTCAGGTCATCTATTATATTATAGGCTCCTTCATTTAATAATGGAATAAATTGTTATACTTTTGTCTGTCTGCACTCTGCCTATACTAGCATGGACATTTAACATTGGCCTACACATTTTAAGGTAATCTTTTGAGTTTTGTCAGTAAAAATGGTCAACTTGGGGCAGTTATGTTTCATTGATATGCAATGAAATAGTCTAAATCTTTTGCAGGTTTATTTGATAGTCACAATTTCTAATTGCTCTGGCAAACTTAATGCTTTAGCAATATTATACATGTATTTGTAATGTATTATTGTACAGGGTGTTTCATAATATGTGTTACCATTTCGAATCTTAAGTATGTTTAAATTAAGAAATGTACATCTAAATGAAATGTAATATGTGAAAATAGACATAACAAAGTTTTATTTGACATATAACAATAGTATATTTGTATTCAGGATTGACGCGAATTCAATCTCACTCATATTGTACAATTTTACGACAAGCATTCTAGACGACGTCATCCACGCTGCAAAATGGCGTCAACATGTTATTTAAAGTCTGTAAAGACCCAATTGCATGTGTCTAATGAAATAATCCGTTTTCACAATGGAATGCTATTTAAATTCATCTATGGACATTACGACACGGTTATACATACATGCTCTTTCAGATATACTAAAGAAAAAGTTGGAGTGGACTGAGGTATTGGGAGTGCAAAAGCAACACATAATCTGACCTGTATGAAATCCACCATGTCCAAAATCTTTTCCCAAGCCACTCAATAACTTCCCTGGAAGTGTGGGGCGCAGCCCCATCTTGACAGAATCAACTTGTATTAAAGTCTGCAGCTTTTCGCCTTAATACTGAAATATGTTTCCTCTTTATTTCATGCAAATAGTGTACTCTATTTAAAATTGTCTCAATGACACAACTTTCGTCCTCAATAAAGAAGGGTCCAGTTATTACTGGTGGACTTTAGGCTGGCAAATACTGTTAAATTATGAGAATGAAATGATCTTTTCAGTCAAAGTCAGATTTTTCTAAGTATCTGTGTTGAGTTTTCATCATCAGGATATTGTTTTTTCATAGATCTGAGGACAGTTATCAATAAATGTTCGATCAAGCAGATTGACATCTTTCTTGCATGCGTCAACGTGCAGCACCATTTCTGAAAAACGGTCCAAATTTTATGACGTCAGTTAAGACGTCATGACGTCAATATTTTCCCTTATTTTTTGCATGACACAAAACTTTATCATGTACCCTTCAAAAACATGTGTAACATGATTATATTGTATGTACAATCAATAATTTATATTTATTTGTAATGGTAACAGATATTATGAAACACCCTGTAGATTAACATCATTTAGTCATTATATGCCCAAATAAAATACAATAAGTGTACATTGGTTTCACCCTGCCTGTCTATCTTTCTGTAGACATTTCAGTTCATCTTTGTTCTTGACAATCTGTTGACATAAAATCATTTGATGCAAAGGCCAAAGACACATGTCAATATTGTTTGAAAAGCATTCCCAGCAGCTGTATTGTATGCCCAAGAACATGTTACCAAATTTCTTAAAATTTAATACAAATGTTGACCATGATCTTGCATTTTCAAGGTCCTGCAGGTCAGAAACAGGGGTTATGTTGTTTAAAAGTCATTTCTGTGCTCAGCCTCAAGATCTTAGACATAGCCAAGAATTATGGAACTTATTGCAAATATTACAATTTACAATGGTCAAAGAAAGATAATTTTTTTATGCTTAAGGCCTGGTCACATACGCCATTCCGCATCCTAATCACGGCTGGAGCACGGCTAAAACAAGGGACCGATACAGTATAATTTTGGACATGATGTGGACACGGTATGGACGCGGAATTGTATGTGACCGGGCCTTTACATAGTTATTTCAAAGGTCAATGTCATTTCATTTTAAGTCAAGTTGTATTGTACTGTTTTGAAGATATACTGGGACACAGCATTGTCATATTCATATTTGTATTTGTTTATCAGAATCACAGAGTGTTGTGTTTTGGCAATTATATGCAACATCATTACTTGTATATGCATAATGTAATATACGCACTGCAGTGGGCTTTGTTTTAATGCTATTATTTTGTATTAGTTTACAGCATACATGCACCATTTTATTCTAATTATTTTCATTTATTCCAAGAAAAAGAAATTTTCTATCTAATAATTTCATAGGAGTACACACTTGAATAAAAAATGAAATATTATTTGTGCTAGTGGTAGATTTGAAGACTTTCGACAAATAGATTTTGGTGATGTTTTTAATATTTATCCCATTCTGTGGGAATGGTATTTTAATTAGATTTTACTTTTATTTTATTTATTCACATTCTTAGTACAAGAATGTTTAAACTTACCAATACATGGATTGATATTAATTTTTTGAGTGAAAGATATTTTGATTGAAGTAATTTTATGATTATTCAAATATTGTGAAGTTTAATGATACATTGTAGATATTTTCACTTTAAGTTTATATAGCCAAATATATAATGCATGATGAATACATTTCAGAATTTACTCTTTGATATTGTTGATCTGTCAAATAGCATTTTTGTATAGTATTATTATAATTCTGCATGCAATTTGTACATTTAATTTTATCTAGTTTAAGACATGTCACAATCAGTTATGCAGGCAAAGGGAAAAAGGCCTTCTTTATTTTCTTTTATAATGTTGTTCTAGAATTAAGGTATGACTCTCACCATTTGGCACTACATGTCCATATTTAAAATGCATTTCAACAATTTTGCAGGATCCCCTATCAGGAGATTACAAATTTGCTGCCCCACAACTCATCATGAAGGTTACCCCACCGCCGCAAGTTACTGGTAAAATGTTCATATCTTTTCTCATATCGTTGCTTTTCAATGAAAACCTGGTAACTTCAGCTTAAAACAAGCTGCAGATTCCAGGTTTTCATTGAAAACCATTGAAATATTGCAAAAATGTCTGTTACTCCACCACTGCAAATTACTGGTAACACACTTTCACGCTTTTCTCTCTAATTGCAATTATTGAACTATTTAACTATAAAGTTGGACATTGTTAGGTGTTTTTCCTTAACCCATTACCAAACGACAAATTTTAGGTTGTCCCAAATTCAAAGATGTTGCAGACAACAATTTCAAATGAATGAAATTTAAATTTTTGTTATCTTCATGGGTAGAAAACATTGTGGAAAATGGAGAAATTGCTTGTCACAAGCAATTTCTTCATTTCCCACAATGTTTTCCAAAGCCATTATCTTGTCGGGAGTCAAAAAGAGTCATTGTGTGGTAATGGGTTAATATCAAAATTATCAAGTGATTGTTGATGGAAAACAGTCAATGATAGAAAAAAATCTCTACAGTTTGAAATTGCTGATCTGATTTAGTTCTAGCCAGATTATCAGAGCACTGAACGGTTAGTAGACAAAATTTTAATTTGAAATGGTGGTTACTAGCATTTTTTATAACTTAATTTAATGGTAAGAATGAGTAAAGTGGTTTATGTTTGTTTGGGAAAAGGTTTATTATCATAATACAATTCTTGGTCTTCAGGTGCAACTGTTTCAAACCTGCATACAACTTGCCAGAAAGTAGAGAGTGGCGATGTTGTAGGCACTGGACAGAACTCACTGTTTACCCAGGCCCATTTAGAAATGAGGAAGAATGTGTTTGACAGTATACATGAAAATCTACTGAAGTATCTGCCGCAGGATGAGGAAACCCAAGTTCAACAGTAAGCATTATTGACACATGAGATAAAAAAATATATTTGAAACTTAAATTTTCTAGAAATTTGTAAATATGACTCGGCAGCAATGAAAGAAAAAGTAGTTAAAGTGACATTTCACATTAATTTTTTATTTTTCATAAATTCTACTTTTATTTTTAGCTCACCTGAGCACGAAGTGCTCAAGGTGAGCTATTGTGGTCGCTTTTTGTCCGTCGGCGTCCGTCTGTCCGTCTGTCCGTCCGTCTGTCTGTCCGTCCGTCCGTCCGTCCGTCTGTTCACATTTTGTTGTTACCACTCTAGCACCCACAAATATTGACCAATCTTAACCAAACTTGGTCAAAACATATATGACCATAAGTTCTCGGATGAGTTCGATTTTGAGTCAGATCTGACTAGGAAGTCCAGAGTTATGTGCCCTTGAACGTCAAAAATAGCTAGTTTTGACTTTGTTACCACTCTAGTATCTACAAAGATTGACCAATCTTAACCAAACTTGGTCAAAAGAAGTATGACAATAAGTTCTCGAATGAGTTTAATTCTGAGTAAGATCAAGCTAGGAAGTTCGGAGTTATGTGCCCTTGAACATGCCTGGAACATCAAAAATGGCTAGTTTTGACTTTGTTACCACTCTAGCATCTACAAATATTGACTGATCAAGACAAAACTTTGCAACAATGTTTGTAACTATAAGATCTTGAATGAGTTCGATTTACAGTGTGATCGGAGCAGGAAGTCTGGAGTTATGTGCCCTTGAATTTGACAAAATTGCTGTTTTCAACTTTGTTTACACTGTAGCATCTACATTTATTGACAAATCAAGACAAAACTTGGCCACAATGTTGGTGACCATAAGATCCTGGATCAGTTAAATTTTCAGCTTGATTTGACTAGAAAAACAAGAGTTATTGGCCTTTGAATTTCACAAAATTACCGTTTTCGACTTTATTTTCACTCTAACAAACACAAATATGGACCCATCAAGACACAACTTGGTCGCAATGTTACAACCATAAAATCTAAAAGTGACATTTCAGATAAATCGCAAGTGGCTATTCTGGAAGAGGTAGAGGGTATATCGCAAAGGCCTGGTAAGATCATGGATGAATATCAAAATCCAAATCTCAAATCCAGAGTTATGTGCCCCAGAATTTTACAAAATTGCCACTTTCAACCTTTTTTATATAAATTAATATTCAAGATGTCTGCCTTGTATTGATGATGTCATTTATGTGAGTTTACTTTCACATTCAATTTCACCTCCGTAATGCGGAAATTGCCAGTGTTGGCTGAAGTTGCTACAATGGACACAAATGGACTCAGTCTACAAGACTCAGATAGGGAACTGTTTGTGAAAGTGTAAATTTTAAAAAAGGATAACCAGCACTCACAAACAATAACACCTTTTGATGCAGCTGAGTGTTAAAGCCTGAAAAAAATTATGTCAGAAAAGGAAGAAAATATTTATTACAAGCGTTTTCTTTCTTTTCTTCAATGTTTTCCAACCCATGAAAGTGACTGTCAGATTATTTTGTCGTCCGCAACACCTTTGATTTTGGACAGGTTCAAGAAATGTCATTTTGGGAATGTGCTAATAAGATATCTTTTATTTTTCAGGCACAGATTTGATCACCTAGCAATGGATTCATCAATACAAACAGTGCTCATGTTCAGTTTGAACCAACATTGCAGGAGTGAAAAGAAGCTAACTCTTTCCTAAACAAGACCTGGTTTTGACATGTCCAATAAAAAAGGCACATGGAAATATTGTCACAAAACAAAAAATGCTGATAACTAGCATCCTGCATAAATTTTACACTAATGGACAATGATTTTGTTGCCTGCAGGAATATTTAAATAGGAGCAGTCCAGTTTATTTTTGCAAAGGAAAGTGTTAGATGTGGAAGCAAATTAGTTAACCTTCAAACAATTTTCAAATCTATCGTGGATTTTAATGGCCTATCACAAAAGCTTGTACCAATTATTCTACCAAAATATTTGTACTTTGTAAGAGGATCTTTTGGTTTAACTATAAAATATGTTGTTTTCTGTAAAAGCATTTACTTACATTAGTGCAGAACAGAATTTAAGTTTTGAATTAAGCAGTTTCTTTTAGTACCCAAAGACGTCAACCCAGTACCAGGTATTTGGTATTTACCGAAGGTGCCGTTGGTGATTGTCTAATATACATTAGCTTTAATCTTTTTAAACTTTAATCTTTTGTCAAGTTCCATAATTGAGGACTTCTTTGAACTTCAAAATCATGCTGTAAAAATATAAATACCAAAGTTTAAGCTGTATTTCAATTTAACAGGAAACCCTGTGAGCAAAGGAGAAAATGTTTGTGTATAATCTACTATAGGTCTACCAATTCAGAAAATGTAACATATTGTTTATCTAATATTTAGATTTACTATCACCAGTGATTGGAAGGGCTTTTGATTTTAAGAACCGCCTTGTTGATTTATACTATGTTGAATCATACTTATTGATAGACAAATATTTCATGTTATCTGTCACACAGAAAAGGAATTTCTGAGAATCTCTCTCAAGGTTGTAACTCACTGATATCTACTTTCCAATCATCATTTTTATGCCCCCGCATCGATAGATTGGGGGCATATTGTTTTACCGTTGTCCGTCTGTCAGTCTGAAACTTAACGTGAAAACTTAACATTAGCCTTTTCTCCATAAGTATTCCACATACAAAGCTCAAATTTGGTACGTAACCTTCTTTTAATGATATCTATCTGTTCCATGCAATATGACCTTCCTCAAGGTTATCCATTAACCCTTATCAACCCTTTACCTGAAAACTTAATGTGAAAACTTAACGTGCAACTTAACATTGGCCTTTTCGGGGGCATTTGTGTTTGACAAACACATCTTGTTCAGGTGTCATTAAAAAGACATTCGACTTTTGTACCTGAAATCCCATCTAATAAATTTCACATCAAAAACTGAATATAGATATGTGCACACCCAGTTCACATGCTCTCATTTAGCCCCTTTCCAAACAAGGCCTAGTTTTGACGTCCATACTAGAAAAGACATTGGAAAAACATTGCTGATATAAAGTTTTTTCTCATTTTGCCTCAATATATCTCAAAATTTTACAAGTTCTATACTCAAAGTTATGCTTATTTTGTTGCCTCTTATCAATTTCAAATTTGAACAGTCCTATTTTTGTGGTTTGGAAAAGGGTTAATTAAGGTTTACGAACCGAGAATGAAAACACCACTTTCTATCCATACGAAATGCATCAAATTACACACTCTTGTAAATACTCTTCACATAAGTTGATTCACCTTGCCGGATTTCAAGATTATGCTTCAAGAAGAAAATGATTTACAAATATTTTATTTACTCTATATTCATATGCAAGGCAGGTAATTTTGAACATTTCCATAAGTATGCATTAATTTAAAATTCTAAACCATACAAAATGCTTATGTTTATTTATGGAATGAAAATGTAACACAGTTTAGGAATTACTGGCACTTTTCAAATTTCACCTCTGGTTCTGCATTTCATTCTCTGTTCGTAAACCTTAAGGAAGCTCTCTCTCATTTGTTCTCAGAATGTCCTTTTTTGTTTGATGGATGACAAGTTGCACAAAATGTATCTTTCTTTTCTTTTTTTCTGCAGGAAATTTATTCTTCATTGAACTGATAAAACAGTGAAACAAGACTATTATTGTATATTGTGATTTATTTTGATACCAGTAAGTGTACTGGTGTATATAAACAGTCATCCAATCAGTGATAGTGTAGATAGATAGACTGCAGCAAATACATTGGATATAGTGACTGAAAGTGTTGAAGTAGACAGAGATTCTGATTTGGGATTTTGGACTCGAGTGTGTGAAGAGAACATTTGCTAGAGGAAAGCCTACAGTTCTGTCCAATTAATTCAGTGAGTGTTATAAACAGCAAAACTAATTTATGGTTAACCTTTCCCAAACTGAAGCTGCTTTTGATGTCCCTTATAGTGAAAGCTTGGGAAAAGATTCAGACAAAGGAAGAAAATACTGATAAGCATTATTTTCATTGGTCTCAATATTTTTCTGTGTCATAATGTATACAAATCCAATTTTTGGCATATTCATTTTTCCCCTGTAGTAGCTTTCGAATTTGAACAGTCTAAATTTTTGTCCTTTGGGAAATAGTCAAAGGTGTGGTAGATAGGAGAAAAAGCTCTGGATGGGATGATCCTGGAAGTGAAAATTTAAAGAAAAACTATGAAGGAATAAATGCTGACTACCAACATTTTTTATGCTCCCCAAAGGGAGAGCATATAGTCGCCGCTTTGTCTGTCCGTCCGTCCGTCATTCCATCCGTCCGTCCGTCCGTCCGAAGCGATTTCTCCATAACCCATGGGCCAAATCAAATGAAACTTACCATGTGAACTCCCTATGACAAAATGCCGATGTACTTTTCCCGGTTTTTGGATTTGAGGCCTCGTCGTGGGAAAAGGGGACTTAAGGTTGAATACAGTTTTTCTCTAATTTCTCCTAGTCTAATGTTCAGAATTTGATGAAATTTCATATTTGAGTAGCAAATCAGATGCCCTTGACAATAAACCATTTAAAATTTGCGTATACAAAATATGTCATAGAAAAAGGGGGCTTAACATTTGTTAGCTTTATATTAGCTCTGCATGGCATATATTTATTGTGACAATGCCTTATTCGGGGAGCATTGTCCGTCACTGACGGCTCTTGTATTTTTATGCTCCCCGAAGGGAGAGCATATAGTCGCTGCTTTGTCTGTCCGTCCGTCCGTCCGTCCGTCATTCCGTCCGTCCGTCCGTCCGAAGTGATTTCTCCATAACCCTTGGGCCAAATCAAATGAAACTTACCATGTGAACTCCCTATGACATAATGCCGATGTACTTTTCCCTGTTTTTGGATTTGAGGCCTCGTCATGGAAAAAGGGGACTTAAGGTTAAATACAGTTTTACTCTAATTTCTCCTAGTCTAATGGTCAGAATTTGATGAAATTTCATATTTGAGTAGCAAATCAGATGCCCTTGACAATAAACTATTTAAAATTTGCGTATACAAAATATGTCATGGAAAAAGGGGGCTTAACATTTGTTAGCTTAATATTAGCTCTGCATGGCATATATTTATTGTGACAATGCCTTGTTCGGGGAGCATTGTCCGTCTCTGACGGCTCTTGTTCCTCAATGTTTTCCACGCTTAAGTTTATTAAGACTAAAGGTTGTTGTATGAGCATGTTTTTGCTCTGTTTGTCTGTCCTTTTAGCATTCCTTTAGTTTCAGTTAGATTCAGATGACCACAGCAGTTAAATCAATCAATTGGATTTAGTTCAAAACTTGGAATATAGTGCCTTTTCTGTATTCAAAAATTCAATTTATTTTTTTGTATATACGCTTATCTGTAAAGATGTCTTTGCAATACACATTTTCCTGTCTTCAGCATATTCGCTTGTGGACCTGCTTTGAATCTTGTAGTCAAGGCAGGGCAAAAACTTTGCTGCATATTGTGGTTGAAGAAGAAAATAAGTAAATACAGGCAATTATGCCATACCTACTAGTAAAAATTAAAAGTCTTATTTGTATGTCCCTGTATCAAAAGATCTGGGATATATTATAACTTTGTTGCTCTGTCTGTTCATCTATCTTTCTGTCTATCTTAGGCTATTAGTACAAATTAACCTGAAATTCCTAACGCTTCCCCAAACAGCAAAAGTTTAGGGTGGTCTAATTCAAAGGCTGCTGCAAGCCACAAAATTGATGTTCTAAAAGATACAAGTTGTATATGATATAGCATAGAAAATATTGAGACAAAATGAGAAAATGCTGGTCACCAGCATTTTATTCTTTTGTCCCAATGTTTTTCCAAGCCTATTGTATTAGGGACATCAAAACCAGGTCTTGTTTGGGAAAGGGTTAAATAGATGTGCTATTCACCAAGTTATAAATCATCTTTCCCAAATTACCAAATTTAGGCTGGTCACATTTCAAAGGAATTGAAAGTAACCTAATGAATTTGCGTTGAAAACAGTCGGGCAAAAGAAGAAAATCAGTTTATTTGTATTTCTTCTCTCTCCCTCTGTTTCCATAGCTCTCTGTGCAGATCACGAAAAACTTGTATCTTTGGGAAAATGGTTATAATTGGCAAGGGTGGGGGTTATTTTCTTTACTTTTTCTATTTCAGGAATGCCAAGGTTAAAACGGAAGTCTGTTTCTCAGAGAAATGCTGAGAAACGGTCTGTGATGATGTCCAGACGCACTACGAGAGATGGTCTTGGTGATGGTTATGCTGAGGGTGATGGTAGTGGTGATGGTCATGGTGCTGGTTCCGGCCCTGGTGTTGGATCCAGGAAAGCAGATGAGGGTCGAGATGACCCTACAGGCCTCATATGGACTGTGCCTGACATGACTGCTTCGGCAGTCGGGCCATCTGTTCAGGGAACTAGTCAACAGATGGGGGTCGATTCCTGCCTCTCTGAGCCCACTTGTGGTCCATCCATAAGTGGGTCATCTGTCATGGGAACCAGGCAACAGACGGAGGAAAGTTCCCACCTCTATAAAGCCATCGTGCCGTCTGTCATTGAAAACTTGTCATATGAATTGCCAGATAGTTTGCTTGGAGATTTACAAAATGATTTACTTGATGACTTACAAAAAGAAGTGATTATTGAATCGACTGATGAAATTGCATATAGAATAGCACATGGTAATATATCAAATGATACTGAGTGTGAGAATATAATAGCACAGACAAATATATCTTCATTGTCTGAGCCATCCAAATCTTACCCTGATCAGAAATTATGTTTTGCAAGTGGATACAAACATAATGCGAATAATCCATTCAACTATACCACTTTACAACTAGGCTCATACAGTCAAAATAACAGAAGGTTTTCTGTGTATTCAAGAGGCAGCCAGTGTACAATGAACGCATTGTGTGCTTTGATATATGCACATTATTCAAATCTGACAGCAAACATAGATGAAGTTCTAACAGTTGGTGATCAGTTGTATCAAAATGTTTCGCAAACTTTGAAGTTTAAGCACAGACATCTTTCTCTTGATGAAATCCCGAATAAAGCTGAGATATTATCAAGGCAAGTGCTTGTTCAAAAGGAGGCTATCATATCAGGCAATGCTGTAGACCAGCTTGATGATCCTGCATTTCCATCTTTGCACAAATCCTTACAAACTGCCTTTCTAAATGTGCAGTATGTTTTAGTGATGATTGGTGCTATATGTTCTGCAGTGTTTGTTAAAGATGACACATTTTGGCTTTTTGATTCACATTCACATGGAAATGATGGAATGTGTGATCCAGAGGGTAAATCATTATTAATTGGTTTTGCTACTCTTGATGAAATTGTGACCTTTTTATATGCTATGTATGAGAGCATGAGGATTGATTTATCTTCTCCGTATGAAATTTTGCCTCTTGCATTTACATGTTCACATGACAGAGATGACCTTCACTCTAATTTGTTATTGAATTACTTTGAGGATCAAAAAAATAAAGCCATGATGAAATCAGCAGAGAAATCACAAAATAGTAAAAAGCCATCAGTCAAAGATAGAGGTATTGACAGAAAAGAATATTTTAGGAAATATAGACAAGCTAAACGTTGTGATGCTTTGTTTAAAGAGAAAGAGAAAGAAAGTCAGGCTACATATAGGCGAAAAGCAAGAAGTGATATTAACTTTAAACAGAGCGAGAAAATGATTCAAACAACTTCAAAACAAAAAGCCAGAAGTAGTTCAGAGTTTAAACAGAAAGAAAAACAAATTCAGTCTACATCTAAACAAAAAGCAAGGAGTAGTGCAGAGTTTAAACAGAAAGAAAAACAAATTCAGTCTACATCTAAACAAAAAGCAAGGAGTAGTGCAGAGTTTAAACAGAAAGAAAAACAAATTCAGTCTACATCTAAACAAAAAGCAAGGAGTAGTGCAGAGTTTAAACAGAAAGAAAAACAAATTCAGTCTACATCAAAACAAAAAGCAAGAGGCAGCGTTGATTTTAAAGAGAAAGAGAAAGATAGTCAGGTTACATATAGGCGTAAAGCAAGAGACAATGTGGATTTTAAAGAGAAAGAGAGAGATAGTCAGGTTACATATAGGCATAAAGCAAGAAGTGATATTAATTTTAAACAGAGAGAGAAAAAGATTCAAACAACTTCAAAACAAAAAGCAAGGAGTAGTGCAGAGTTTAAACAGAAAGAAAAACAAATTCAGTCTACATCAAAACAAAAAGCAAGAGGCAGTGTGGATTTTAAAGAAAAAGAGAGAGATAGTCAGGTTACATATAGGCGTAAAGCAAGAAGTGATAATAATTTTAAACAGAAAGAAAAACAAATTCAGTCTACATCAAAACAAAAAGCAAGAGGCAATGTGGATTTTAAAGAGAAAGAGAGAGATAGTCAGGTTACATATAGGCGTAAAGCTAGACTTGATACTAATTTTAAACAGAAGGAGAAAAACATTCAAACGACTTCAAAGCAAAAGGCCAGAAGTATTGCAGATTGTAAACAAAAAGAAACTGCATTGAAAAAGAAATTGCGTTCAAATCCATACAATTTAGAAAAGGAAAGAATTGCAAAACAAGTTGCTCGGTCAAAAGATGGTTTAAGAGAAGCAGAAAGAATTAGTGATAGAGACAGAAAATGTTTGAAAAGGAAGTCAACAGAGTTTAGACAAAACGAAAGCTCCAGTGCTAAAAGAAAAAAGCATGGAGGTGATATGGATGAATGTATAGCATTATTTCATGAGAGTATTAAGGTTGGACCTCAATATATCTGCTCCTGTTGTAAGCAAACCTGGTTCAAACAAAGTGTAAGTAGTATCGCAACTATGAAAGATTTGATTGATTCAAAATATTTAACTGGTACTTTATCAGTTGATGATTTAGAATGGATATGTATTACCTGTAAAACAAATCTGATGAATAGAAAGGTTCCGAGATTGTCTGAAGTAAATGGAATGAGATGGCCTGAGAAACCAGATGTCTTACAATTGTATCCACTGGAAGAAAGACTGATTGCTTTAAGGATACCTTTTATGCAAATAAGAGAATTACCACGAGGTCGTCAGTACTCTGTTAAAGGCAATGTTGTTAATGTGCCTGTAGATATTCAACCAGTTGTTAATTCTCTTCCTAGACCATTTGATGAAAATGTTACTGTAGCAGTTAAGCTGAAAAAGAGGTTGTCTAACAAATCCTGTGCATTTACAGAGAATGTGAGGCCTCTACGTGTTTTGGTAGCATTACACTGGTTAATGAAAAACAGTGCTTTGTATGCAAATTCATCAGTTACAATTGATGAAGAATGGATTACACGTGTAACAAGAGAATGTGAAGAGACTGTACAAGAATTCTTTTCATCCAGTAATAAATCATCAGATATAGAGATGGGAACTAATGATAAACATGATGAGGGTGAAAATGAAGGCACCTATGATTCAGATACAGAAGAAAGCATGCAAGAGAATGTTGGAAACATAGATACACTCATTGAAGATGGAAATATTGAAAATAGAACAGACACATTTACCTTTGCACCTGGAGAAGGTCAGAGACCTTTAAGTATATATCAAGATTCTGATTCAGAGTTTCTGTGCTTTCCAACAATATATTGTGGACAAAGGAGAGCTCAAAATGAAGAAAGATTAGTTCCAGTAAATTACAGTGACATTGCTAAATGGGAACTAAGAAGCAATGATAGGCGAGCAGCAAACAGTGTACCAAATATATTTTTCAAACTAAAAAAGATTCAGATGAAGCAACTGCATGACAAAGTGAATCTTGCTGTGCGAAGAGGCCAGTTTGAAAACAAAATGACTGCAGGGCAGGCTAAAGATACAAGCTTTATGGAAAAGATAGTGCGTAAAGATGAAGGATATTACATTTTCAAACAACTAAGAAACTCTCCTGCATATTTAGAAACAAAGAAGAAAGATGTGTTTGCAATGATTCGACAACTTGGCTTGCCTACATGGTTCATGTCATTATCATCTGCAGATACAAGGTGGTCAGACTTACTAAATATGTTGTCAAGTCTCAATCAGGGTTTTACATATTCTGAAGATGAAATAAAGAACTTATCATGGGAACAAAAAATCAAGTTAGTTCAGAAGGATCCTGTAACATGCTCTCGTTATTTTGATCATAGAGTTCAACAATTCATCAATATTGTCTTAAAGAGCTCTCATGCTTGCCTTGGCAATGTGACAGATTACTTTTACCGTGTTGAATTTCAACAAAGAGGTTCACCTCACATACACATGCTTGTTTGGGTAGAAGATTCTCCAAAGTACAAAAACAGCTCCAACAACGAAATAGTTGAGTTTGTTGATACATACTTGAAATGCAGCACTGAAAATGAACAAATACAAGAATTACTTCAGTTGCAAATTCATAAGCATAGCAGAACATGTCATAAAAAGGCAGACAAAATATGTCGCTTTGGATATCCATTACCACCTTTGAAGAAAACAATGGTTCTTGAACCACTTGAATCGGATGCGGAGAAGTACAAGAAAATGTATGAAAAAATTCAGACGAAAATGAATGCGGAAAAGGAAGGGTATGACATGACTTATGAAAAGTTCTTAACAGATGTTGTGGAACTGAATGAAGATGATTACATCAAATGTATAAGAAGCTCTTTAAAAGCATCAAAGGTATTTCTGAAAAGAGCACCAAAAGATGTACGTGTTAATTTGTACAATGAAACTGTCTTAAGTGCTTGGAAGGCAAATATTGACATACAGTTTGTACTAGACCCATATGCCTGTGCCATGTACATTGTATCCTACATCAGTAAATCACAGCGTGGAATGAGTGCTTTATTACATGCTGCAGCAAAAGAAGCAAGAAATGGCAATTTTGACATTAAACGACAGGTGCGCCATATTGGAAACATTTTCTCCAATAGTGTTGAAGTGAGTGCTCAAGAAGCAGTGTACCTAGTTCTTCAGATGCCTCTGTCCAAGGGTACTAGAGATGTAGTTTTCATCAATACTTCACAGCCAAATGATAGAGTTCAGCTTCTGAAAGCTAAACATGAACTAGATGAGTTACCTGATTCTTCCACAGACATTGTAGCCGATAATGTGGTTAAACGATATGCAAAACGACCGAAATGTCTTGAAAATTGGTGCCTTGCTGATTATGTTTCACAGTTAGAGGTTGTGTATCCTAAAGATGATGAAAGAATTCCAAATGATGATGTGAATGATGATGATGACATCGATTCTGGTGATTTGTTTGATGACTCAAAAACTCTTGTTGTTTTGAAAAACGGTATAAAGATAAGAAAGAGGAAAACTGCCAAAGTTATACGTTATGTAAGGTTTAATCGCAAATCAGATGAGGAGAATCATTTTCGTGAGAAAATCTTACTGTTTTTGCCATGGAGAAATGAAAACACGGATCTCATGATGAATTTCAAAACCTACAGGGAACACTATGACACTAAAAAACGCCAGATCGATTACAAAGCAAATTTGTATGAACATCACATTGAGGAATTAGAGATGGCAAGAGAAGCTGCTGAAAATGATTTGGATGCATTTGATGAAATAGCTTCAGGAACACAGCAAGTTGAAGCAGAAACGGCTTTGGAGAGTTCGGCTGAATCTGAAACATTTGTGTATTTCAATCCAGATAGAGTTGTCGAACAAAGGGAGTATGACATAGGGATTGAATTAGGCAGCAGTGTGGCTACAGCTTCAGTTGAAGTAAATGAAAATGTATTGCCAGATGACCAGTATAGAGAACTTCTTAGGTGTTTGAACACAAAGCAAAGGCATTTCTATAACCATGTTATTCATTGGATTAAAACAAAAGATGCACCACTTTATGCTTTCCTTACTGGTGGAGCAGGTGTCGGTAAAAGTGTTGTAATCAAAGCATTGTATCAAACCTTGTACAGGTATCTTAATCTTAGTGAGGGTCAAAATGCAGATGAGAAGAGGATTTTACTATGTGCATACACTGGTAAAGCAGCTTTTAACATCAATGGTTCGACCATTTCAACAGCATTCTGTCAGAAATTCATGCAAAAAGAACAGACATTGACTTGTGACAAACTCAACTCATTTAGGTCGAAATATAGAAATCTGTCTGTTGTGATAATTGACGAAATATCAATGGTAAGCAATACAATGCTGAAGTTTATTGACCAAAGACTTCAGGAGTTAACAGGCACAAGACTACCTTTTGGTGGTAAGAGCATTATAGCAGTGGGAGATCTGTTTCAATTAAAGCCAGTTGCTGGATCTTGGATATTTCAAGACCTTACTAGTGATGCTACATCATTAGCTGTAAATTTGTGGAAAGAACATTTCACCATGTTTGAGTTGACAGAGATAATGCGACAGAAGGATGATAGTGCATTTGCAGATTTATTAAACAGACTAAGGCACAATGAAATGACAGAGCATGATAAGGAACAGATCAAACAGTGTATGGTACATCCAAATTCAGATAACTATCCACAGAATGCTCCTCATATATTTGCAGAAAATTCATTCATGCAATCATTTAATGACAAAATGATTAGTAATATCAATGCCCAAAAGGTTGAAATTCTTTGTCATGATTCCATCTTAGCTGCAAACATATCACAGGACAAACAAGAGAGAATTTTAAATCAATTACAGAAGGATGCATCTAGTACCATGGGTTTGCACTATTCACTTACTGTTGTTATTGGTATGATATATGACTTGACAGTTAACATAGATACAGAAGATGGACTTACAAATGGAGCCTCTTGTACTGTTAAGTTTGTAGAATATAAGCAGGCAGAGACGAACAGGCCTAACATAGTTTGGGTTCAGTTTGATGATAAACAAATCGGAAGTGACAGAAAAAAGAAATACATTAGTCGAGGTTTTTATCACAATTTGATTGACAATAACTGGACTCCAATATTTGACATTGAGAGATCATTTATAGTACGACATAATACAGTTCAAAGAATTCAATTTCCATTACAGCCATCTGCTGGTCGCACTGTTCATAGGGCTCAAGGAACTACCCTTAATAAAGTTGTCATAGATTTGTCCCAGAGAAGGATCAGGAAGAATCCCCATATCCATTATGTGGCTTTAAGCAGAGTAAGGTCTATTGAAAACCTTCATATTGTAAACTTTAATGAGGAGGCTCTATCATTAGACGAAAGGGTAGTGCAAGAATCAGAAAGGTTATGTTCTGAGGCAAAACTTCAACTATGTTATACTCCTCTGGATACAGTAAACTCTGATAACCATTTGAAAATAGTGTATAACAATTGCAGGTCTTTGCACAAACACTTCAGAGATGTAGCAGTAGAGCAGAACATTTTGTCAGCACATATCATTGGTTTTGCTGAAACAAGATTAGTTAAAAGGGACCTCAGCTCTGACTATTTAATTGCTGGCTACCGTCTTATCAGAAATGATCAGAATCAAACTACACAGACAATCAGACCTCCTCATGGTTTAGCATTGTATGTTAGAGATGATATCACAATATCTAAATGTCATCATTGTAGTACAACACTATTTGAGTATACTCTCATAAATGGATCCCACAGATTACTTGAAATTCAGGTTGTAGTCATTTATAAGTCTCCAGGTTTATCCTATCAAAAGTTCATTTCAACATTGAATAGCGAACTTGTGCAATACATAGACCCATTAAAACCTTTAGTGATCATGGGTGATTTCAATATAGATGTGTCTCAAAAGCAAAGTAGTCTTGAACAGTATATGTTAGAAACATTTCGGTGCCAACAAATGATTCATGAACCGACTACTGACCAAGATTCAACATTAGATCTGGTGTTTTCAAATTACAAAGACAGCGTAGCTGGGACTGTAGAAGCATACTGGTCTGATCATAAAATTGTCTACTTCTGTACATGTCAAAATACATGAAGGTTTAATGACTATGTTATCTCCAAACCTGTTTTAAAAGTGTTAGTTTGAAATTTGTCCGTGTCATACAACTTCCCACCATAGTGTCACCCGCTTGATGTTTGCTTACCTAATTACATTTTTGTACACGAATGAGTATACATTCTTGTACAAACATTGAATTAGGTATATGTTGGTTCTGCTTATAATTAAGGGTGGCCACCATCTTATTTACCCCTTTTCCAAACGGCCCCAATTCGGACAGTTCCGATTTGAAAGCTGCTGCAGACATAATAATAGATGCTAATGAAGAAATGACTTATGTAACTCAGAATATATTTAGGCTAAAGGAATAACTGCTTGTTATCAGCAGTTTCTTCTTTTATCTCATTGTTTCCCCAAGCCATGTCTATTACGGACATCAAAGCCAGGTCTTGTTTGGGAAAGGGTTTAGCAATCATTTCTTTGAACAAACTTGCTTTAACCCTTTTCCAAATTACATAAGTTTAGCTTGGTACCAATTTAAAAAATGCACTTGACAAAATTACTGTACTGATACTGAAAATTAGGATGTGTGTTCAGGGAAAAAAGAAATTGATGTTTTTCAGCAGGTTCTTCTTCTCTCAATTCAGTCAATGTTTTTTCTATGTAGGATGACAATAACAGTTCTTCTTTGGGAAAGGGATAAATAATAGATTTACTGATCCATTATTCTGGTCATTAAGATTAGAATCTTATGTGTGAATTAAAATTTTGTAGAAAAAAAACTGTTGTATTATTAACCCTTTCCTGAACAAGACAATGTTTTGATGTCACTGAAAGCGAGAATGTAAGAAAACATTGAAGGAAAACAAGGAAAGGCTGATAATCAGCATTTGCTTCTTTTCCTTCAATATTTTCTTTGCTATTATGTATACAAATTGCATAGTTACTTACACCTTTTTGGCATATGCAGCAGCTTTCAATTTAAATTGCCCCAAAATTTGATCATTTGGGAAAGGGTTAATGAAGTTTGTAAAATT
The DNA here is from genome assembly GCA_963680895.1 of Fragum sueziense. Classification (NCBI taxonomy): domain Eukaryota; kingdom Metazoa; phylum Mollusca; class Bivalvia; order Cardiida; family Cardiidae; genus Fragum; species Fragum sueziense. The sequence continues at coordinate 61,371,185 of OY804598.1, read as the reverse complement.
ATAGAACATAATGAGTAATTGTACCCCGCAAACGAATCTTTTCAGGTGGGGCCGGTTATACTTAAATCTTTCCCAAACGGCATTTTTTTAAAATTTCCATTTCAAAAGCTGCTGAAGACGACAAATGGACCTTATTCAAGATAGAATTTGTGTACAATATAGCAAGGAAAATATTGAGACAAAAGGAGAAACTGCTGGTTATCAGCAGTTTCTTCTTTTGTCTCAATATTTTCCCAAGCCTCTCCTTTCAAGGACGTGAAAACCAGGTCTTGTTTGGGAAAGGGTTAAACAGCCTGTCTGTCTGTTAGTCTGTGTGCAAAATACTTCTCCATTCCACTTCTCTGAAAGTATGATACCCATGATCCTGAAACTTAATGGGTATATAGAATTCACATTAGAGAAGTGCAGTATACAAGTAGCACAACTAATTTGCTTATTTTGTGAGTTATTGCCATTTGATTTCGAAAAAATGCTTGTCTGGACAAATGTATTGACAGGGGTTTTTTATCACCTTTCATGATAGATGTTTAGTTTCTTCTCTTCTCATTATGTTTTTACTCACAATTATTCACATAAAAAGTAGTGTCATCATGGTTGTTTAAACATTTGTACAGTCCAAATTGCATACTCATACCAGTAAAATTTATACTCTTTTATACTTTTTCGGGGTGGTCAAGTTATTTTCCCAGCATTAAAGGAACACACAAAAAGATCTGGAAAACAATACAAGGTTGTAGCCTACAAATTCATATAAAACAAGGTCAACCTTCCCCCTCACCATGATGATACCTACTGTGTATATTATAGTAAGGTTTATATGTATTTTAATGTAAAGATTGTATCTTGGATAATAATAAATATGAAGTTTAAAGAGCTTGGAAAGTATTGAGGGAAAAAGAGATAATGTGAATGACCTTTTACCTCATGAGTCATGAGTTTCAAATACATACTTCTTAGTTCTAATCCATCTGATGGATTAGAAATATGTATTTGTAACTCAGATGGTGTATGCTAGTAAAACCAGATTCCTTCAATGCTCAGGCTGATTTTGTTCCTATGCTGCCTGTCGTAGACCTAAAAATTTTAGGGTCAGCATGAAGCAATCTCACCAAGTTTCTTTTCACAACTTTTATTCACCTTATGCTTTCATTATTGACTCCTAGCCAAGTTTAATTATCATTGATATCTTAAAATTGTGTTTTAATCATGTCATTCATATTTTCCTTAAGTTGTGGATAAATATAAGCATACAATTCGTCGGTGTAAATGCAAAACCTCGTATGTCGACTTGTGCGATTTTAAAAATACAAACTTGTGTGCCCAGTTTAGACAATTCTCACAGGTTTTGAGATATTTTTACTGGTCAGTATTAATTGAACAATATGTCCAAATTTCAAGTAAAACATTTCAGTTTGGGAAAAGTTATTACTTTTTTTCCCTCCCGTTTAAAATTTTCCAAAAACGAGATACAAGGTTTTGCATTTACACTGACAAATTGCTTTGTTCTCATGTAATGAATGAGTTCATAAATTGATATTGACTTATTTTTAGGGTGCATGAAATGATAGTTAGTCATGTCTTCATCAGCATAGTGGTCAGTGGTGAGAGCCATGTGACATAGCACAGTCGCATGACAAGAGGAGAGAATTCCCTATTGTCACAAACCTCCACATGAAACACTTTGAAAGAGAGGCACTAAACACATCTAGGAACCTACCATCTGTATGGTTTAGGTATGTGGATGACACCATGATAAAACTCCATGAATATGATATTGAGCCCTTTTCATCCCAACTGATGGACAGATTCAGTTCACATCAGAGCAAGAGGGAGATGGTAAAATATCCTTTTGTGGACACTTTTATCCACGTGAATGATGATGGTACTACCAAAATGAGTATTTAGATTTTAATTCCAACCACCACCTAGATCACAAACTGTCAGTTGTACATTATTCCACAAAGCTGAAAAAATTGTTACCACGAAGGAAGACAAGAACCTAGAAATTGAACACTACAAGAATGCTCTAAGAGAGAATGGCAACCTTAAATGGATGCTTAAGATTCCAAACAAAAAGGAGAAACAGAAGACTGAAGGTCAAAAAGAAAAAGGCAAACAGGTCAACATTGTGATGCTGAATGTAAGGGCAACATCTGAGATCTTGCGCAGAATGTTCCAGAGACATGGCATTAAAATGTACCAACAGCCTTATAATACCATCATACAACAGTAAACCCATGTGAAGACAAAACTGACAAACTGAAAAAGTGTGGAGAAGTGTACTATGTAAAATGTGACCAGAGAGAAACTGATTACCAGTATATTGGAAAAACAGGACATTCTTTGGACATAAATATGAAAGAACATATAGCAAATTCAATTTGGCTACCTATGAACACTGTACACATATAGAACATAAGATCGACCCAAACAACGCCAAGATTCACACATCAGAAGTCAAGTCAAGGAAGCCATTTACATTGAACAGCAGAGACTCATAACTGAATCATGACAAGGTCCTGGAACTACAACCTGTGTGTAATTCTCTCCTCTTGTCATGTGACCGTGCTACATCACATGACTCACCATTGGCCACTACGCTGATGAAGACTGTGCGATAAGGTCAAAATATTCATAAATCAAAATTTGTTGCTCTGAGAAATGGAAAATTGAACTGAATGACGAATCAAGAGCAAGAGATCAACCTTAATGATAACAAGCCTCTTTGCATGCTGAATAATAAAATAAAGATATCAAACATTATAATTGTGGCATTGCAATCAATTATAAAACATTTTTACAAGTGGTTTGATTTTTTGTCCGAAATTGAGTTTCTCCATTTCTTAGACCTACTCTGTACTACTAAATAACATTTTGCAAGGTCTAGTTACAAACATTTTACAATAAACTTGTTGCAATTATGAATTTGATTGTCACTGACGACAGATTGAGGCAAATCTGAAAGATTGCTGATTTTTTCAGGGGCAATTAGTGTTTACGACAAAATGCAAAAATGTAAATGTATAGATATACTTATGTATATGTATTAAAATAAGGCTAGAAAATTTCTATTGTAATGTAGGTAGAGATGTGTTGGTTTTTTTCGTCATTATAAAAAAAATATCAAAGCAAAAATCACACAACCTTAAGTGTCAAATCAAAATTTCTTTTCATACTGGAAAATATGCAATCTGTTTTCTCAAAATACAAGTAAGAAAGTATATTCAGTTGTAAAAAAAACAAATTTCCATATTCTTTATTGATTGCAATGCCACATTATGTTTTATTGTTCAGACAGATTCTAAAAAAATGGAACTTTAAGATTCTTTGATTTGTTTATAATAATTTGTTTAAACTACATGTTCATTTGTATTTTGAATTATACATGTATGTCATTTCAATAATAATAAAAAAAATATGTAAAATTAATTTACATTATGATTTTGTTTTCTTTTAAATCCTACCTTCTTGGAATCCATACAATTACCCTTTCCCATACAACACTTTTTGTATACCAATCGAAGTTAAAGGCTGCTGCACATAATTGAAAATATGTTAATAAAGATAAGATTAGTGTACAATATATACCACAAACATTGTTGAAAAAAATGAGGGAGGAAAATTATGATCATCAGCATTTTCTTCTTTTGCCTCAATAATTTTCCAAGCCTGTTAAGTTAACTCTTTTAAAGAATGGTCTTGTCCAATTTTAAAGGAGTTACAGATGACAAAACATTTGATTTCAAATATAAAGATGTGCAATGTTGAAGGATAGAAAATATTTTGGGGAAAAGAGAAATTGCTGATTATCAGAAAATCCTTTTCATGCCCCCTTTTCAAAAGATCGGGGCATATTGTTTTATTGTTGTCCGCCTGTCATTCCGAAAACTTAACATGAAAACTTAACAATAGCATTTTCGGGGGTATTGGTGTTTCACACTCTTGAATCTACAATTATTAACCAATCAAGACAAAACTTGGACACAATGTTAGGGACCATAAGATCTCGGACATGTTTGATTTTCAGTCTGATCTGATCAGAAAAACGAGAATTATGAACGAGAGTTATGTGCCCTTGAATTTGATAAAATTGCTGTTTTCAGCTGTGTTCGACCTTGTTTATACTTAAGAATCTACAATTATTTATCAATCAAGACAAAACTTGGACACAATGTCTGGCACCATAAGATCATGGATGAGTTCCATTTTCACCGTTATTGACCAAAAGTTCGTTTTCAGTCTTAAAGTCATAGATATTAATTGAATTGAACAAAAGTGTTGCTCATATCATTTTGGTTCAGGTGAGCGATATAGGACCATCATGGTCCTCTTGTTATCTGAAAGAGCAGATTTTCTTATAAAAATTCTGAAAATTTCAAGCCAAATTATTGAACCGTTTACAAAAAATATTTATTTTTGTGCTGAAATTAATTCAAACAAATTGTTGTGGACAACAGTTAGATTTATATGGAATTTTTCATTTCTGTTTCAACTTTAAGGGCATATATTTTGCTTATAAATAACAATTTAAAAAACTGATAGCATTTCTATGCATTAGAATAACCAATCTTTGCATCAAGACATACTTTAAAAAAATGAAATCGGAATGTTACATCCCTTTAAATACTGAACATCAGGAAAATGCTGATTAATTTCATTGGCCAAAGTCAAAAGTCAATGACAATTTCAACAAAAAAGCCCTTTATTCTAGCTTGTTTGTTTTACATATCTTGAATGAATTTGTTTATGTCATATTTTCATTGACTCTTCATATTTTATGGCACATGATTATCCTTCCATTTTACAGATATCCAAATTTCCACTTCCTAACTCCAGGTAGAATGCTGCCTATGGGACTGGAACAACCAACTTTACAAGGTGAGTTATTCTACATTACATCTTAACCATTTCCCAAATGGAGAAAATTTTAGACAGGATCCAATGTCTTAGTTTGTTATAGTCAAAACGATTGGTGAAGATAATAAAAGGACTTGTACACAATTTAGAAAAGAAAATGTTGATGCAAAAGGAGAAAATGCTTGTCATCACATGAACTGAAGGGATGTGTAGACAACAAAATTAATGCCGACTTTTATAGAAAATCTCTATGTTAGAAAAAATAATAGTCTTAAGGAAAGCATGGTTTTCTAAATCCATATTGAATTAGATCATCAAAATGCATCACTGTTTGGGATATAACTTGTATTTTCCAATGTAACATGTCAAGAATGATATTTATTGTTTTCTTCTCTTGTTCAGGACGTCCTACAATTATAGCAGTATGGTGGCCAGGCTCTAACAATCTGATACAGTATTCATTGATAAAGACTTCTAAAGGTAAAGTAGCTTTAATATTTCCTTTTGGTCCCAAAATTGTCTAGGACCAGTTTCATCAAAGCATATAGATTCAAAGTTGTAGTTGTAGCATTGTTTGATAGACACAAGTTTTGCTTTGACTAATTGTATACACAACTTCCACAATATACTATCTTGACTGTCTATGTGTGTTTCGACATTATCTATATTCATTATACATGTATACCCATCTTTATATTTCAGAAGTTGAGTTTAAGCCAGATCTAGTATGGCCGTTCACATGTAAGATAACAACATCAGAAGTTTCAGATGATACCAATATTATAGCTGTAGGTCTAGAAAATGGGAATGTGGTTATATGGGATAGATATATGGGTAAGATTTATTATACCGTATAGCACTTTATTTCTGCGGGGTCCAAATTCTGCATTTTTCCAGAAATCGGGCGGGTTAAATTTCTACGGAACATATTTCTACGGTTTCTCATTTTGCAAAATCAAAGATTTTTATTTCTGCTCTATCAAAACAGTTTAGTCAGTATCAGACATAGTTTGAAAGACGATGCTTACTAAATATTCTATTTACTCCGTTAGGGTAAATGGCAAATGCAATTCAATCCTTCAAAATGTGAGACAATCAGGTTCACCAGAAAACGATCCCCAATCATTACAAACTATGAGATCCATGACGAAAAACTAGAAACTGTACCATCTGGAAGATACCTTGGAACTACTCTACATGAAAAGCTCCTTTGGAATGACCATGTGAACACCATATCTAAAAAAGCCAACAACAGCCTCTCTTTCCTCAGAAGAAACATAGCCAGCTGCCCTCCGGTAATAAAAGCCCATTGCTACAAATCTCTGGTCAGACCCATCATCGAATACGCAGCTCCAGTGTGGGACCCATACACAACGAACAATGTCAACAAGCTCGAAGCTATCCAGAGACGTGCTGCTAGATTTGTTACCGGGGATTACCACCGCACTAGCAGCACCAGTCAGATGATATCAACGCTAGGATGGGAAACACTGCAACAACGACGCACAACAAACAAAGTCATCCTAGCGTATAGAATAGTACATGGCCTAGTGGACATACCAAAAGAGTCATTCTTCCAACCAGTAACTACATCCACACGAGGACATGCATGGAAGTACTACGTCCCATTCTGCAGAACAGATGCACTCCGCCACTCATTTTTCCCATCAGCAACAAGACTTTGGAATGCTCTCCCAGAAGAAGCAGTAACTTGCCAGACGCTAGACAGCTTCAAGGCAGGGCTCGGGAGTATTCAGCTGTAAACACATTTTAGGATTTTATCGTTTTAACCTGCACTTCACAGTTTTCGCCTCACACTCACCTTGTAAATAGTCACCAAGTACGTTGATGCTCCAGAGAGGGCCCTGTACTTTATTCGGAAGAAGAAGAAGAAGGATAATCCCACTCATTTACCATTTAAAGGCCTTATTGGAAACAATGCCGTATACAGATAGGTGTGAAAAGAAAGATGTGTCAAACTGTTACCAATCAGTCAAACTTGTTAAATCATTGTTTATTGGTGAACTAGAATTTCTTATCTACACCTAAGTTAAAGCCGTAGTTACAACATTTTTGAATAGGAAAGCACTCCATTGTTATGATATTGTTCTTTCCATCGGATGGTAAAGTATATTTTGTCCATGTATTGACTAAACTTACAGAATGACAACAACATCTACATTCAGGATTAATATTGTGCGGATTTTATTTCTGCGGTGCCGTCCACGACCACAGAAATAACAGAAATAAAGTCCCCGCAGAAATAAAGTGCTATACGGTATATCCCTTTTCCAAGAAAGATCTGATTTTGATGTCCCTAGTAGAAAAAGTTTAAGTTAAAATTGAAGAAAATTAGAAAATAGACTAGAAAAACAACCTAAGATGCAGGTTGATTCACTGTCATTTTACCAGTCAAATATTTTGTGTGTATTCCCATGACAACTTTCAGCACTTTCAGTCCTTAGATTTATTTATTTATTTTGCACATGTATACAGAGAGGTGTAGTCACAGTAGGGGACAATGTTCCTGTAGTCCAACTCAAGTTCCTGAACCCCAAAATGCACCATCAGGATACTTGCAATTACCCCCCTTACTCTTCAAAGTCCCTTACTTTTCTCCTGACAACTTTCAGCACTTTCAATCCTTTGATTTTTTTTAAATATTTTTACACAGGTATACAGAGAGGTGTAGTTACAGTTGGAGACTATGTTCCAGTTGTCCAACTCAATTTTCTTAACCCCAGCATGTACCCCCAGGATACTGCCAGTTATCCCCCTTTACCCACAAAGGCCCTTGCCTTTCTCATGACAACTTTTAGCACCTTCAGTTCTTTGATTTATATATTTTTACACCTTTGTCTTATTGATTACAGGTATACAGAGAGGTGTAGTTACAGTTGGGGATAATGTTCCAGTAGTTCAACTTAAGTTCCTGAACCCCAAAATGTACCCTCAGGATACTGCCAGTTATCCCCCTTACCCAACAAAACTTGTCACTTTTCTCATGAAAACTTTCAGCACCTTCATTCAGTCCATTGATTTGTATATGAATTTTGTACAGGTATACAGAGAGGTGTTGTGACTGTAGGAGACAATGTTCCAGTAGTCCAACTCAAGTTCCTGAACCCCAATATGTACCCCCAGGACACCGGGAGTTATCCCCCTTATCCTACAAAAGTATCAGCCTATCTGCTAGCCATGTGTGCTAACAGTTCTATGTATAGTATAGCAACTGGACCTGGTATTCCCCTACAGCCACAAACATTGTCACTACCGTAAGTATGACTTTGTATTTAACCTTTCATATTCAGAATATAAGATAAGCAGGCAGTCTATAATAATATCAGACTTCACATTTGTGCAGGCTGATCTTATTCTATACTTCCTGCTATACCTTGAAAATGGATCAGTATGATATATCTTTACTTTTTATACGCCCAAAGGGTCATATTATGTAACGGCTCCGGTCGTCCATCTGTCTGTCCATCCATCTGTCCGTCCGTTAGCAATTTCTTGTGTGCGCAAGTCCTCTACAGTTTTGATCGGAATTTGATCAAACTTGCCACAGTGAATCTCCATGGTGTGTAGTTGTGCACACTGCTTATGGAATTCAGATAACTCTTTTTGTTCTTGAATTATCTGCCCTTGAATTATAGAAATGCCTATTTCTCATGTGCGCAACTCCTACAGTTTCAACCAGAATTTAATCAAACTAGCCACAATGAATCTCTTTGGTATCTGGTTGTGCAAACAAAATTTTGATAACATTTCATGTTTGAATTATCTGCCCTTGAATTGAAAAAAATGGCTAATTTTTGCTGACAAGCCCCTCTCGGGCGTATATGCGCCGCTCTGCGAAGCTCTTGTTTACCATTTAGTTAGAGAATCAAATTATCCCACAAAAGTGTGGGCCTATCTCCTAGTGATGTGTGCATATATCCCTATGTATAGTATTTTAAAGAAATTATATACAGTGTATTGCAAAATTTGGCATTTGAAACTTGTTTGTATCTGGTCTTCTCTACACCTAAAATGGATCAAAGAAAGATACTGATTGGGAAGGAAGGGGCTTAACCCATTACCAGACGGCAAATGTTTGGACTATTCCATTTTGAAAGGTGTTGCAGATGACAATTTCAAGTTGATGAAATTTTAAAAATCTTTCCAATATGGGTTAGAAAACATTGGGGGAAATGAAGAAATTGCTTGTTACAAGCAATCACTTGTTACAAGCAATTTCTTCATTTTCCACATTGTTTTCCAAAGCCTTTTCTTGTAGGGGAGTCAAAAGGTGTCACTGTGCAGTAAAAGGTTAAGCTTTGAATCTACAGACCTCAAATAAGTTGTTTTGAATTTTCATTTTTCAGTGTTGAGTCTGATGATGACTCCATTACACTTCTACAACCATTCTCTATTTATCCTGATATGGTATGTATACTCTACTTGTACATTTTAACACATCTCAAAACAGGTTGTTTGTTTTTACGTAGAAAAATATTGAAACTATTACCTTGGTCATGTCATACTGAATTATAAAATTTGAAAATAGAGTACATTGTATAAAATGAGTTAAATCATATAGGGCTTTGGTCAGGATTAATACTTTCTAGAACCTGTTTTTAAACATGACTAGATTTCTATGTCCCTAATACAAAAAAAAGCCCAAGGAAATATTTCTTAGGCAATATTTCAGGCCAATTGAATACTCATATTGATAAGGAGCTGAATGTCCTTGAATGTTACAGGCTTTATGAATTTTACAGCCAGGCCTATAAAACTTTGATGTCTTATTGCTGGTATGTAGATAATAGATGATCAGGCATTCAAAGTTCCTACTAAAGACTATTGTAATTCATCATGAAATTATATACCATTGACCCCTTTTCAAAATGGTGAAAATTTAGACTAGTCCAATTTGAAAAGAGTAGCAGACAACAAAATATATAATTGATATTAAAAGTAGAAAATGTATTTTCATAACATAGAACATTGATTTTAGAAAAAAAGATGACATTGCTGATTATCAACAGTTTTATCTCACAATTCCAAAACTTTTTCTACTTGGGATGTATAAACTATTTCTTGTTTGGAAATGGTTAAGCAAAGAATGATAATCCTTATTTATATCAAGTATCATGCATTTATCACCATAAATAATTATTTCTCTTTAATTATGCTTTAATCCTTTCCATAATGGCAAATATTTGAACTGTACCAGCTGCTTTAAAAATCTTACAAAGTAAATCTAAAGTTAAACAGAAAGCTAGCAATTTACAGCATAGAAATCCTTGATGGATAAGGAGAAGATGCTGATCATCAGCATCTTCTCCTTTTCCAACATGAGTTTCTAATGTAAGATCATATTGTTAAGTCAAAAGCACAGCTTATTTTGAAAAGAGTTAATTATGCTTTAAAAATTTGTTCAATAAGGGACAGACTGCCTATGATATGGTTGTCTGCCAAAGGAATTTTGATTTGGAAAAGAAAGTAGTTATTTTCACTCATCCTTTCCATCAAAGTTTTTATTTCATTTTAATCAGGCTGAATAAATACATGTATCAACCTATGTGATTGTTATGTACATGTATTACATATGGTAGAGCCAGTGGAGCAAGGATATCAAATCTTTTATGGCCTCCTTTGAACTGTTTTGATGGAAACTTAACTACCAGCCCTTTCCCAAATAATGACTTGTTTTAAAACGCCCAGATATGGATTTATAAAACCTTGCAGGAACAGGAGATTATGCTAATCACAGAATTTTCTTCTTTACCTTTACAGTTATCATGACATGGATATTCTCTAAAGGAGCTAGCATTATTTTTGTCATCGGTAATTTCCTTCCAAATTGGACTAATCTTAAATTTTCCAAAGGACAAAATTTTTAAACTTGGTAAAAGTTATACCAATTTCAAGGTGCTATCTTAATATAATGTACAGTAAAAGAATTGTACTATTATCAAGGAAAGCATTGAAAAAAAAGAGAAAATGCTAGTTCTCAGTATTTTCTTACTTTTTATACGCCGCCGGAGGCGGACGTATATTGGCGTCATCTTCTCCGTCTGTCCGTCCGTCCGTCCGTCCATCCGTCCATCCGTCCGTCCGTCCGTCCGTCCGTCCGTACGTACGTCCACTTTTCTTGTCAACGCAACTCCTCCTAAGTTTGTGGCTGGATCTTCTTGAAACTTGGTCAATGTTATCACCTCAATTGGTAGATGTGCATGAAGGAAGGATTTTATGGTTCGTCGATTTTTGCCTGAGTTATGCCCCTTAATAACTTAGTCTCTGGGGCTTATTGAAATTGCAGCCTTGTCAACGCAACTCCTCCTAAGTTTCTGGCTGGATCTTAATGAAAGTTGGTCAATGTTATCACCTCAATCGGTAGATGTGCATGAAGGAAGGATTTTATGGTTCATCGATTTTTGCCTGAGTTATGCCCCTTAAAAACTTATTCTCTGGGGCTTATTGAAATTGCAGCCTTGTCAACGCAACTCCTCCTAAGTTTCTGGCTGGATCTTAATGAAACCTGGTCAATGTTATCACCTCAATCGGTAGATGTGCATGAAGGAAGGATTTCATGGTTCGTCGATTTTTGCCTGAGTTATGCCCCTTAAAAACTTAGTCTCTGGTGCTTATTGAAATTGCAGGCTTGTCAACACAACTCCTCCTAAGTTTCTGGCTGGATCTTTATGAAACTTGGTCAATGTTATAACCTCAATTGGTAGATGTGCATGAAGGAAGGATTTTATGGTTCATTGATTTTTGCCAGAGTTATGCCCCCTTCAGTCTTAGTCTCTGGGGCTTATTGAAATTGCAGCCTTGTCAACGCAACTCCTAAGTTTCTGGCTGGATCTTAATGTCACTTGGTCAATGTTATCACCTCAATTAGTAGATGTGCATGTAGGAAGGATTTTATGGTTCATTGATTTTTCCAGAGTTATGCCCCTTTAAAACTTAGTCTCTGGGGCTGATTGAAATTGCAGCCTTGTCAACGCAACTCCTCCTAAGATTCTGACTGGATCCTAATGAAACTTGGTGGATGTTATTACCTTAATTGGTAGATGTGCATGAAGTAAAGATTTTATGGTTCATTGATTTTTGCCTGAATTATGCCCCCTTCAATCTTAGTCTCTGGGGCTTAATGATATTTCAGCCTCCTGAACGCAATTCCTTCCAGGTTTTTCACTGGATATTTATAAAAACCTTTTTGTGAACTCAATTTTTTGCAGGTTTTTCAGTGAATATTTATAAATCCTTGTCAATGTCATTTTTTTGTCTCAAGTTTTTTAAGTGGCGGCGTATATTGTGACTATGGCACTCTTGTTTTATCCTCATTTAAATCAATAAGCACATATGGCATTTCAAAATGCAAAATGTCATTTACTTTTTTTTCAAATGTTTAAATAATTGCTAAAATATTATGAAAAAGGTACACATGTTTCAAAGTCTTCATTACTGTCAGGGGAGGGGGTGGACTTGGGGATCTAGGTAATGAGACATAATGATATTTCTTATAAATTTAGGTCACTTATTTTAGAAATTAGTACAAGTAGAAACAAAGTATAACTGCATTACCAAAACTAGTCCTGAATCCTCGTCTAAGATTTGACTTTTGTGCTCTGTCATCAATTTAAGATATTTGCTTTTGCAAATGATTTATATCCATTTTGATCACATAACCTTATATTCATATAGGTGGGGGAAGTTCATAAACATATAAATAAATGATAATTATTACAGCAATGGTATTTCAATTCTGCAATGTCATTTAGCAATTCAAATAACCTTTCTCAAACAACACCTGGTATGAATGTTTGAAAAAAATGACTGAAATATATTACATGAATTTGTGACCTGTCAGGCTAAAAGGTACCTTATAGGAAGTGTGAAAAATATCGACCCTAGTCAGTCTGCCCAGTACGCGCAGCCAGACTAGGGCCGACACTTTTCACCTTTATGTAATTTTCTAAATCCGGAATGTTTTCCCTTTCTTATTAAATGTTCATTTTTCGCATAGGGTATCAGGTAGACCTATGCTAGTCTGACAAGTTTGTATAAATTAGAATTTTTGGAGTTTGGATAAGGTCCCTTTTAGCGTGACGGGTCACATTTTCTTCTTTTCTCTCAATTATTTCTAAATCTTTGTCTTCTGATAATGTCAAAAACAACATCTGATAGAGAAAGTCTTCCATTTTTTGAGCAACTGATTAACTGATTAACATTGTCACCATAGTACTTTGCATGTTCATAATTATCATGGCTATGGTTAGACAGTTTTAGTGGACAATCTAAACCTATCATCTATAGCTTGTAAAAGTTTGAGTAGTGCTCGATATATCTTTCATTTCTGATTCTTTGCATGTAGGATGATAAGCAGGTAGTGTACATGTCATTGTTGTATCAAAATATTTCTATGATGGAGTATGCAAAGACAAATACCATTGACTGAATTTACATAGATTTTAAATGTTGTGAAACTTGATTATTCTGGCCTCACTACCTATATATATTGTACGTGTATTGTACATTCTGTGGCTATTATGTGTTATCACATTGTCTTTATTAGGATATATCATCCATGGGCACCAAAAATGTACCTTTCATATGAATATGCCAAAGTTGCTATGTTTCAAAATTAATAGATCAGGGGAGGGGATATATTTCTTACAGTCTATTTGACTATCTAACTTTTTTAACTTTTTGGACATTAAAACTAGTAACATTTGCCATATTTTTTCAATTGAAACTGATAGATAGGACATTCAAATTTCACATGTTTATTACTTGTGACAAACCCTTTACTATGATATCAAGATTTAAGTGGCATTGTAAGTTGAGATATCTCAAGATCCCTTAATTCACTAGAATACCCTACAGTTTTTAGCTCGACTTTTCGAAGAAAATGAGAGCTTATACTGTCACCCGGGTGTTGGTGTTGTCGTTGGCATTGCAACAAAGGTTAAAGTTTTTTCAAACATCAATAACTTCCATACTATCAAAGGGATTCAACCCAAACTTGGAATACTTATTCACCATCACACCCTCTACCTTACTATCAGGGCCCATGACCCTGGGACCACTCTATTTGGAGTTATGCCCCCTTTATACTAAGCAACTTAGAAAAGACGAGCGCGTTGTCTTCAAACAGTTCTTGTTGTGTTTTTTAAAAGTTTGTAAGTTTTATATATTGCGGTCTCCAGATCAAAGATAAGCAAGTTATAGCTGCTTGGGATCTGCCTCTTTGTTGGTTCTTTTTATCCTTTTATTCTGAAACATCTTAAATATTCCAGGAACAGCATAACAAGGGTTATGATTATAATATTTACCCTATCCCAAGCAAGACCTAGTTTTGACTCACTTTCAGAAAATGCTTGGGAAAATATGGAGGCAAAAGATGAAAATGCTGACAACCAGCATTTTCTTCTTTTGCCTCAATATTTTCTGTGCTATATTTTACGCAAATCCTCTCTTTATTTACATCAAATTTGTTGTCTAAAGCAGCTTTGATTTGGGACCACCCTAAAATTTCACCTGTTAGGTCCGGGTTTGATATTCTTTTCCTCTCTTGCAGCTATTAACGGTGACAAGAAAAGGCGGTATACAAGTCCGAGACACCTTGATGGGAAAGATTCTTTTACAAGTCAAATTGCCAGAAGGTTTTGAGATTTCTTCACCATGGGAACCAATACTTGCTCTTGGCGAAAATGGGAAACAGCTCTATGTAAAAGGTAAATGATTTGTTGGAACTTAAATCAAACTTAAATTAACCCTTGTTTATCCATATTAGGTTAAAATTACTGTGCATTTCATAGGCGCTGACATATTGAAAGTAGTGTGAAGTAATACTGCACATAGTGCTTAAAGTGACATTTCAGAATTTTTTGTCATAAATTTTACTTTTATTTTTATCTGAAAAAGCATATTTCCTTATGAAAATTCTGAAAATTTCAAGCCAAAATATTGCGCCGTTTATGAGAAATTGATATTTTTGTGTTAAAGTTGAACAAATTGTTGTGGACAACAGTTCGGATTTATATGCAATTTATCGATTATGTCTCAACTTTAAATGCGTGTATCACGCTTATTGGCAACAACTTTAAAAAACTAATAGTATTTATACTCATTAGAATAACCAATCTTGGCATCAAGACATACTTTAAAAAATTGAAATTGGAATGAAATGTCCCTTTAAATTAGATCAGTTTGTGACAAGCGAGCTGTTGTAAGATAACAAGGCTTTGGCAGGCAGCATAAAAAAACTTATCCTTAAAATTTTGATTGGCATGATCTTATCAGACTTAGAGACTTGCAAATCTAAAGCAAAGTCATTTGAGCGATTTAGGGCCATTCTAGCCATCTTGTTTATGTTGTAGGTACTCAAAAAGTTGAAGAAGATGGGAGTGAGATGGACGGTGCTAGCAGTCAGTTACAGAATGGTTCAGTGTTTGTTTATCAGTTACGATCTTTCCCCAACCCTTGATGAATATTTCAATTATTCTTGAGCCATGATCTGAAAAAAATGTCCTTTGAGGCTTTTGAGCCCAACATGGTTCTAGATCAGCCTGCATATACACGCAGTTTGATTGAATACTTCATTTATTCTTTAACCATGATCTGAAAAAATGTCATTTGAGGCTTTTGAGTCAACCTGGTTCCAGATCAGCCTGCATATACATGCAGTCTGATCTAGAACCATGTTGTTCTCGAAAAGCTTCTTCATTATGTGTTGCAATTTCTGAGAGCAGCATGGAGCCCTGTCAGACTTCATTTGGGACAGGGTGATCTTTAAACACAGCTATCACAGCTAACATAGCTGTCTCAAATGCTATTAAGGGTGTTTTCCCAGATCCTAGCTCACTTGTTTATGTTGTAGGCACTCAAAAAGTTGAAGAAGATGGTAGTGAGATGGACGGTGCTAGTAGTCAGTTACAGAATGGTTCAGTGTTTGTTTATCAGTTACGATCTTTCCCTACCCTCGATGAATACTTCAGTTATTCTTGAGCCAGGATCTGAAAAAATGTCATTTGAGACTTTTGAGCCCAACCTGGTCCTAGATCAGCCTGCATATACACGCAGTTTGATTGAATACTTCATTTATTCTTTAGCCATGATCTGAAAAAATGTCATTTGAGGCTTTTGAGCCCAACCTGGTTCGAGATCAGCCTGCGTATACACGCAGTCAGATCTAGAACCATGTTGTTCTCAAAAAGCTTCTTCATTATGTGTTGCAACTTCAGAGAGCAGCATGGATTCCCGTCAGACTGCATTTGGGTACAGGGTGATCTTGAAACATGGCTGTCTCAAATGTTATAAAGGTCGTTTTCCCAGATCCTGGCTCACTTGTTTATGTTGTAGGTACTCAGAAAGTAGAAGAAGATGGGAGTGAGATGGACGGTGCTAGTAGTCAGTTACAGAATGGTTCAGTGTTTGTTTATCAGTTACGATCCTTCCCCATCCTTGATGAATACTTAAATTATTCTTTAGCCAGGATCTTATTTTTGTTGTAGGCACTCAAAAAGTAGAAGAAGATGGGAGTGAGATGGACGGTGCTAGCAGTCAGTTACAGAATGGTTCAGTGTTTGTTTATCAGTTACGATCCTTCCCCATCCTTGATGAATACTTAAATTATTCTTTAGCCAGGATCTTATTTTTGTTGTAGGCACTCAAACAGTAGAAGAAGATGGGAGTGAGATGGACTGTGCTAGCAGTCAGTTACAGAATGGTTCAGTGTTTGTTTATCAGTTACGATCCTTCCCCATCCTTGATGAATACTTAAATTATTCTTTAGCCAGGATCTTATTTTTGTTGTAGGCACTCAAACAGTAGAAGAAGATGGGAGTGAGATGGACTGTGCTAGCAGTCAGTTACAGAATGGTTCAGTGTTTGTTTATCAGTTACGATCTTTCCCCAACCCTTGATGAATACTTCAATTATTCTTTAGCCAGGATCTGAAAAATGTTTTTTCAGGCTTTTGAGCCCACCTGGTTCCAGATCAGCCTGCATATATATGCAGTCTGATCTAGAACCATGTTGTTCTCAAAAAGCTTCTTCTTTACATGTTGCAACTGTATGAGAACAGCATGGATATCCATCAGACTTCATTTGGGCACAGGGTGATCTTGAAACATGGCCATCTCAAATACTGTAAAGGGTGATTTCCCAGATCCTGGCTCACTTGTTTATATTGTAGGTACTCAAAAAGTAGAAGAAGATGGTAGTGAGATGGATGGTGCTAGTAGTCAGTTACAGAATGGTTCAGTGTTTGTTTATCAGTTACGATCATTCCCCACCCTCGATGAATACATCAATTATTCTTGAGCCAGGATCTGAAAAATGTCATTTGAGGCTTTTGAGCCCAACCTGGTTCCAGATCAGCCTGCATATACATGCAGTCTGATCTAGAACCATGTTGTTCTCTTATAGCTTCTTCACGATCTGTTGCAGCCGTATGAGAGCAGCATGGATCCCAGGCAGACTCCATTTGGGTACAGGGTGATCTTGAAAGATGGCCATCTCACATGCTATAAAATGCGTTTTCCCAGATCCTGGCTCACTTGTTTATGTTGCAGGTACTCAAAAAGTGGAAGAAGATGGGAGTGAGATGGACGGTGCTAGCAGTCAGTTACAGAATGGTTCAGTGTTTGTTTATCAGTTACGATCTTTCCCCACCCTCGATGAATACTGGAAGAAAGAGAGAACCAGTCAACCATTTACAGTACATACAACAATAGAGCAGAGAGTAGATGCATTACTAGCAGATAGGTAAACATTTGAGTATTATAACTTTGAATACTCTATTGGAGCTTTCCAGGCATTGTATGCAAAGATCAGGATGCACATATGTACATCCTGATCATGACAAACACTGCATACTCTTTGATATAAATAAGAAAAAGGCCCTGTCAACAATATTCAATGCATAAAGCCAAAGAACAAAGGGTAGGTGCCCTTTTATGAATCAAACTGATTCAAGATTTGATCTTTCTCAAGCATTGTAGCACTCTCTTGCACACGGTTCATTCATTACATTCACCTCTGTAGTTGGCTCTGAGGGTATTGCGTCATCATCTGCTAGATTACGTCACTTTATATGACATCAAAATGGCATTAACAAATAATTTTTCTTTTCCGAAGTCCAAAACATATCACACTTCACGTTGCTTAAAATTTAATATCATTTTCCAACGATAATAATTTAAAAATTTTAAATTAATATAATTATTCATCCAAGGGCGCAGTAATTTTTCTGTACATTTCATTGTGATAAGGAACGATTTTATCCAGCTAACCATGACGTAATTTCGAACAAACAATAGTATTTCGTAAGTGTTGTTATAAAATCTCGCAACTAGGGCTTGATCTAAGCCGTAGATACGAGATTTAATAACAACACTGACGGTTTATCAGAACAAAACAGTAAATCGAGTCTATTTTTAGCACAAAATTCATTGACATTGGTAAGGAGGCTTGAGTAAATAGTTCCAATGTATATGGGTAAATTCATCAGTCATAATGCCTTTCAAATATACCCGGAATCATAATTTCTTTGTCTACTTTATTATGTTTCATACGAAACAGTTAAACAATAATAATACACGTTTTCCTCGGTTTGACAAGATTCTTGTCAAACATGGCGTCAGCCCATTGCAGAGATGTATGTGAGAGTAACGAGAGACAACTCCGCTCGGAGATTGGCATTGTAGATGATGATCAGTCTCCACTTATGGAATTGTCCAATCATTTATGTAATCAAACAATCTGAAATCTTATCTGCTGGTAATGAAGTATTGAAATCTTAATCCTATTTTGAGAAAAAAAATATTTTAAAGAGATAAAATTGTGTTACAAATAAACAATTTTCTTACAGAATCTCAAAACAAGAAGCCAGAAAGAATCGTTTGATTGAGAGATGGTCACTACTGAAGAATGAAGTTGAAAGTATTCATGCATTACACTCAATGGCAGAGGCTAACAGACAAATTGTTGTATGTATTAGAATTAAGATATCTTAATCCTGGCCCAAACAATGGTGGTTTAATTGAGAGATGGTCACTGTTAAAAAATGAAGTTGAAAGTATTCATGCATTACATTCAATGGCAGAGGCTAACAGACAAATTGTTGTAAGTATTAGAATTAAGATATCTTAATCCTGGCCCAAACAATGATGGTTTAACCCTTTCTCAACAACAAAAGTTTAGGGCAGTCTAACTTGAAAGCTGCTTATGACAACAAAACAGATGGTAATAAAGATCAGACTTGCGTACAATATAGCACAGAAAATATTGAGACAAAAGGAGAAATTGCTGATTTTCAGCAATTTCTTCTTTTGCCTCAATGTTTTCCTAGGGCTTTTCTATTGGGGACATCAAAACCAGGTCTTGTTTGGGAAAAGGGTTAATTGAGAGATGTTCACTATTAAAGAATGAAGTTGAAAGTATTCATGCATTACATTCAATGGCAGAGGCTAACAGACAAATTGTTGTATGTATTAGAATTAAGATATCTTAATCCCAAACAATGATGGTTTAACCCTTTTCTAAACAACAAAAGTTTAGGGCAGTCTTACTTGAAAGCTGCTGACAACGACAAAAAACAGATGGTACATGTAATAAAATAAAGATCAGTTTTGTGTTCAATAAAGTACAGAAAATATTGAGGCAAAAGGAGAAACTGCTGATTTTCAGCAATTTCTTCTTTTGCCTCAATATTTTCGTAAGGCTTTTCTATTGGGGACATCAAGACCAGGTCTTGTTTGGGAAAGGGTTAATTGAGAGATGGTCACAGTTGAAGAAAGAAGTTGAAAGTATTCATGCATTACACTCAATGGCAGAGGCTAACAGACAAGTTGTTGTAAGCATTCAAATTAAGATATTTTAATCCTGGTCCAAACAATGGTAGTTTAATTGAGAGATGGTCACTGTTGAAGATAGAAGTTAAAAGTATTCATGCATTACACTCAATGGCAGAGGCTAACAGACAAATTGTTGTAAGTATTCAAATAAAAATATTTTATTCTTGGTCCAAACAATGGTGGTTAAATTGAGATATGGTCGCTACTGAAGAATGAAGTTGAAAGTATTCATGCATTACACTCAATGGCAAATGCTAGTAGACAGATTGTTGTAAGTATTCAAATTAAATCCCCACCCAAACAAGGATGGTTTAATTGAGAGATGGGCAGTTTTAAAGAATGAAGTTGAAAGCATCCATGCATTACATTCAATGGCAATGATTATCAGCAATTTCTTCTTTTGCCTCAATGTTTTCGTAAGGCTTTTCTATTGTGGACATCAAAACCAGGTCTTGTTTGGGAAAGGTTTAATTGAGAGATGGTCACTGTTGAAGAAATAAGTTGAAAGTATTCATACATTACACTCAATGGCAGAGGCTTACAGACAAATTGTAAGCACATGTATTAGAATTAAGATATCTTAATCCTTGTCCAAACAATGAGGGTTTAATTGAGACAGACAGACAGACAGACAGACAGATTGATGTAAGTATTATTATAAGGACATTCATAATAGGACTATTCATAGAATAGGGGAGCTCTTCCCATCATCCGGGTGTTGGTGTTGACTTAACCCTTTCCCAAACGACAAAATTTTAGGGCATTCCAAATTGAAAGATCCTGCAGACGACAATTTCAAGATGATGAAATTTCAAAAAATCTCCATTTTGGGTTAGAAAACATTGTGGAAAATGAAGAAATTGCTTGTCACAAGCAATTTCTTCATTTTCTACAATGTTTTCCGAAGTATTTTCTTATGAGGGAGTCAAAAGGCGTCACTGTGCAGTAATGGGTTTTAAACGACAGAGTTATGTTTTGGTCAAGGTTTCACATTGCTGTTTCTCCTGATGATATTGTTCTGAAACTTTGCATATGCTTTTGTGACCTTAACATTAGCCTATACGCAAAGATTAGTTTCTGTAACATTTAATATAGTGGAATTTAACTCTTTTTTAGGGTGACTATTCGAAGAATGGGGGGAGGGGGGCTATTATGGTCACCCGGGCATCGGCATTGGAGTTATGTCTTGGTTAAGTTTTCATGTGCAATTTTCTCAAATCTCTTTTTCTACTTATACTTTTGCCCCAAAACTTTGCACATGCCTTTGTGACCATAATATCATCCTCTAGACAAAGATTCGTTACTCTGACATAAAGGTGAATTTAGTCAAATGATTTTTAGACTATGTTAATTATTACACATAATAAATTATGATTGAATGTTTAATATATGACATCAGAAAAATAGGGTCACTTAATGACCTAGATTTATGTTAATGAACTGATGATGTACTTAACTCCTAGTTAATACTTTTCCATGCATCCCTTTGTATTAATGATAAATAGAACAATCAGCAATTTCTGCTTTTTATCTCAATATTTACTAAGCTAATTTATGATTAATCAATTTCAAATACCAATAAAGTTTGAAATGGATTAAATTTATATTTGGACTAGTCCTTTAAAACCATAAATAGCATAACTTCTTTCCAGTTCCTGTGCTACATTGTACTCAAATTCTGTTTTTATGCCCCTGTATTGATAATCATGATTTGATTAAACTTTTCCCAAACAAGACCTAAAGCCTCTCTTACAATGGATCGTTTGTGCGGTCTGCGTCTAAAACGTAGGCATAGTCGTGCGATGCATGCACATGCAATGTACGTTTTTGGTTGACACAACGACGACACAGACGGCATGTAGCAAAAAATTTACCGAACAATTCTTTAGCCTCTCTTACAACCTGTCGTGCATCCTTATAAATTGTGCGTTTTAAGACGCATGATTTATAAAGACACACAACAGGTTGTAAGAGATGCTTAAGATATGTCATATTATATTCTTGTTTCTAGTTTAACCCTTTCCCAAACAAGACCTGGTTTTGATGTCCCTAATAGAAATGGCTAGGGAAAATATTGAGGCAAAAGAAGAAACTACTGATAACCAGCAGTTTCTCCTTTTTGCCTCAATATTTTCCATGCTATAGAGTGCACAAATATCTTCTTTTTAAACATCAATTTTGTTGTCTACAGCAGCTTTTAAATAGGACCACACCAAACTTTTGTTGTTTGGGAAAGGGTTAAGATTGAAAACTTATTGGCTTGGACCTTATTATTAAAGGTTGATGAATGGGCATTTTTAATATCATGTATAATTAGTAGAACCCTTTCCCAAACATGCTTAAATGTCAATGTCCCTATCAAAAAAGTTTGGAAAATATTGAGGCAAAAGAAGAAAATGCTGATTAACAGCATTTTCTCTTTTGCTTCAATACTTTCAGCACTCTATTTTACACAAATCCTGTCTTTATCAACATCTTTTGTCATCATTCTGTGACATTTCTTTCAAATTGGACTGGTCTTAATATGTCATTTGAGACAAGTTTAAGGATGACAAATGGGCATTTTAATTTCATGTATTTTTAAGTTAAAATCATCATTTGTAATGATGATGTATTAAGTACATAGTCAGTACTCATTTCTTAATTTAATGACAACGGTATAAGGGCAGGGTCAGCTTGTTGAATTGCTTTCTACTTTATCAAATGTTATTAACCCTTTACCAAATGGCAAAATTTTCAGCTGTTCCAAAGTCAAAAATATTGCAGAGGACAATTTCAAGTAAATAAAATTTTATGTATTTTCTTCTTTCTTTGTACAAAACATAGTGGAAAATGAGGAAATTGCTTGTCACAAGCAATTTCTTCATTTATCACTATGTTTTCCAAAGCCATTTATTATTGGGAGTAAAAAAGAGTCACTGTGTGGTAATGGGTTAAAGCTAATAGATCTACATGTAATTATTTGACCATTGTGGAAATGACAAAATAATAATGCTTTCCAAATTTAAAGCAGATTCAAACATTATGAAATTTAACATTAAATCTTGAAAGTATTTTTGAAATTTTGCTATCATCATTTGCTTTCTTTCTCCTTGATATTTTATATGCCTTTGAAGGTCGTCTAATGTTATAATTTCCTTTTGTGCTGACATATATGTACATCCCCATCTTAAGGCTGCGGCCTTAGTGCAGTCGGTAGCGCATCTGCCTCTCATTCGAGAGGTCCTGGGTTCGATACCCGGCCGCGGCAAATACCCTTTCTGACAAATTGTCATCCACCAATGGGTTAGATATTGTTAACCTAAGTGGGCAAGCAGCTGGAGGCTCGGTAAGGGTGTTGTGGTAGTACTGGTTTGAGAAACGACAGGAATCCACGGGTAGGTGCTCCAGCTGCCGCGATATGACCCTGGCAGTTGAAAATGGCGTAAAACCCCAATAAACTCAAACTCAAACTCATTTCCATCTTGTGAATGCAACACATCCCACATTTTGTGACAGATTTCAATAGATATTTCTTAAAACTTTCCAAGTTATTTGACCTAGTGCATGTTCATGATGTTTTGCAGTTTGATGCTGTGTCACAGAATAAAAGTACTTAAATTCGAAAAACGTAATGTATCAAATAATGAAACATTTGGAGAGAATATTAAATTGTTAAATATTTAACAATGAATGAGTGACCCACATAGATCTACTTATGTTTGAATAGATCATAATTAAGGACATGGTCTGTCAAATTTGATTCATCCTTTTATTACATTTCTTAATTCTTCATTTTGACAAGAAAAATTATCAAAACTTGACTGTCAAATTATATTTATAATACATTTTGTATCTGCTATATTGTATATAACTTAACCCTTTCCCACACAAGACGTGGTTTTGACGTCCCTAATAGAAATGGCCAAGGAAAATATTGAGGCAATGGAAGAAAATGCTGATAATCAGCAAGAAAATGCTTAATTCAGCATTTTCTTCGTTGACCTCAATATTTTCTCAGCTATATTGTACACAAATCCTTTGTCTATGAACACCCAGTCCACTGTCTTCAGCAATATGAAATTTGGACTTGTCTAAAATTTTGCTGTTTGAGAATGGGTCAAATGATTAGAAGTATCCTCATTGTTTATTTTATCTGTTTTCAATGAAAACCTTGTAACTGCAGCTTGCTTCAAGCTGCAGTTACGAGGTTTTCATTTAAAACGGACAATATATCTTTACTACTACTACATGGGATGACCATTTGGTGGTTCAGATTGGGTCATGTGTTTGTACTAATGAGAAAAGCCAGGAATATTTAGTTAAGACTTAGTAACACCAGCTGCTGCAATGTAACTGAAACTTTTTCGAAAGCATATCCAATCCATAAAAATTATCATCCTTTCTCTGAATGCTTAGCTTCCAAAGTTTTCATTGAGATTTGCGATGTCAGAACCAGATGCTGTTTGCTAAAGGATTACCCTTGCGAAAAAAATCAAGAACACTTTTCTATTTCTAGAACTGTTCTATAACATTCTATAATGTTAAATGACACTTCTAGAACTGTTCTAGAACAGTGCCATTTAATGTTCTAGAGTGTTCTGGAACAATTCTTGAACTTAAACAAACTTTTCGCAGGGGTTATAAGTGGGTTAGAGATTATAGATTGTTCTATAATACAGGTTGGAAAGTCCATACAGAATCCTTTCTATCAGGTATGCTGAGAGGGTTGATATGTGGTTGTCAGTGATAAATAATTATGTTGCTTATTAATGCTGTGTTTAGTAAACTTTAAATGTTACATGCTGAATTATCATAAAATAAGATAGTTATGGTAATATTTCAAACGTCAAAGATAATGCAAGACCAGCATAGCACTGGATTTAAAGTTTTTATATGCCCGAAGGGTCATATTATGTTATGGCCCTGGTTGTCCATCCGTCTGTCCGTCTGTCAGCATTTTTAAAAATTTTGGAATTTCATCAAACTTGCCACAATTGATTTACATTGTTTCTAAGTTGTGCACACCACTTACGGAATTCAGATTACTCTTTTCATTCTTGAATTATGTGCCCTTGAGTTAAAAAAATGCGCATTTTCTTCTGAGCGCAACTGCTCCTACAATTTTAATCGGAATTTCATCAAACTTCACACAATAAATCTCTATGATGTTTAGTTGTTTACACCACTTACAGAATTGAGATAACTGTTTATTTTTGAATAATCTGCCCTTGAATGAAAAAATGCTCATTTTCTTTTGACTGCAACTCGTACAGTTTCAAAAGCAATGGAGGCTCGGTTAGAGCATTGTGTTAGCAGTGGTATGAGAAACAACAGGAATCCATGGTTAAGTGTTCCAGCCGCTGCAATATGACCATAGCAGTTGAAAACGGCGTAAACTGCAATAAACCAAACCAATCCAATGAATGTTTCTGTGTACATTTTCTGTCTGTAAAACATGATTGGAATGTGTGTCTTTTAAAATTGTTTGTTGTCCTTTTCTGTGTATGCCATGTTGTTTTTGAAGTTATTGAAGAGAAGGTTGTATGGTTGATTGTTGGTAACTATGACCTTTACATTCTTTTTTTGAAGCCTCAGTGCTTTTCAAATAGACTATATTATCGATTCATTATTTTATTGAGCTCTATGAACAAAAAGTATGCAGAAGTTTTCTTAAACTATGTACAGTCAAAACTGTCGTATGCAGCCAGCCAAGGGACAGACAAAAATTGGCCACATACGACAGTTGGCTGCTTAACACAGAATAGGAAATTCTTCAGCTTGGGATGATTTCCATTAGACATGGTGTAAATAAATGTCCACTTGTATGACTTGCCCAATAAATATGTAGAAATTCCTTTAATACAAGTGTTAAAGTAAAAAGGGTACAATTTTGTGACATTTATAGTCCGTGGGCCAGGAGGAGTCTGCACGCACCCCCCTAAGGGCAGTCTGGGAGTGGTATAGAAATGTTCATTGGAACCCCCTGGGTAAGAATCAAGATGTTAACAGTCGATATCCTGGGATGCACTCGCCATTTCCGGTGGTTTTCAAGATGGCCGCCATGAAAAAAGACAATTTGACTTGGTATCTAACATCAGCAGCCTAACATTTGTTTCGCGTTGTAAGATCATATTTTAAGGATAATTGAGTCTGGAAAAGGTCAGAGATGTGTTCTCATGTTAAAAAAGGGCTCATTAGCCATCTCGTATGCTAGATTTTTTTCAAAATGGCCGCCAAAATAGCAAAAAATCAATAAAAACGTCAAATACTTCTCATTTTTGGACATATTTTGGTCTAAATACTGTGAATTTTATGTTTTAAGACTTAATTAAACATTTCATGAAGTAAATGAGAGCATTACGGAAAAGATTTTTGAAATCATTACCGTATAAATGGCAATAAAACACAATTAAGCACAAATCATCAAGTATATAATAGCGATATAAATTATCATTATTATTAGTTCTTGGTGAAAAACAGCTCTTTACGCAATCCCAGTTAAAGGGGACAATTGATGTCTCCGGCCTTTAATATGTTCTAGTTGCAAATAGTCAACATTATATAAATGCCCACCACATTTATTTTCATCCAACACCTATAACTAAAAAAATAATCTATAATTAACGTTCGTAAGAACCCCATTTCTTATGAAAATCATGTGACAATCAAACAAGGGGGTACAAAAAACCGATGTCTCCGGGTATAAATTCTAACTTTCAAACCAAAAATGTCAATTTCAACAATTAATTATCTTAACAGAACTGTCCCAATCCTGTACAGAACACATAGAGCTCCAAAACGATACCAAGATTTATATGAAAAATGTAATCCAAAATTTGTAGAAAAGCCTCGAGTCGTTGTCTCCAAAATTCAAAAACGTACGGGACACTTTCTTTAAAGCTAAGAAACATTGACATAAATATACATCTAATGCATCAATCAAGCGTAATCTACTTCAGTATAAATATATATTATCAAAATAAAGTCGTACTTTGATATACCTTTGTCAGTATTTTTACAAAATCAACATGATTCTTAAACAATTTACCGTAATTTTAACCCCGTAACGTACGAGGCAAGAACTAAAGTAACTGTAGTTAAAAATGTGTAGTTATAAATAGTTTAATTCTTCAACTAACATCACTATTCGAAGTCTCTTCAAATATGATAAAAAGAATTATACCGATTGCTATAATAGCATTGATACAGTAGGCCAAATAAAGTTTGCTACACATTAAAAAGTGACGTACGAGTCCATAACGTTCGAGACAATTTTTAGTTTTCAGTTTTTTTATTGCTGAAATGGAACGTTTCCTGTGCTTTATTTATGTACTTTGGGTTCCTTAATGGCTCCAGTTTAAGCAAAATAGACTTTTAATGTACATAATAGACTGTACACGTACTCGTACTCCTCTCGTACGTAATGGTATTATAATTACGCTTAATTGAAACTACTTTTACAATATTGAGGAAAGTTCCACAAAATATGCCGGTTTTTGTTGATATATATAGGAATATATTCATATCCATATACATTACACTAGATTGATGCATTAAAATAGATTATTTCAGCGTTTCTTACCTTTATAAAAAGTGTCCCGTACGTTTTCGTATATTGGATCCATCAGATTTAAGGATGTCTAGCAAATTTTGGATAACATTTCACTTAATTAAGCAGTTATTACACATACCTCATGTGTCAAAACAATACGAACATCTCAACTTTTATAAATTGAAATTAATTTGGCTACGAAGTTTTAATTTGTAAAACAACACACCCAGATGGCTTATAGAGTTGTATTTATTTTCATTTCTTCATTTCATTATAATTTTTTTGACAAAGTGTCTGGTAAATGGATATTGCCTGATAATATTATGATTTGATTGAAAAGGTAATAACACAGAGGCTGTGGTATTGAAGAAAAGAAAGCACATTACGTACGGGACAAGCTGTAGTTACGTTCGGGACAGACCAGTTTTAAACTATTGTTGATTTGTAATAAATCATTGACTTTCCATTTCTGCATATCGATTAAGGGAATAACTCATTGCTTTAGTTTAATAATACAAGAGAAAATTAAAGGTTGTTTGATGTATTTTAGAAGAGTTGGAAGTAGTCAACGTTCTAAAATAAAGGAATTGTACAAGGATAGCCGTTTTGTATTTTCATTCGCATAGGTACAATTCACCATTTTCACCCATATTGTCAATTGATTCACATTTTACAAACAAATACTCATCAAAATGTATCGGATTTATTATTCTTTAGGCATTACTTAATGGGAAATGAGACACACATTTCACAAAGGGGTCTATTTAAAATACGCTTTTTTGTATGCACATATTCGATCATTTAACATTCTATAACTCCAAAACTAGGCAAGCCCACTTGACAAAACAAGAGAAATTTGCGCAGAAGATGTGATCCATGAAGAAAATTTGTCCAGAATGAGTGAATGGTAAAATGAAAAATTTCGAAAAAAATTTAGTCAATTGTCCACTTTAACTGGGATTGCGTCTCTTATTTATAGCATTATTTTGATAAAGCTATGCTTTCTGAGTAAATTGTGAAATTCACATTGATAACGATTCGATTTTTGATTACATTGACAATAAATATGCTTTCAAAATGGCCGCCAAAATCGCAAAAAATAAAAAAAAATATTAAAAAAATCTTTGTTTTTGGACATGTTCTGGTCTAAACGTTGTAAATATTATGTTTAAAGCCTTTGGTAAACAGTTCATAAGATAAATGGTTGCATTGCGAAAAACACATTTTAAACCATTACCGTATAAATGGCAATAAATCACAATTTGGTAGAAATCGTCATGTATTATTATTTTCATAAATATTGTTGTTATATTTGGTCTTGGTGAAAAGCACTTTTTAGATTGCATCATTTGACAAAGCTTAGTCTTCAGAGTATTTTGTAAAATTGAAATTGATTGTGATTCTATTTTTGATTACATATGCTATAAATCGGCTTTCAAAATGGCCACAAAAATATATATAAAAAAATAAAAATGTAAGTAATTCTCGTTTTTGGACATCTTCTGGTCTGAATATTGAAAGTATTATCTTCTAAGACTTAGCTAAGCAGTTCATGTATTAAATGGAATCATAACAGATAACAACACCATCAAAAAAAGAATAAAGCTTTGAAAGGAATCCCATATCAATGGCAATGAAATACGACTAAGCACAAGTTTTATAAAATAGTTTGTAATTTTGATATACATTGTCATTATATTTTGTTCTTGCTGAAAAAACGGCTCTTATATAGCACTATTTTGACAAAGCTAAGCTTTCAGATAATTCTTTAAAATGAAATTGCTTATGAACCCACTTTTGAGTATAGATCCAATTAATATGTGTCTTTTGCGGCAAAACTCGAATATCAAGCAGGCTCTGGTAACTTTGCATCTAATTTCACATCTTTTAAAATGACAAGTTTAACCGTCCTAATGAAATTAAAATTGTGGAGGAACATACTCCCTTGAAATGCATATTAATCATCACCAAAGAATATAAAATGTCCCAAACATTTAGATAAAGACCTCAACGTATCCATGCTAATAAACAATAGTTGAATGTGGCTTATTCTTTTTTGTACTCTAACACGTACCATTAATCCAAAATTGCCCCAGAGAATAATTGAAATTGCTTAGTATGTATCAAAACATTTTAATGTATAATGTTTGATATTTGTAGAATGGTAAAAATTAAGAATTAAAATATGCTGAGTCAAAAAAGAAAGTGTGCACAGAGAATAACTGGAATTTCTATCGTAATTTTAAATATTGATATTATAATATTGGTATCAAATTAAAGATAATTCAATTGTCTATAAGTAGGTGTCTTTTTAAATTGTGTGTAATGGACTTTTTCTTGTGTTTTCTTAAGATATTTGAGATAGGGGTCAATTTCGAAATTCACAGACCATGCTGACGAACGTGAGGAGATTAAATAATGCCCATTTCTTGGGAGTTCTGCTTCAATTTCTATTGTGACATGTCTTTAATGAATGACGGCAAACATCTGTGGTCTCACTGATCGAAAAAAAAATGTTTCATTTTATCGTTTGGAATTTCATTGCGTTCATATTGCAAGACGTATTCCACGTCCTGCAAATTCTTTAACTGGGCCATAAATTTTGCGAAACTCAGGCAGAAGAGATGTTTGGCCCTATACCACACTCATGACTTATGTTCACGCGTCCCGTGCCGATGACGATGTGCCTAATGCAGGCGTAACGTAAGATTTAGGCATCACGATGATGTGACAAACAGAAGGTCTCAAATCCCTTTTGAGCCGTCCGTCTGCCTTCGTCGATTTCCAATGTTGCTTATGTATGCTTGCTTTACTGAATCGCCATAAATGGTGTAGATTTGAAACGTTGACGTAAGGGCGTCAACGTCAGGTAACGAGCTTGTCTAGTCATTCCTGCATTCGGGATATCAGACCGAAGCCGATCAAAAATGTATCCTTTCTTTTGAAAACATGATTGCAAACGACTAATTTCAGAACGATGACATTTGAACGACAACGACACATTTTACACCGGTTCAAGACACTAGCAGAGCTAACGTGTGAAATCTGTCGTGTTTACTAAGACGTAGCATATTTGGCTATTCAGCACTTTGAAATTTTATGTTTGATTTAGCTTTTATACACCTTGAATCCAGATTTTAGATAATAAAGTTTATTGTTAAACGTTTGTTTTGATAACCACGTGCAAAAAGGTGATAACAGAGTTTGGTGATATGCCAGACAATTTAATCATCTAAAGTTGCTTCCCATGTCAAAAGATATGAGAAAGTTGATAGCTTAACTCCGTGTAGAAGTTTGGTGAAATGAAATGAAGCGGTTACGTAGATATATGAAGTAAAAGTATGCACACTTTCTTTTTTGACTCAATATATATCCATGTTATCCAATCGAACAACATAAATGAATTTTTGTATACACCTGTGTGACGGTTAAATTGATAGCGACTTACTTTTGGTAATATTTTGTCAAAAGAATATAAGTAACTCTATATGTTTCTCACAATGGCTTGTATTGACTCATAGTCATGATAATGACAATGCTAATATCATCTTTATGCGTCGCATATTCCATCATGATTCCATTCTCAAATTAAGTGAAATGTGGGGAAACATTATAGACTCCATGTAGGGTGGGGTAATTAAATAAAGGGTTTGTAATGTCCATTTTTTTCTTCTTCTTTTTTTCAGGTAATCGGTTTAACTGAATTAGTAGTTGAAATGAGCTGTATCTTGAGTGCAAAAGACCAGAAGTGATTCATATAAAGCTCTGACACGTCATGCAATATTATCATTGTTACTTTCAAAAGACAAATTTGCAATTTGACTTTGTATACAGATAAAGAATATTTTGTCTGAATCTCATATTCGAATTTAAATTTTTCAAATTTCTTCAGCTGTTTTATATTAATTCTATTAGGTCGCACATGAAAAAAATATTAAGGTTAAGGACAATGATATACTAGGTTTATTGAATAAGATCTTTTACACATTTAAATATAACTGCATTTATTCTTAATCTCTCTGGATTTTTTTTTTATCTTTTCTGACTTGTTTCTTACTTGTTGAGTGGTACGTCGTAGACTTCTATGGGTCCTCCTGGTTCTATCTTCGTTGTTGTATGTGGTTGCGGCTGTGGTTTGTTAATTTTGCTTATGTTTATCCTTGGATATTTTTTTCGAAAACCAACAGTATGTACATAATACTTATGGAAACCTTATATTTATATATACTTTTATATCTTTATAGAAGTCGTTTTCTCACACATGCAGTCTACATAGATTATCAGACTTTCGGTGGCCATGTAACTCAAACTTTTGCCAAGTTTGTTGAGTTCTTTTTTGTTGCTTCTGAGATTATTTATTATTGCAGCAGGTGTCCCTATACAATAGGGGTATGCATCAGGCGACTAAATAGTCTCGTTCCAAATTCTAGGCTTGTTTGTTGTGTTGATCTATGGCATTCAGATGGCACTCACTGATTTCAGACCTCACACAGTCAATTCAGGTAATCACTGGTCTTTCATAGTCTTTAGCTCTGGTGCGTCCATTTCCAAATGTAGAATTAATGCAAGAAGTTACACCCCGGACATACCCATACCAATTAATACCAAAAAATATCATACAAATACATGTGACAAGTTGTGGAAATTCATGCCATTGTACCCATTATATTGCACATAAATCAAAATTAATCAAAATATACTTAAAACATTACAAATTAACATAAAGCGAATCATTGCAGTATCACAATGACATCAAACATAAATACTGCTTACAACCACATTAATCCGAGTCTTCTCTGATGTAAATACGCTCTTTGATATTTTGATTTTTCGCTATTTACATCAGAGAGCGTTGCTCTTTGAAAAAATCAAGAAGTTCGCAACAAATTGTTGCGCATCGTTCACCGTCCGATCTTAAACGCTATCGTTAAAACCCCTGATGATATCGATAAATGAACAATTTATTGTTATGGCTGCTGAAAAAATTACGACCAAAAAGTATTTCTAAAAGGTTAATATGCAATGTTTTGCAACAACCCTCACCTGAGCAGCCTTTGTTTACCTTGACCTTCCATTCAAAACCAAAGGTTATACTCATCCAGCAGGCCGATTTGAAATGAAATTTTTGTCAGGTATGACAAAAAATGATTTATTGATCTATACCCTACAGTGTTTTACCGAGTGATTCGATATGATACACAAAAACAAAGCTTCAAGTTACTTGTAACGTTACCGAACTTTCCGCTGTTTTCAAAGAGCAACGCTCTCTGATGTAAATAGCGAAAAATCAAAATATCAAAGAGCGTATTTACATCAGAGAAGACTCGGATTAACAACCACACGTGAAGAACTTAAATGACCATTTCCTGCTTTTATCTTTTGCAACAAATTCCGCAAAAGTGATATCGGCTCCCAATAAAGTGTCATTGTAAATTTTTATCATGAATACATGTGTTCTTAATGTTCTAAGTGTTTTCAACAATATCTATACACCTGTTGGATTAAGTAATTAATGCAGCCTAATATAATTAAAGTAAAACGTGCGAAGAAAGCACACATTTTAAACTTTGTATTCTTTATACATATTCTAAGATATAAAGCATATCTGCCTATAGTATATTATAATCAAACCATTTTATAGCGTTTCAGTGCATTTCATTTGGAAAAGCACTTTAGGTGATTTGCATGCATAATACATCTCCTTATAACTACTAATCCAGTTAAAACGAGTATCCTGAAAAATATAGAAATCGGGGTTACATAGCTTTTATGTTATTACGTCACTCCACACGGAGTATCTTATAGTTTCCTCATATCTTGTTTCGTTTTAAACATATGTAAATGGCATTTGAATACATGGTAATGTGAAACTGGGAAATCATGATAGAGTATGTGACTTATTGGGATGAATTGTGCATTGCAATTATCATAACTATTACTTAAAAAGGCACAATTTGAGAAATACGAAGTTTGTATCACATGTTTGACAGATATTACCAAGTGTATGTCGATAACACTGAAACGGTAAATTTAAGGCTGGTCTTATTTCATTAATCTTCATTTCTATTCTCAAATTGTTAAAATTCTTTAAGTATGAAATATAACAAATAAAAATCATTTTGATACTGTATGTGTAAGAGTGAAAAAAAGAAAAGGAAATACATACATACAACTTTTGTTCGTAAGAATAATTACGGTAAAACTCTTTTCCGTAATATTGAGGACATTACATATTGTTTGGTAGAAATGGGTGTGAATTTAAAGGGAGTAATTTTCTCTCCAGAAAGGGATACCGATAGTTTTAGCTTGTCTTTTGAAACGATGTGACATTGGTGCAAAGGTAGTCTTGAATTGCCTAATAAAATATCACAAATTTATGATTTTTGTGTTCAAAAGTGGGTTCATAAGCAATTTCATTTTAAAGAATTCTCTGAAAGCTTAGTTTTGTCAAAATAATGATATCAATAAGAACCGTTTTTCAGCAAGAACAAAATATAATGACAATGTATATCAAAACTATATACTATTATATAAGATTTGTGCTAAATTGTATTTTATTGCCATTGATACGGTAATCCTTTCTAATCTCTATTATTTTATTGTCAACTGTTATGATTCCATTTACTTCATGAATTGCTAATCTAAGTTTTAAAAGATAATGTTTACATTATTTAAACTAGAAGATGTCCAAAAACGAGAATTACTTTCATTCTTATTGATTTTTTTTTTACATTTTTAGCCATTTTGAAAGCCGATTTATAGCATCTGTAATCAAAAACGGAATCATAATCAATTTCAATTTAACAAAATACTCTGAAGGCTAAGCTTTGTCAAAAGATGCAATCTAAAAGAACTGCATTTCACCAAGACCAAATATAATAACAATATTTATGAAAATAATAATACATGACGATTTCTGCCAAATTGTAATTTATTGCCATTTATACGGTAATGGTTTAAAATGTGTTTTTCGCAATGCAACCATTTATTTTAGGAATTGTTTACCTAAGTCTTTGAACATAATATTTACAACGTTTAGACCAGAACATGTCCAAAAAACGAAGATTTTTATATTTTTTTAATATTTTTTGCGATTTTGGCGGCCATTTTGAAAGCATATTTATTGTCAATGTAATCAAAAATCGAATCATTATCAATTTGAATTTAACAATTTACTCGGAAAGCATAGCTTTATCAAAATAATG
Source organism: Fragum sueziense (assembly GCA_963680895.1). Taxonomy (NCBI): domain Eukaryota; kingdom Metazoa; phylum Mollusca; class Bivalvia; order Cardiida; family Cardiidae; genus Fragum; species Fragum sueziense. Next base: position 61,336,737 of record OY804598.1, on the reverse strand, counting down.
CTATAAATAAGAGCTATTTTCACCAAGAACTAATAATAATGATAATTTATATCGCTATGATATGCTTGATGATTTCTGCTTAATTGTGTTTTATTGCCATTTATACGGTAATGATTTCAAAAATCTTTTCCGTAATGCTCCCATTTACTTCATAAAATGTTTATCTAAATCTTAAAACATAAAATTCACAGTATTTAGACCAAAATATGTCCAAAAACGAGAAGTATTTGACGTTTTTATTGATTTTTTGCTATTTTGGCGGCCATTTTGAAAAAAATCTAGCATACGAGATGGCTAATGAGCCACTTTTTAACATGAGAACACACCTCTGACCTTTTCCAGACTCAATTATCCTTAAAATATGATCTTACAACGCAAAACAAATGTTAGGCTGCTGATATTAGATACCAAGTCAAATTGTCTTTTTTCATGGCGGCCATCTTGAAAACCACCGGAAATGGCGAGTGCATACCAGGATATCGACTGTTAACATCTTGATTCTTACTCAGGGGGTTCCAATGAACATTTCTATACCACTCCCAGACTGCCCTTAGGGGGGTGCGTGCAGACTCCTCCTGGCCCACGGACTATTAACTGTTTATCACACCTTGTCATGGTTTATGCACATGATTAGTTAGAGAATTATCAATATTTCGCACATTACTTGCCACTAATTAGTTATGCTTGGCTGCTTAAGGGGGTAAAGGTAAAGAGTGATTAGGCCACTGACCACATTAGACAGTATGGTGCTATTCACAGTTATTTTAAAGAGTAAAATTGCTTGGGGGACCTGGACTGGCTGCATACGACAGTTTGGCAGCTATTCACGGGTGGCCCCTAGCACAGTTTCGACTGTATATGAAAACACCATAGACGAAATAATATTGATACAAATCCAAAGCCTTATTTCATGGACAACCACATGACCTTTAAGAATTAGGACAACATAAAAAATAAAAGCAACTTCTTCACAAATCTGATTGTGTAAAGTGTTCTTGTTTAAGATAGGGCTGAGATTAATCCATGATTAATGCAGGAAATTATACATTTTGGAATTTACAGAACAAAAAAAAAATGTAATAAAGAACAGTAATTTTGGTCATTTGATTCTTTGTACCACTGAAGTACTTGCGCAAACTTTCTATGGTTGTATTGCTGTGTAATACAATATACATAGTACATGAAGTAGTATCAGGGGTGCATAGACAGCAATGTCTTCATAGGGACATCTTTATAACAGAATAACTCATTTATTTATTTTGTGTATACGCTCATATTTTATTGTATTATAAACATGTTTATATTTCTTTACAGCTTCCCCTACCCTGAACCTTGAGAAAAGTATGTACTGGTACACATACACGTAGAACTTTTGTATGTAGCTCAGCTCAGTCATGTAAAATAACAGCTTATGACTATATTGTACTTAAAGGGACATTTCATATATATTTCTCGTAAACGGCGCAGTATTTTGGATTGAAATTTTCAGAATTTTCATAAGAAAATATGCTTTTTATGATAAAAATGAAAGTGAAATTTATGAGAAAAAATTCTGGAATGTCACTTTAATATATTACATCATTTTGTATCAAATGAAAAAAAAAATATTGTAACTAACAGCTATATCATTTATTGTACCATTTAATCTCTAAGCACATCAAGATTTTTGGGAGATAATACTGTCACTTGTTATTATCATCATCATCATCATCATCATCATCATCATCATCATCATCATCATCCTGTTTAGTTTATCCAGGCCGTGGATTAGTCCTCTTCGGAGGGTGGGGCCTGGCTGCCCAGTCTAGAACGAAGTCTCCCTCTCCATTTCTGTCGATCGAAGGGATTAGTATTTGTTAGTTCTTCGTCCTCGCGGTCTCTTCTTACTATCTCTTCCCATGTCAACTTAGGTCTTCCTCGCGATCTGTTCTCTTGTATGTTGATGGTTCGAACCTTTGACACCCAACCAGTGCTGCGTTCAACGTGGCCAAGCCATCTTAGTCGGTTGGCCCTCAGGATACTGGACAGGTCTCTAATGTGTAGCTGCGAGATCAGAGTTTCAAGTGTTACCTTGTCTTCTGGTTTGATGCCGCAGATCCATCTTATCATGGACTTTTCATTCCTGTGCAGTTTCTTGAGGGTGCTGGAGGATACAGCCCATGTCTCAGATCCATACAGCAGCACTGGACGTATGTAAATGGAATAAAGTCTGCCTCTTGTTGTGATAGGGAGGTTCCTGCTTGTAAGGATGGGGAGTAGCTCCCTAAACTTCTTCCAAGCCGACTTACATCGTGTTGTTGCGGCAAGCTCGCATCCACCACTGGCTGACAGTGTGTCACCTAGGTAACAGAAGCTTGATACAAATTCCAGTTTGTCCTGTCCAATGGTAATTTCCGTTGGGGTGCAGCTTACATTTGGTGTGATGGCTCCAGTGCATCTAGGGCATTTGTAACCTGGGACAGGTTTAAGTGGGCCTTTGATACTGCTACATAACATAACATAACATAACATATTTTAATCAGTAATTTTAAGGCCACCGGCCCATATTACAACAATCTACAAATTTTAACATCAATAGAGTGACTTGCCATATAAAACAATAAACAATATATATCTGCCTCATATTTCAGGTGTAACAATATGTATCTCAATTCTTTTGATTTTAAAAGCTTCAACTAGATATTTTGAAAGCGACTTAATGCTCATTTCATTTGTATCTGACATAATTCTATAAAACAATTCCTTGGTTGGATATGCATCTATCCATTCGTTTTTAAAATAAAGTTTTCTCAAGTCTGTATATCTAGGACATAGCAATAAAAAATGGAATTCATCTTCAACGGTATATACGTTTCTTGTCAAACAAAAATTGCAAAATCGGAAGTTGTAATCTACATTTTCATGTCGACCTATTTCAACATTTAGACAATGGCTTGAACACCTAAAATTTGATAAAGTTTTTTTTTGTGGTAGAATGGGAAATCTAACGATAAGTATCTTTCAACATTCAATAATGTTTTATAATGTTTATAGTATATAGTATTTGGAGAATCGGTAATTTGATGATTTAGATTTTGAAATGAACAATCTTTTAGTCTTTGTTTAAATTGAGACAAGAACTGGGTTTGATCCCCTACTCCATCAGACAGCCATGCAAATCCGAAGCCGTTTTCGTATAATAATTTTTGACTTTTGATACCCATGTTATTCTGTTGCTTTCATCCAGCTGTTTTAACATTAAATAACATTGTTTTGGATAACGATTAGGAGACATTTCAGTTAGTTTTAGCCAATATTTGATACAGCGTGTCATGTACGTAACAGAAATTGGATAGCGGCCGCATTCGCTAAGTGCGTAAAAATTTGCTGTTTTTTGACTCAACCCACATACTCTTTTGCAAAATTCAATGTGTACCCTTTCAATATCTTTACAATAGTCGTATCCCCATATTTCAGAACCAAAGCACAGAATTGGTGTGACCATACTGTCGAATAATTTAAAAAACTCACTTGGGGTGAAATAACCAAATCTTTGTTGATATCTATATATACTGAAACATGACTTTCTAGCTTGTGAAGCTTGATTACGTTGTGCAGTTGTCCAGCATAATCTTGATGTGAAAAAAATACCTAAATACTTATAATAAGTCACCGTTTCAATTTCTGTGCCTTTGTAAAACCATTTCTCACATTTTCTTTTAGGACCGCCGTTTCTAAAAACAATAATCTTGGTTTTATCTAAATTGAGGTTCATGCCTACATTATCACAATATTTGCTTACAATATCTATTTGTTTCTGTAACCTATTAACAGTGTCAGACAATGAAGTAACATCGTCCGCAAAAAACAGAGAAAATATTTCTTTTATATCTTTTGTCACAAAAATACCATGTTCGTTCGATTCGTTATTTAAATATTCGATTAAATCATTTATAAATAGATTAAATATGATTGTTGAACTCCCACATCCTTGCCGGGTTCCTCTCAGGCATTCAACATCTTGTAATAAATCATCCCCTATTTTTACTTTACATTTAAGTTTACTATACATAGACTGAAAAATTTGCAAAAACTTTCCACCTATTCCTTTCCGACGTAGTGAATCCCATAGTTTTACGTGGTCTATACAGTCGAACGCTTTTTGGAAATCAATGAACAGACAATAAAACCTACCTTTTCTTTTCGACAGATATTTCTGGACTAGTGATTGCAGAGTAAAGATGTAATCAACAGTACTATAATTTTGTCTAAAACCCGCTTGAGATTCGTGTAAAACATTGTTAGATTCAGCCCACGTTGACAGACGTGTTGAAAGAACATTTATAAATACTTTACAAAGACTATCTATTAATGAAATACCCCTGTAATTATCAGGGTCATTTGTGGGACCTTTTTTATGTATTGGAACAGTTAAACTGTAACTCCATGAATTTGGAAATTGACCACTGTTGTAAATGTGATTGAATAGTTTTGTTAAGAATGGCACTATTAAATGACTTGTACTTTTGTACATTTCAATACATAAACCGTCTGGTCCTGCCGATCGATTAGATTTTATATTTTTAATGCTACATATGATCTCGTCTGCTGTAATATTTTCGTTCAGAAAATCATCATTATTATCATGTACAATATTTTGAAGAATGTTTTCATTGGAATTTGGTGTTTGACTCTTAAAAAGATTTTCAAAATGATCATTCCATTTTGAATAAGATATAAGCTTTTCTGGCGAAGATCTTTGCTTTTTTAACTTTATTGTAGTCCAGAATTGTTTTGCATTTTTACTAGCATTTAAAAGTTCTTTTCCTTTTCCTCTTTGAAATTGTAGACGACTCTTTTTACATTTTGCTTTGAATTTATTTCGTGCTATTTTGAAAAGTAAGAAATCTTCATCTACATTTCTTATGAACCCAATGTGAGCAGCTGCTGCAGTAGATAGAGTTTTGTCCTGTTCCAGTGAGGCACACGGCACATGGGAACTTTCCTGACTCTCTCACAGGAGCTTGACTGGAGTTGGATATCATCAGCTTGGTCTTGTTCATGTTGACCCTAAGGCCCTTTTCTTCCATACCCTTTTTCCAGTCTGTAAGTCTCGCTATAAGTGCATCCAGTGAGGTATCGACAATAGCTAGGTCGTCTGCATATAGTAATTCCCATGGGCAGCTTGTGCGAAAGTGTATGGAGAGGGCTTCCAAGACAATTATGAAAAGAAGTGGGCTGAGTACAGATCCCTGATGAACCCCAACTTTGACCTCAAACTCTTCGCTGTATGAGTCGCCCACTCGAGCTCTGCTTCTTGCGTTGGAGTACATTGACTGTATGATCTTGACGAGCCATTCATCCACTCCTAGTTTGCGCAGTGCCCACCAGATGACCTTCCTGGGTACACGATCGAAAGCCTTTTCGAGGTCAACAAAAGCTAAATACAGAGGTTTGTTTGCAGCTATGTGCTTCTCCTGCAGCTGTCTGATGATGAAAATGGCATCAATCGTACCTTTGCCTGGCATGAAGCCGTACTGCATTTCATCAATATTCACCTGCTGTCTTATCAGCTGCTCAACCACACGCTCTAGTACTTTCATAACCTGGTCTATGAGTTTGAGACCTCTGTAGATTATGCAATATATATTTCTTATCTTGCTTTTTTGGGAGAATATGGGAGTTATTCTAAACATGGGAAATGAGGCCCAATCCATTGTAAAATTTTGCATAGTAAATAGACCACATTTAAGCTCTTTAGATAGAAATATGCACTGTTACTAACAGCTTTATCATGTTGTTTGAACATCATGCTTCATTGATAACTAGATTTGTAGCCAACTCTACCATCTTATCAAATGTAATAATTATACTGTTCCATTTCATACACTATTTGGACCATTTTCGTAACAAAAATGAGTTTGTATGATGATTTATAATGTATTCTATTCAAAAGATTGGACAAACATTTTCTTGAAATGTTTGCAGAAATTTAGATTTTCTTTTGCCAAGATAAACTATTGCTTTTGACTTGTATCTCAATGGTTGAGTGATATCTGATTTGCCATGGCAATACTAATATGAGTTTATCATTAGGTATCGAGCTTCATGAACCATTTCCCAAACAGGAACCAAACAGGACCTGGTGTTGACATTCTTAATAGTTAACAATGCTTGAGAAACATTGAGGCAAACTGGTAACTAGTATTTTCTCATTTTGACCCAATATTTTTGGTGTTATATTGTACACAAAACCCATCTGTTTGTCATCTGCAACACGAGGACTCAGTGCAAAACTATTGTAACTACATATTTTTCAGAAATTCACTTTTTCGCATTTTCCGAATCTTTAGGAGGGAATACATCATGTGTTCTAATATTAGGTTTTAATTCTGTATACTTAAAAAGATATTTAGAATTATAAAAACATTTTTCCTCTTTAACTTTGAGAAATTCAATAATTTTTTTCCCTCTCCTGTAAAATTTTACAAAATGTAGTTACAATAGTTTTGCTCCAAGCCCTCGAGTTACAGTTCTCATTTTAGACCACTGTCAATTCTCGTCATTCGTAACAGGATCAATAACACTTACTGATATTCAAAATGTTTTCTTCTCATTTCAGACTCCGGGCTCTGTTGGACTTCATCAGTTTGCATAACCTTCCAGACATAATACAACTCATCACTATGACGTTACATCCTGCCTGGAGCATGTTCGACTCAATTCAACAACTTGCCACTTTTCAACAAAAACCTCGTGTCTACAGCTTTAAGCAAGCTATACGAGGGGTGATCCAAAAGTTCGTAAAATGGGTTAATAAAATTTCAGGAGTGTTGACTATCAAAACAAAAGTTATACGGTCATTAACTGTGACATCTTTACAAAAAAACATGGAAATTATTAATTGTGTACACATAACAGTTTTTGTACAGTGATGAATTTTAGACAAAGATCATGCGCGAGGCGGGGGAGCAAGAACGTCAAATGCGACGTCATTTTCACACGATTATGAACCCTTATTTTTAAAGGTCCTATTTACTCTCATCCAATTCTATGCCTAAGATATACTTGTGCTGAAAGCGTTCTTATACCATTTACAATCAGAATGTTGAACGATTTTCAGTCTGGCTGTTTTAAGATCGGCCTACTATCAAATCGAAGCCTATGCCTATTTGCCCCATTTCTGACGTCGTTAATCAGGTTGTGGCTGATTGCAAGTCTATCTCTGTATCCATTATCCACTATTAAAGTTCGAATCTCGAGTGTAACTTACACACAATTTCTCTACAGCACCTTATACTCATTTTCTTTAATATTTCAAACGTCTGCGTTGGTGTATGCCTAGGATCGAGGCAAAACTTTATGCCTGACCGATATTCTAATTAAGTGCTGACGTCATGTCGCATTTGCCATGGTTTGTTCTATCTTATATAAAATGTAGTGTTTTCGTAGCAACTTCTACAACAACATATCAAACTTGATGTAAGGATGTCATACTAGTGTAACAATGATTTGCGTCAAAATATTCTTGCTGAAATTAAAGAAAATTTGATTTAATTAACGACCATGTATTATCTTTTTGCGCTCCCCCGCCTAGGCGTACCTGCGTTACTATGGTAACACAGTTTACGGGCACTAAATTTTGTTTGGTAAATCTTTTGTTTTTAATAGAGTCTACAGATCTTAAACTACGATATTACTAATTTATACACTGTCTAAGCTAGCAATATGGAAGTAATAGGTCCATTTTACGAACTTTTGGATCACCCCTCGTAGATATGAGGTTTTGTTGAAAAGCAGCGAACTTTTCATAAAGACGTTTCAGAATTAAGTCTGATTTTAATACAAAGGTTATAGTGCATGCATACAATTGGAATAGAAAATATTAACGATATTCTATAGAAAACACTAGATTAAAAGGAGAAATCCTGGTCTGATTCTTTTCTCCTCAATTTTTCTATTGAATTTCTCTGTTACAGCATTGAAAGCAGTGCATCCTTCTATTAGGGTAAAAAATTGCTAATGTATTCATAAGTACTACATACTAGATGTGTGTACATATTTGTATGAAGGTTTTAACATGTATCTGGTAGGGAAAAAAGCAAACAAACGGTCCAAAAACAACAAAGCATTTGTGAGATCCGTCCAACATCGTTTGTCTATTCAAACAACACAAATACGTTTTTAATTATAAATTGTTCTCGTTCGTTTCATGTTCATACTTCGTTGAAAGAAAATTGTTACATTTCATCACTTGACAGTCTGGTATTGTGGCAACATGCTTTCAAATTTTACATTCAAAGCACACGCATTATAACTTTATACAATTTATTATCAAACTCTAAATAAATGTAATTGTGTGTGCGATAGTTCGAATTATACAAGTGTCTCACACCAGTAAGACTCGAACCAAAGCATGCAAAATTGTCTTGATAATTAGGAATAAGTTTCCCCTTGTTATAAGAATATAATGTGTAAACACGTGCGACGAAATCGTAATAGGACTAAAGAAAAAAGCTGGAATCATCCATAATGCGCGCAACAGGAAATGAATTTACTTTATTTACATAAAGTACGGCTCAATTTCTTGTTGCATAATTGTAAACGTTATTATTTAACATATCCATATTTACATTGTTAAATTTCTGTGATATTTTGTTTCTATTTTGATATTTGATGTTCATAATTTGATTTTATGTTCAGTGAATTTGTCTGAAAATACATTGATATAAGAAACAATATGTGGGTTATCTTAATTTGTATGAATGCAACCGTAAATATGTGAATCAGCGAAACATTCCTGTCCGTTTCGATTTCCAAAAAGAAAATAATATGATTGGTGTCAATTCAAATTAGTTTCTGAGATTAAAGATATGGTAAAATTAAAATCTAAACGGTGGAAAAGAGGTTATATTGAAAACAAAAGAAATGCTTTTATCATCTTACTTTCCCCGTAAATGTTAAATAAAAGACATTCTCTATTAGAGGCGTCAAGACTCCGGGTTGTTTGAGAATAGGTTTCTTTTACCTTATAGAGGTAATTTTCTTCTTTGATTACACGACACTACATAGCTGCAAAAGAGGTACATTTGTAGCGATAGGTAAACAGTTTTATTTTCATATACACAATGTAAGAATAACAATATAAGATAAGAAAACTGGCCTATTGTGACTTGAATTCTTCTTTCAATAATTGAAATAGAAAAAATAATTTAAATTAAATTCTGCCTATTAGATGAAGAGAAATTGGTTTGGTTTATTGGGGTTTTTACGCCGTTTTCAACTACCAGGGTCATATCGCGGCGGCTGGAGCACCTAACCATAGATTCCTGTTGTTTCTCATACCAGTACTACCACAACACCTTAACCGAGCCTTCATCTGCTCGCCCACTTAGGTTAACGATATCAAACCATTGATGGGTGACATTTTTGTCAGAAAGGGTATTTGCTGCGGCCGGGGAAGAGAAATTGGAGAAAATCTTAATTTCTTCATTAAGGTCTCTTTTTCCGTTACGCAGCCTCAAATTAAGAAACGGAGAAAGAGGTTTCTAGGGATTGTCCCAGGGAGTTAACATTTAAAGTTTCATTGAATTTGGTCGAAGGGTTGCTGAGATCGGGCTGTGGACGGACGGATGGAAGGATCGCGTGACGACTATATGCTATATGACGACTACATTTAGCCAAACATTAACACATACAGTAACCCTATTGTTATGTTTATTTGTATAGCAGTTTGGCGAAAAGAGGAAAATATAAATATAACTCGCCCACACCGTCCTAAAAGCTTCACGAGACAACATTGTAAAGTTAAATGACCTAGGCTACATAATACTACCGGAACCTCAGTCAGTTTAAAGAAAACGGTATGAAAGCAATAACAACAGATAACATTAAGTTGACAAAAAAAGGAAAACATTGTGGAAATTAGTTTATTAGTTTCATTTTCAAAGAGCACATAAAGGCTTTGATATCTCTTCTTATTCTGGTTTCGTTGACCTAGGGCTTTGACAAACCTTTTAACCCTTTCCCAAACAAGACCTGGTTTTGACGTCCCTATAAGAAATGCTTGGGAAAACATTGAAACAAAAGAAGAAACTGCTTATAACCAGCATTTTCTCCTTTTGTCTCAATATTTTCTATGCCATATTTTACACAAATTATATCTTTAATAACTTTCATTTTGTCATTTCGCAATTTTGAAATGAATCACCCTAAAATTTTGTCGTTTGGGAAAGGGTTTTTGTCCAGGGAACTGTTTCTGCTCTAGTGGCATCGTAGACTGTGACAGCGTCGTCTGTTGTATAAACCACTTATTTCCATTATTTGTTACTACTCTAATATTTTCGATATAAACAAATCATTGGTTTAATGAAGTTCAACAGAATATGAATGAAAAGGCTGGTGTATATTGCAGTCGCTTTTCCAAAATATGTCTTTAATGGGATAAATGTTACAAAAAGCCTGCTATTTGAAATCACAGCACGCGAAGCATTAAGGGAAAAGAAGGAAATGTTGGTCATCGGCATTTTCTTCTCCATAGATGCTTTCCAAATTTAAGTCTTCTCTATTGGATAATACATCAAAGCTAGAAATTGTTTGGGAAAGTTCCTAGAACTTAATATGTAGATGTTTGCACCCCAGTTAAGATGTCTGTTATTTAAATTCAAACACATAATAATGTCTCGATGGCACATTTACGGTAGACTAATTAGCGATATTCTGTCATTCACATACAGACTGACATGTTCCAGGTGTCTATTTGAAGTCTTAAAGACATTGAAGTTTAGGCCTGCCAAGTATTAGAGGCTGCGCGCATTTGAATGTTTATTTCGCGTAGAATCTACTGTACAGACTCTATATGACTTAGTGTTCGCTAGCGGTTCATTGGAGACGGAGGCGTGGCTATGTAAAAACGTCACATAAACTAGCCGACAGTTTCGTTTATGGGAAATATAGCATCGAAATTCTAAAATATACTGCATTTCATTGGTCAAAAAAGTATGTAGAACACTAATGTAATGAAGGGCCCAGTTTAGATGTGCAGTAACGACTTACACCTCAGAAGTATGTCTCTGTGACATATTTATTGTGAATAAATTAGCTGTATATTTTGTCTCATACAGGTTGATGCGTCGCATTTGTTAGTCGTTTGTTTGTAATTGTGGTCGCTTTTTGTCCGTCTTCCGTCCGTTCACAATGTCTTTCAACATCTTTTTCTCCTAAAGTATTTGGCCAATTTTGACCAAACTTGGCAGGAATGTTCATTGGGTGACCCTTTCCAAAACCTTGTTCGTGAATTTTTTATTCGTAGCTTATCGTACTTAGAGAAATCATAAGAAAATTCGTTATAAATAAAAAATCAACCATTCGGTAAATTTGAACTAAACTTGGCCGGAATGTTCCTTGAGTGACTCTTTTTAAAAATCGTTCACAAATTTTTACATTTGTCAAAAAATAAGGACGTGGTAGGGAGGGAAGGGCTTATTTTATTAAGAGAAATCATAAAAAAAAATATTTGAAAATAACAAGTGGGCCAATTTGAACCAAACTTGGCAGACTTGTTCCTTGAGAGACTTGTTTCAAAGTTTCAACGAATCAAGCAATGGAATAAAGTCTCGAATGTCATCTTCGTGTAGCCTTGTACGTTGGAAGCCCAGTCGCGTTGTAAGACGGTTGCAAGCCTTGGCGTCAGGAATATTAAGAAAAGGATAACAATGAAAATGACAAAGAAAGGAAACATCTCAACTGCAAAGTAAAATCCACCAAAGGAAGCTGGATGAGTGTGACTATTTTGGGGGAGATCAAAATCCTCTGTCTACAAGATAAGAGCTCTAGAAAGGGGGTAATATCTCTCTCTTGATCGCGTGATTGTCAGTAATGCATATGGGAATTTATGCAATAGTGAATTTTAGGGTGATCCACTTTGAAAACTGCCACAAATTACAAAATGGATGTTATCAAGGTAGGATTTGTGTAAAATATGAACAGAAACTATTGAGACTAAAGGAGAAACTGCTGGGTATCAGCAGTTTCTTCTTTTGTTTCAATATTTTCCCAAACTTTTTTATCAGGGACGTCAAAACCAGGTCTTGTTTGGGAAAGGGTTAAAGCATCCTAGCTAGGCCCGGTTGTCTAATTTTAAAATTCCGTGGAGGAACAAGCTACCAGAGGGATCATCATTATGCTAAAACAGCTAACAGCATCTCCTTTACAAATTTCCTCAGCAGCTAATAGAAATACGTTCACCGTGGTTATGGTTGAGAGAACCCGTAAACCCTTTCCCAAACAAGACCTTGTTTTGACTTCTCTAATAGAATAGGCTTGGGAAAACAATGAGGCAAAAGAAGAAACTGCTGATAACCAGCAGTTTCTCCTTTTGTCTCAATATTTTCTGTGTCGTATTTTACACAAACTATATCTTTAATAACATCCATTTTGTCATTTGTGGCAGTTTTTGAAGTGGATCACCCTAAAATTTTGTCGTTTGGGAGAGGGTTAAAGCATCCTGGCTAGGCCCGGTTGTCTAATTTTAAAATTCCGTTGAGGAACAAGCTACCAGAGGGGATCATCATTATGCTGAAACAGCTAACAGCATCTCCTTCACAAATTTCCTCAACAAGACAAACAATTCAGACCTGTAGAGCGATTCCAGGCCGCCAGTGCTGTCTAGTTCAACTTAACATAATCCCCACCAAACTCCACTTTATTGTTCCACCTACTTTTCAAATCACTGATACCCGATATAGAGTAGTCAGTGCCATGGTGCCCTTACCAGCCCTCCTCAGCAACAATAGTAATAGAAGTCAGCTAAGCAATGGAATTCCTCCACTCAACGTTTGATAATTACAAAAGAAAGCAATACCTCCCATTTACTCACGTCGCATCGTTCTGGTGCCTAAATTATCAAGCAAGTGCCGCACAAATTTTAGAAGAATGATCAACGAATCATTATTATTATAATAAAGTCTCCTTTACCAATTTCCTCAGCAGCTAATAGAAATACATTCACCGCGGTTATGGTTGAGAGAGTCCGTAAAGAACGTCGTAAAGCTGCCATTTAGTCACGACGTTGTACAGTGTGTCGTCAACGCACGACCCATTCAGTTCCGGTGTGCCTTCACTGTCTTTATGTATAATCGAATGGAGTAGCTTCCAGCGATTATACTAGAGAGATATTATTTTGGAATTAACTGGTTCTGTTTTTGGATGTGCGAAGCGTGAAATTCAATTTGTAAGTAGAATTCTTTTGACTTTTTTACGCTAATGTAAGATGGCCAGGCGGTATCTGACCGTACTTTATCCTACCTGCAAACACCTTCATAAGAATTCAAGTTATGCACATATGTATGACAACGATTCCTTTCAAATCGGAGGCTACACAGAATTTCATTGACGATATCTGTATACTAGAAATGCAAATGAACACAATTTTTCAAAAATAGTCACGGGGTTTAAAAGTCAGTCGTCAATGCGCGGCCGGTTCAGTTCCAGTGCACCTCAGGGACCCGCTCTGTCCCCACTGTTTTATGAATGGTCGAATAGAGTTGCGTATTATGTCTATGTGAAGAGAAAATGCTGGAAACCGTCTGGAGTAAGAAACATAGTTGTGTTAATATTGAAAATGACACTTGTTGAAGATTCCCTGTAAGCATCACCACCCGAACAAAAGTCAAAACTATACGTATGCAGAACGCCTCTGGACACATAAGCCTATGCTGGTTTCTATGTAAGGTGTATAAGAACCCAATACTAGTACTGGAAATCACATGGATAAGTAAAGTTCGTTGAAAAGTCTGTAAAAACAACTCTACGTTGAAGTACAAAGTTATATCCCTTACATTAGTTGCTTTAGTAATGACAAATTACGTTTCTATTAACTAGCGTCTGACATATCTATATATCGAATGTTTTGTTCATGAATAACCCAAAGTCAATGCTTCAAAAAACAACGCATGCTAATATCATTGAATTTTTAACCGTCAGTATTTATTTAAAATTTCGTTACTTAGGCTTGAATCAAGCCGTAGGGTGCGAGATTTTATAACAACACACACGGGAATACTGTTGTTTGTCCGAAATTATGTCACGGTATCCTGGATAAAATAGAACCCGTTTGTCAATATCTGCTTCACATTGACAATTCATGTATACCAAAGCGTAGCGGGTTACACGCGAAAGCACGGTAGCAGAGTTTTTTTCTAAGTGTTTTTTTTTTCTTTCAGTCCAAAGCTGGCACATGTAATTTCTTTAAAGAATGGAATGTTGTACATGTTATTTGTCACAGATTATAGTCTTGCAACTGTTAAATAGATTTAAGTTAAGTTTTCCAGAAACCAATTTTAAATTCAAACGTTTAACTCGGATTACACGTCAGAAGAATAAAAAAAAAAACGTTAATTACTAGCATTTACCTCTGTCCAGTAAGTTTTTTTACATGTATGAATTACATATTACTTACACTTCCTGAAATATTTTATTGTTATCTGCATTAGCTTTCAAATTTAAAGTGTCAGATGATTGGCAAAATTAAAGTCTTGTGCCGAAAGAACACCTTACTATTAACCAAATATCAAAGTTTCTACAATTTTCCAACATTAGAAGTGTTTTTATTTCGTCTTTTAAATTGGATATTTTGGTCTTTTCCGATCTTTGCCGAAGAAAATATGCTAAACTTCCGACTTGAAATTATGACGTCATACTGGCCACTGAATGACGTCATGGCGGGAAAAACGGGCAGTCATGGGTCATTTCCCGGAAAGTCTGAAATTTCTGAAAAAGTTAAATGTCCGACTTTTCTGTTATAAAGCGACTTCCCCAATCGATACTCAAAACACGGAATTCGTCCTCAGTAAATGTTAGAAAAAATGTTAAAACAGTCAACGAATATGTCGTAAGTGAACTAAGGAATGTGCCAAAGAACAGTTTAAGTTTGTCTGTATTATTCTTACGATCGAGAAATGGATAAAAACTGAAACTTCGCTATATGACAGAAAAGCCGAACACATTATCTTTGTCAGACACCTCATGCTCTAGATTGGGGGCGGAGTCAAGCCATTGTTTGATTGTACATCGACACACGCAACATTAGAATTTCATCTTCACTTTTGAATACTAAGCAATGATCAGACAGACTTTCATCTTCACGACATTACTTATTTTTCGTGCTCTTATGCAAATAATTTTCAAACTTTTGTGCACTTGCTAATTAAAACGAAATTTTAATTTTGTGGACTGCACAATAAATCAAATCGTGGACGACAGGCGTATAATATTCATCAAACAAATTAACTTTACAACATAAATCAAACTGGCTTGCAAATTACAAAATTTTCTCGTAAACGTCAGTTCTGCCTATAATATTTGATGAATTGTGCAACATCAACTGGATGCGCAATGCTTCATTTAGGTAATGCTCCATTTCGTTAAATTTGATTCATATGGATATATGATTTGGGCCCATTGTTCTCCAAGTAATACTTGCTTTGTAAAAAATGCTGTTCTCAATCTTCGAATTTGATATTTGAACACATCGAGTAAAAATATAATAGGCCTATATCATTTCAATCAAATAACCTCATAATATTTAAAAGTGCCAGAAATACGGTCCACAAGAACATTGTCTGATTCCCGAACACGTTTGATTATTTTCGACTTCATGCTGAATTGAAAGTTGCATGAAAAGGAACGCGCTATTTTCGATACATTTCGAACATACATGTTATTTCTAGCTAAAACATTCTAAATAATCTACGAGAGTTACAATTGCAGATATTTAAATTTAAACCAATTTAAAATTTCATCATCCAATAACAAGAATGTTTAAAAGCGATTTGACCTTACTGCCACAATGTACAACTATTTTTGAATGGACGTTTTTGGTAAACAATTCATAAAAAATAACCTTATTGCACCTTCCTAATATCTCAATCATTGAACAAAGGTTGGCCCTGTTGTGATCCAAAAACAACCACCGGATACAATAAAGGTGTCAGAGTTTTATGTCGGGTTTTACCGACCTCAGCATCTAGTCGGTGATTTCAAACAAACTTGTGGGAAGCGATGGTCACGAACCGTCTACTATGGTTCACGAACTTCATTTACGTTTTTATTCACGTGATTCAAAGTAAAAGGAATAGGTCAGGATCGAAAAAGGCCTGTAAAACAGGGCCAAAAATACCTTCCACCAGATACAACACGAACAGATTTTGAACAAGGTTTCGGTTAAGCCAAGTGTTCTTCTCGATAACTGATTGACAATTGCAAGAGTTATTACGAGGACTTAAGTTATCATTTGTCGGGAACCACGTTATTGGGGCGTTATTATTCCTTTCTTTCCAAAGTCTACGCGTGCTGACTATGTTCAGACTTTTTCCATGTAGCCCTGATGTCTAAAATGATATAGGCAATGCCCCTTTAACAGAAATCAAACTTAATCCCGAATAAATATGCGCTAAATGATATAGGTATATTTAAGTCGTATACTAACGCTTTTAAATTTTGACCACTGATTTCCCTTAAATTTGGCAATTTCTGCTGTACTTCCGGTTCATTCTTAGCCTGAATCACATTCTGTTACTAATTCAAAGGTGACCAGCACATCAGTATTACATTTTATTCCAATACATTTTGGTTTTTGCAATAGTATCATGTACGTTGTTGTAGAATTTAAATGACGGATCTTTTTTAATTCCATGTCTTTTCTTTGTCGAGTATGTCCACATTCTCCATTTTCAAACGATTTTAATTGAATGGACACACAATCTGACAAAAGAACCATGTTGTTCTCTAACAGCTACTTTGTGACCTGCAGCAACAGATCAGTATGGATCCAGGCAAGACTGCACATAGGCAAATGACTACTTGTATCTAGAAACAAGATTATCCCAAATGTTGAATTGGGCCTTTTCCCAACTAATGGCTCATATGTTTTCATATAATGCTCTTCTCAAAATCAAGCCATCAAAACTTAAGAATAACCCAGTGTGAAAAGTATTGGTAAAAATGTTTGTTTCTAGAAATGATGAATAAGAGAAGCATTAACATTGACGACAACACGGTGTATAATCACGTGACTCAGAACTTCCGATAATCCTCAATATTTTGTTTAATACTTGACCAATTTGAATTCGGTTTGAAGCAGATAAGGTGGAAAAATGCTAAGAATAAGGTGGACGTGTTGGATTTTTCACAATTCAACTTATAAAAAAAGTTATTGAAAATTTTGGTTTATCTTCAATTACTTTTTTATCGGTTGATTTTTTTAAAAGCAACCACGTCCATCTAATGCGTGACGTCTGTCCACATTCTCTGCTTTAAACCGAATTCAAATCGGTCGCATATTAACAAAATTATTGAAGATTTTCTGAAAATATTGTATTATGTGATTATCCACCGTGGACAAGGGAGAAATGTATCAGTATTTTCCACATTTTCATTAAAATGTTTTCTTGGTTAACCTTTCTTTTTGAAATGTCAATTCCGAGAGATTGTCTGAACATGGATAAATTACGTTTTGCACTGTAACGGTGTATAGTTGACAATTTTATTTGCATGTCGACAACTTTATGTTGCTATATAATGCACAATGATGGGTAATGCAGGGTCATGGGTCAAGTTCGGTGATCGATTTGCCGACATTGATCTGCGTTACCTGTGATTTTTCTATACCTTTTGTACACCTCGCCCTGTTGATGAATAGTCCGTCTTTTCGACACCATCCAAGTTGTGATTTTTTGTTTCGTGTTGCTATAATGTACGACACATATGAAAAATGAATAAGAAATGAAAACAATGTCATGGATTATAACATGTATTGTCCACCCAAATTAACCCGGGACAACTTAATTTTCGTGTGCAAAGTCCGTTAGTTGAACGTCTTAACAAAACATTTCCGAAGTGGGGTCATTACATATGTGGATGTCCCGGGTTTATCTTGCTTGACAATAATTGATTGATCGATAAGCAAAATAAATCAGCCGAAAAAGACACATACAGCATTTGGGAATGTCATGGTCCTGTTGGTCTAGCTTAGTACGGTAAGATCTGCATACATACATGTACCATTTCCTAGCTCTGCGTAATGCCATGAATTAACCCTTTCCCAAACAGGACCTAGTTTTGACGTCCCTGATAGAAAAGGCCTAGGAAAACATTGAAACAAAAGAAGAATCTGCTGATAACCAGCAATTTCTCCCTTTGTCTCAATATTTTCTATGTCATATTTTACTATGTCATATTTTACTCAAATTATATCTTAAATAATTTCCACTTTGTCATTTGTGGCAGTTTTTGAAGTGGATAACCCTAAAGATTTGCCGTTTGGGAAAGGGTTAAAGTAGCAATAGAACAGTATTGATCTACATCAGAATGTGTGCATATGCAGACTTGTCTGAATCCATGTTCATCTTGAATTTCATAAAGGCCGCCTTTTTCAGATCTATTTCAAATGTGACCCGTCACGCTAAAAGGGACCTTATCCGAACTCAAAAAATCTAAATTTTGACAGACTTATCAGACCCAGTACAGGTCAACCAGATCCCGTATGCGAAAAATGAACACATAGTAAGATAGAGGAAACATTCTGGATTTAGAAAATAACATAAAAGTGAAAAGTGTCGGCCCTAGTCTGGCTGCGCGGACTGCGCAGACTGACTAGGATCGATATTTTTCACACATCCGATAAGGTCCCTTTTAGCGTGATGGGTCACAAATGTTTAACCTAAAAGTTACGTAAGATAATCGCACATCGAAATTCGGAGTATAAATTTCAAGATATTATTACTCCGTTAGTAAACACTGACTGGTATTGGCGTCCCTTGTAGAGAAAAATGAACATTTTAACCCTTTCCCAAACGTCAACATTTTAGGGTGGTCCAATTTGAGAAATGCTGCAGAAGACAAAATGAATGTCAATGAAGAATGATTTATGCACAATACAACACAGAAAGTATTGAGACAAAAGGAGAAACTGCTGGTTATCAGCAGTTTCTTCTTTTGTCTCAATGTTTTCCCAAGCCATTTCTATTAAGAACGTCAAAACCAGGTTTTGTTTGGGAAGGGGTTAATAGGAAAGAAGAACATGCAAATACATGTAACCATTTTTTTTCTATGCTATAAACATGTACTTTAAATAATATTCACATTTTTCGAGAATCAAGATTAAGTACATTTTACCATTTAAGAAATGATAAATAGTGTTATATTATAGCCAAGCTTACCGGCTTATTTTAAAAGGTCATCGAAATGAATCGTTTTCTTTGAAAAATTTGGGCAATTTGCAACAGGCAAGCCTTTTAAATCTATCTTTTCTAATATTTCAATTGGAACAACTCAGTGTTCGCGACAGTAATTTAGCGAGCCGTCTTCAAAAACATTGGCCTAGTAAGAAATTGGCAAAACATTTGCGATAACATCCTAGATCTATAAAGTAATAAATCGACAAAACGAGAAATAAATCAAAGAGGTGGAGCGAATTTGTCCTAAATGTACAAACATTTATATATAGTTACAATAGTTTTGAACTAAGACCTGTGTAAATCATTGTGGTGGGGCTAAAAATCATACGCGATTTTTGCGATAAATCCGGCATTTATTACACAAAAAGTGCGCGTATATTTGTCATTTTGACTCATGTTTGTAAGGACACCGCACATTTGCTCTTTCTGGTTTTTTTGTCGACCCTTTCCAAAGCAGCGAATTGTCGTTCTTAAACCATTTCTTAAGCATGCAATTTTAGACTGCTACAATATAACTCTTTCCCGAACATGATGCTTCTTAATGAAAGGTCTTGAGAAAACATTTTGCCAAAAGTAGAAAATACTTATTACCAGCATTTTCTCCTTTTGTCTCAACATTTTCTGAACTCTATCGTATTAAATCATTTTTATCAATTTCTACATACTGTCGTCTGCTGCGTCTTTCAAATAAAAATGTCTAAATTCTTGATGTTTGGGTAAAAATGTCTAAATTCTTGATGTTTGGGTAAGGATTAAAAGATTACGTAGGCGCAAGACTTAGTGTTAATGATGACAAAGATGAAATTGTACATACAAAACGCAGAAAACGTTGAAAGAAAAGCAAAACGATGCTCATTACCAACCTTTTCTCTGTTTAACCCTTTCCCACACAAGACTTGGTTTTGACGTCCTTAATAGAAAAGGCTATGGAAAAAATTGAAACAAAAGAAGAAACTGCTGATGACCAGCAGTTTCTCCTTTTGTCTCAATATGTTCTCTGCCATATTTCACTCAAATTCTATCTTTGGGTCAACCTAAAATTTTGGCGTTTGGGAAAGGGTTAACTGTCGAATTTATTTATTTTACATGGATTACACTGAAAGGTAGTAGTTTTGTAAATCGATTCTGCTACTTTGAAAAACGTCAGTAGGTATAGTCGCGCAAAATATTTTGGCCATTTAGAAGCCAAGATCAACCTCCGCTACCAGGGATCTACTCTCTTAAAACAGAGCACATTATTTCTTCATTCCATTTCGATAGAATGATACTCTGTCCTCACGGGGTCATTTCACGTCTAATCTCGGGGCATTTGCGGGATTTCGGTATCAAATCGTTGTCTGTAAACAACAAAACATTTGAATAAACTGATACAGATTTACATTGGCTGACGCTTCTAATTACCGGCCTCAGCCAAAAATAAAAGCGACGTAATGTATACGTAATCAAACAAGATAAAACTGAATGAGTTTTATTCGATAATTCAAATGTTACCGGCTTCAGCCAAAAATAGAAGCGACGTAATGTATACGTAATGATCACGCAAGATAACTGAATGATTTTGATTCGATAATTCAAATGATATGCTATAATTAGATTATGACGACCTGCACCCAATTGTATAAAGTTTGGTTAGCGCTAACCAAATGGTTAAATCACCGTTTGGTTAAATATTCCGATAACTCAACTAAACTCGATTGTATAAAAGTTTGGTTATTTTTTTAACCCAACAAATTCTAGTTAAATTTAACCCACCTCCGGTAGCTTGGTTAGCGATTTAACCAGACTATTTTTTGTTTTGGCCGCCATATTGGATTACCGCTTCAAAATTGAAAATGTGTTTGGGAAGCATCTAAGACGATTTCAGGGCTGATATTCGGCGAAAGATGTTATAAATGTGAATAGAAGTGTTCTGTGGTGCTAGAAATGATACAAACAAGACATTTAGTGCAGAAGGATCAAGTTCAGTGTTTCGCACCATCTAAGTTTCGCACCTCGACTGCCATTATTGAATCATTGGACTGACTGAGCTAATATTCAACGGAAAGCGTGTAACCAGACTTCAGAATGGAAAATATGGAATTCAGGACTTATTATTGAAGCTCCCATGGGTGTAAACATTCTGGATCGATGATGTGTTTGTCTCGTAAGTTGTTTTTGCCCCCCCCCCCTTTCCCTCGGATAATGGTTGTGCGGCGAATGAGCTAATATTTATTCAACAGACAAAAACCTCTGTTTCAGTGGCACTTGTAGGAGTTATTAACGCATGTCAAAGGATTATTTTATATTTATATGGACTTTGATTGTGATGATTTATGAGTCCTTTTAGCACTTCAGACAATAAATGCATCCAGATCAGCCGGTGCTTTTGTGAAGTCTGATCAGGATCTATGCTGTCCTCTTGTGGTTTGCTTTATTTTATGAACTGCTATTTGAGAACATCATGATTCATGAATCTTAATCAGAGTAAGTTTGCAACTTTGCACAGGCTGATCTAGATCCATGTTTTCAAATGGATGAAATATTTTCAACCTTGAAAGTCAAATACAATTTATCGACTGTTGCAAATCAGTTATACAGGGTTACAGGATGTAAGACATTTTTTCTCTGAGTGACTGTTCTTGTATTTTTTAGCTTTGACTCTAGCACAAGTTACAAATATAAATAAGGTGTTAAAAACTCCCAAAATATTTAATTGGTGTATGTACAGTGTAGTCAGTATCTGCTATCAGTGTCTAGTATTGGCATACAGAAATTAGAGTTACATGAAAAAATGTTATGTCAGTGCCTTGTCGTTTTCCTAGTATAAGTTAAGTCTTGCACAATTTTGACTGAATTTCTACGTGTAAATACATTAAATCAGGCTAAACAGCGGCGGATCCAGGATTTCTGTAAAGGGGTTTCGTTTTTACACAAAGGGGGTTCGTTTTGCTAGTATCATACAATTTGGACTTAATTTCGGCATGAAAATGAAATAATCAGGCCAGGGCTTTTCTTCCTTCTATAACAGGGGCCGAAATTCGGTGGCTTCCCAATTGGAAAAGGGTTCTTTTTTCCCAATTTCATAGTAAGAATTTCCCAATTTTTAAATTTAAAGTTAAAATTCCGAAAATTTGGAAAATAAAATAATAATGATCATTTACCAACTGGCAATTCAAGTCCCAAAGTATCTATAATTCAGTTATTTTGTTTATAAAGTGTTGTTTAAGAAATGCATACTCATTTCTACATTTATTCCCATTTATTATTTTTTCCCAATTTGACCAAAATCGCGCTAAAATTTCCCAAAATGACTGACCAGGGCCCCTTCCCAATTTTTGAAAGAAAAGCCCTGCAGGCTTCAGAGGGGGGTTCGTTTGAACCCCCCGAACCCCCTCTGGATCTGCCACTGCTAAAGAGGGGGTTCATTTTAATTCCCCCTAACCGAACCGCCACTGGATCAGCCACTGGTTATTGGTTATTTTTTGTATGTACATAGTACTACATACATTATGTAGCATACTTTACATACTTGGAGATGCTCTGTAGATTTGGATCTTTGGGACACAATTTTCTGGTCATCAATTTTGTTTAAATTGATTATGATCAATTATTTATCAGTTTTACAAATAAATATAGTAATTTTCCCCAATTTTAAGTGATCATTCTTTCTTCTTTCAGGTGTGAATAATTCAGAGATGGGGTAACAGAATGCTGAAAATACTAACAGAAAATAGTGGATGAAAAACTTTAAAAGTGATATTGATGATTGAAATTGATGAGACGATATCAAACATATCGTGACTTACTACAAGTGGGGCGAGCTAGAAGAGGTGAAAGAACACCAGAAACAAGAGCGGAACAATTTGATGATTGAGTGCGAAACGGTTGTAACTGCCTATAATAATTATAGGCAGTTACAACCGTTTCTTGCTAAGTAAGCCATTGAAATTTATTATTCTTGTACAACTGAAATAGAAATTTTTATATTCAAATCATTGGTATA
Organism: Fragum sueziense; assembly: GCA_963680895.1. NCBI lineage: Eukaryota > Metazoa > Mollusca > Bivalvia > Cardiida > Cardiidae > Fragum > Fragum sueziense. The sequence goes on along the minus strand of OY804598.1, from coordinate 61,313,541 downwards.
ATGAAAGTAAATTTCAACCATGCTATTTTAATTTTTTTAATCCTTTCCACAAGAAGACCTGGTTTTGATGTCCTTAATAGATTAAGCTTGGGAAAACATTGAGACAAACGAAGAGAATACTGGTAACCAGAATTTACTTCTTTTGCCACAATATTTTCTTAGCTCTGATACATATAAACAAATTCTATATCATTTTTTAGTCCTATCATTTACACAAATTCTGTCTTCTGCAGATTTCTCTGAATTTGAACCACCATAAAAAATCATTTTTGATTGGGATAAGCCTTTCAGAAAAATATGAATAATGATATAAATAAACACTGCTCCAATTGGAAAAATTGTGCAAAACGTTAAATGTTATTCAAAGTAATTTGTGTGAGAAGCTGTCTAGAACAATAAAAAAATATTGATAGAAAAGAATAAAATGCTGGACCTTAATGTTTTTTTGTTGTTTTTAGCTCACCTGAGCACGAAGTGCTCAAGGTGAGCTATTGTGGTCACTTTTTGTCCGTCGTCCGTCTGTCCGTCTGTCCGTCTGTCCGTCCGTCCACAATTTCGTGTTAACACTCTAGCATCTACAAATATAAGCCAATCTTGACCAAACCTGGTCAAAACATGTATGACCATAAGATCTCGGATGAGTTTGATTATGGGTCAGATCGAACCAGAAAGTCCGGAGTTATCTGCCCTTGAATGCGAAAAATAGCTAGTTTTGACATTGTTAACACTCTAGTATCTACAATTATTTATCAATCAAAACAAAACTTTGACACAATGTTGGTGACCATAAGATCTCGGATGAGTTTGATTTTCAGTCTGATCGGACCAGAAGGTCTTGAGTTATGTGCCCTTGAAATTGACAAAATTGCCATTTTCGACTGTTTTCGATTTTGTTTACACTCTAACTTCTACAAATACTGACCAATCAAGACAAAACTTTGAGACAATGTTAAGAACCATAAGATCTTGTATGAGTATGATTTTCAGATTGATCGGATCAATAAGTCATGAGTTATACGCCCTTGAATTTGACAAAATTGCCGTTTTCGACTGTTTTTGACTTTGTTTACACTCTAGCATCTACAATTATTGACCAATCAAGACAAAACTTGGTCACAATCTTAGGGACTATAAGATCATGTATGAGTTTGATTTTCAGATTGATCAGATCAAAAGGTCATGAGTTATACGCCCTTGAATTTGACAAAATCCCCGTTTTTGAATGTTTACGACTTTGTTTACACTCTATAATCTACAATTATTGACCTATTAAGATGAAACTTTGACACAATATTGGTGACCATAATTTCTTGGATGAGCTTGAACTTAAGTCTTGTCAGACTAGAAAGTCATGAGTTATATGCCCTTGAATTTGACAAAATTGATGTTTTCGATTGTTTCGGACTTTGTTTACACTTTAGCATCTACAATTGTTGACCAATCAAGAAGAAATTTGGACACAATGTTGCTGAACATAAGATCTTGCACCAGTTTGAATTAGCTTAATTAGAGTAGAATTTGCTGAGTTTGCTGAGCCCTTCAAATTGACAAATTTGCCGTTTTCAACTGTTTTTACTCTAACAACCACATATAGCGACAAACCCAGACATAATTTGGACACAATGTTGTTAACCATAAGTTTGTTTTCAGTCTTAAAGTCACAAGTAATTGATTTGAACAAATCTATGACTCATATCATCTTGGTTCAGGTGAGCGATATAGGACCATCATGGTCCTCTTGTTTTTTTTAATTCTCAAATGAGTAAACTTCTGCAGTCAACTAGATAGATTTTCATGATGTAACAGTTGTGTGAAAAATTGCAGAGAAATACTGAGGCAAAAGGAGAAAACATTAAGAATCAAAGTGCTGAGAGCACTGTAATTGGACGTCTCTGATTGATTGCGCGGGATTGTACATGAACGAAAGATATTTTATTCATTCTTCTGTGCTTAATTCTATAAGATCAATTTCGGACATACGAAATCGGCTTTAATACCAGAAAACCCTTCTCTTGATTGCCGTTTCAAGACAACTGATTTGTCGCTATGAATAATCACTATTAATTTGATTACCAAATTCAATTAAGGCCATGCGATTAGCACTTTTGTCTTCTTGGTTCGGTTTACTATGAATATTGTCGTCAGTTATACTTTTCATTGATTTTATAAAGTACGCTACAAAGCAATTTATTCAAAATGTAAGCCAACGCGCTACATAAATGAAAGCCGCGATAGCTCACTTAGCAGAGCACTCACCTTGTACTCTTTACACATGTTATATCCGGAAGGCCCTGGGTTCGAATTCTACTCAGACATTGTTCTTTTTAATCATCTTTTTTTATACGCCGCCGGAGGCGGACGTATATTGGCGTCATCTTCTCCGTCTGTCCGTCCGTCCATCCGTCCGTCCGTCCACTTTTCTTGTCAACGCAACTCCTCCTAAGTTTCTGGCTCGATCTTCTTGAAACTTGGTCAATGTTATCACCTCAATTGGTAGATGTGCATGAAGGAAGGATTTTATGGTTCGTTGATTTTTGCCAGAGTTATGCCCCTTAAAAACTTAGTCTCTGGGGCTTATTGAAATTGCAGCCTTGTCAACGCAACTCCTCCTAAGTTTCTAGCTGGATCTTAATGAAACTTGGTCAATGTTATCACCTCAATTGGTAGATGTGCATGAAGGAAGGATTTTATGGTTCGTTGATTTTTGCCTGAGTTATGCCCCTTAAAAACTTAGTCTCTGGGGCTTATTGAAATTGCAGCCTTGTCAACACAACTCCTCCTAAGTTTCTGGCTAGATCTTAATGAAACTTGGTCAATGTTATCACCTCAATTGGTAGATGTGCATGAAGGAAGAATTTTATGGTTCATTGATTTTTGCCAGAGTTATGCCCCCTTAAAACTTAGTCTGTGGGGCTTATTGAAATTGCAGCCTTGTCAACGCAAGTCCTCCTACGTTTATGGCTGGATATTAATGACACTTGGTCAATCACCTCAATTGGTAGATTTGCATGAAGGAAGGATTTTATGGTTCATTGATTTTTTTCTAGAGTTATGCCCCCTTAAAACTTAGTCTGTGGGGCTGATTGAAATTGCAGCCTTGTCAACACAACTTCTAACATTCTGACTGGATCCTTATGAAACTTGGTGGATGTTATTACCTTAATTGGTAGATGTGCATGAAGTAAGGATTTTATGGTTCATTGATTTTTGCCTGAGTTATGCCCCCTTCAATCTTAGTCTCTAGGGCTTAATGATATTTCAGTCTCGTGAACGCAATTCCTTCCAGGTTTTTGACTGGATATTTATAAAAACCTTTTTGTGAACACAACTTTGAAACCGGTTTTTGTGTGAATATTTATAAATCCTTGTCAATGTCATTTTTTTTTGTCTCAAGTTTTATAAGTGGCGGCGTATATTGTGACCATGGTACTCTTGTTCGACTTCTATCTCCACCATCGTTGGCGAAAAAACGACCGCAGTGATTTAGAATCGATCTTAACACAAATTCAACGAAATAAAGTAATGAAACGCCGATCATTTACATACAATTCCGCTCAATCAATGAGAGGCGTCTAAATATAGTGCTCCAAGCACTTTGATTTTTATTCCTGTTTAGAGTGAAAAAAGAAAAAAAACACGGTAGCAGTTTTCCCTGGTTGTGGTTACAAAACAAATGCAATACATACTTTTCCTGAAACAAAATACCAGATGAATTGGAGCACCTAACCATGGATTCCTCATACAAGTACTACCGCAGCATCCTTACATCTACAGATGTGCATGAAAAGAAGAAATTGGGAACGTGCCGTCGGGAAAATGGCAGTGGAGTACAATAAGCAATTTAAATCTTCATATCATTATCAACGAAAATTTGAGAATAGCAATGTCCCTATCTGTAAACATATTCATACGATCATCCAGGTACCATCTGTTGCAGACCCATTGCTTCATTTTCTTAGCTCAATCCACGTAAACGGGTCTCTTAAACGAAATAAATACAGATCGCTGTCACTTAGTCTTATACTAGTAATAATCATTGTTGTCATGATCATCGATCAGTATGTAAATAGGTCATGATACTGTCGAATATCAGTGATACAGATGCTGGAGAAAAAAACTCGTAAGAGCAACTATTTTTCTGAATAGGTGGATTTCACTAGTGTCTCATCTGAGGCTGTTCAGATGGAACCCCGATTTGTCATCGAGTCGAACCCGAGTTGCGAAATGAACTCACTCCCCGATAATCAATTTCAAAACCCTGGTTCCAAAGTACGTCTCGTGGAAACCCCGTTCCTTTAGATATGTCAAAGACTTAAACAACAATGATCAAAGAAAAGGAACCTATCATACACAATACGTGCATTAAATTGGGTAATCATTCTAAAATGTGTGTTTTCAGTAAACACATCAAGAAAAACAAACGTTTTACAGAAGAAATAATCCGAACTGGTTTTGAACCAACGGCGTTCCAAATTTCAAACTGAAAAAAAGGTTGCGAGGTTAATCCTTTCCCGTTTGAGCTATCGCTGCTGCTGATGATATAGGGTGTCTGTTTACATTATAACCATAGTGTATGCATGTATCGCTTTCTAAAGATCTTACCCTTTACACAATAAATATTACGAAAGTAAAAAAACTACAAGAAAATGATTAAATCGAAAAAAGATCGTAAAGTTGGTTAAGACGTGGCATGAATTGAATCGGCCAATGAATCTTATAGTATTTGTTAGAGAACACATAGAAAGTAGGAAAAGATACGACAGTTTTCCTGTATGGTCGCAAAATCTATTTTGAATTTTGGTCAACTGGCAATTGAGTCTGAGAAAGGGTTTTTTGGTAATGAAAACCCATTTCGCCTGTCCAAAAGTGGTTATAAGAATTGTACGTCCTTTCGGACGTCCAATTAAAAACAGAAAAGAATGAAAGAAATGTGTTTGGATATATTATATATTTTTCCTTGTTTCTTTGTGAAATATTAAATATAGTTAAACTAGTTCTGTGTTATTCTATCATTGAATAGATGAAAAGCATTTGCCACATTTTCTGCAAATCATTTCCAGAGAAAATCGAACTAAATCTTTACTACCCATATTATAAATGGAAGCAATGAAGAAAAGGGAGAACTATGGATAACCACCACTTTCTCCCTTTCCTTTCTCTGTTTTCTACCTTTGTATTGCTTAACCCTTTCCCAAATGGCAGAATTTTAGGGTGATCTAATTCAAAAGCTCCTCCAGATGACAAAAATACTGTTGATAAACATTTGATTTGTGTACAATAAACCATGGAAAATGTTGAGACAAAAGGAGAAACTGCTGGTTATCAGCAGTTTCTTCTTTTGTCTCAATGTTTTCCGAAGCCTTTTTTAATAAGGATGTCAAAACCCGGTCTTGTTTGGGAAAGGGTTAAATTAATTTTGTCTTCTGCAACTTCTGAAAGTCATGGTGCAGTTGGAAGCACATCAGACTCTAACTCGTGAGGTCCTGTGTTTGATCCCCGGTCGCAGTAAATGTCCTTTCAGTAAAAAATTAACTCCCACCAATGGTTTGGTATCGTTAGCCTATGTGGGCGAGCTGGGGCTTGGTTAGGATGTTGTGGTAGTGCTGGTATGAGAAATGACAGGAATCCATGATTAGGTTCTCCAGCTGCCATGATGTGACCATAGCAGTTGAAAACTGATTTAAACCCAAATCAACCAATCAACTTCTTTAAATTTGGATCAGTCTGGCACTTTGTATATCTACCTGTCATTTTGGAAAGGGTTTGACAGTTTCCCAGTCAATTATGCCTTTTTACACACCGAATAACAAAATCTTTGGAAAACATTGAGGCAAAAGAAGAGAATTCTGATAAACAGTTTTTACTCCTGTTGTCTCAATATTTTCTGAGCTTGAATGTACAAAAGTCATATCTTTACCAATTCAAATTTGTGTCTACAGAAGTTCAGAAGCTCCAAATTATTCCTTTTTGGGCTAGAGTTTAAGGATACAGGCAAATGTATCAGAAATGTTTCTCAAACTAGACCTGGTTTTGAAGTCCCCAATAGACAAAGGCTTAGGAAGTATTATGTTAACCCTTTCCCAAACAACAGATTTAGACTGTACCAATCTGAAAGCTGAACCAGACTGCAAAATGGATGTTGATAAAAAAACAACAACCCAATTTATGTATGATATATAGTACAGAAAATGCTGAGGCAATATGAGAAACAGCTAAGCTGCTTGGTTTCAGCAGTTTCATCATTTGTCTCAATGTTTTCTCAAGCCTTTTCAAATAGTGATATCAAACCATGTCTTCAGGCTTTTTTGGGAAAGTAATATTTTTGAATTTGAGTCAGTCTAAAATTTTGCCATTTGGTAAAGGTTTCAAGCATATATACATTGGAAAATGCAGAAAGAAAGGGATGCTTATGACGGACATCACCCGAAAAAACGCTACATCCTTTCCTAAACAACAAAATATTATGGTTGAAAAAGAAATGGTTAGATTGATCCAATTTTAAACCTGATGCTGACAACAACACAGATGAAATAATAAAGATAGGATTTCACTTTGTTTATAGCGTCTAATATAGCACAGAAAATATCGAGGCAATATTTAAAAAAAGAATGCTCATTATAAGCATTTTCATCCTTTGCCTTTATGTTTCCCAAGATCTGTCAGAGGGATAAAAACCTGGCCCCGGTTTCTCGAAAAAACTTAAGTATATTCTCATGAATTCATGCTCAACTTCTATTCAATACCAATCAACGTTGATTGGTATTCAATTGAAGTTCACGTGGATTTCGTGCGATTTGAGCACGATGCTCAGATTTGAGCATGAGAAGATACTTAAGTTTTTTCGAGAAACCGGGGCCAGGTATTGTTTGGAAAAGTGTTAAAACGTTAGAATCTACCATATTTTACAGAGATCTGTTGAATCAGGCTCAGCACTGCATCATATAGTGGTACAATTAAATGCATGCATTTGGAAGGTTTGTCTCGATTATCTTCATTAGCTCCACTGGCCGACAGGCCAGCGGGCTATTGTCATGGCACTGTGTCCGTCGTGCGTGCGTCCGTGCGTGCGTCCGTGCGTCCGTAAACTTTTCCATTAAAAATCTTCTTCTCAAAAACTACAAGACAGATTTCAACCAAACTTCACAGGAATGATCCTTGGGTGACCCTCTCTCAGATTCCTTCAAAGAATTCTGATTGAAGTAGAAAGTCTGGAGTTATCTGCCCTTACATGTCAAAAATGGCCGTTTTGACTCTATTTTCACTCTAGCAACTACAAATATTGACCAATCAAGACAAAACTTGGACAGAATGATGGTGACTATAAGATCTTGCCTGGGTATAATTTTCAGCCTCATCTGAATTTTACATCATGAGTTATGTGCCCTTGAATTTGACAAAATTGACATTTTCGGCTTTATTTTGACTTTGTTTTCACTTCAGCAACTACAAATATTAACCAATCAACACAAAACTTAGACAGAATGATGTTGACTATAAGATCTTGCTTGGGTGTAATTTTCAGCTAGATCTGAATCTTACATTATGAGTTATGTGCCCTTGAAATTGACAAAATTGCCATTTTCGGCTTTATTTTGACTTTGTTTTCACTCAATCAACTACAAATATTGACTAATCAAGACAATACTTGTACAGAATGTTGGTGACCATAAGATCTTACATTGGTGTAAATTTCAGCCTGATTTGAATTTTACATCATGAGTTATGTGACCTTGAAATTGACAAAATTGCCATTTTCGGCTCTATTTTGACTTTGTTTTCACTCTTGCAACTACAAATATTGAGTTATCAAGACAAAACTTGTACAGAATATTGATGACTATAAGATCTTGCCTTGGTATAATTTTCAGCTTGATCTGAACTTTACATCATGAGTTAGGTGCCCTTGAAATTGACAAAATTGCCATTTTCAGCTTTTTTTTCACTTTTACAACCATAAGTATTGATCAATCAATACAATAACTTTCACAGAAATTTTCTGACCATAAGATCTTACTAGCTTGAAATTTGCAGCTTGCTTGTTTGTGCAACCTGAACCTTTGAAATTACATTCAACAAGACAAACATTCAGGCCTGTGGAGCGCTTCCAGACCGCCAGGGCTGTCTAGTTTTTGTAAATATTGCGGGAAGTATAGAAAATGCTGGTTCAGGCCCGTAGAAAAAGCGGGGGGGGGGGGCTAAGCCCCTCCCCCTCCCAAATGTTGGCCAAAAATGCCGAATTTTCTTAATTTTACACTGAAAATTTGGGGTAAATACAAATTAGCCCCCCCCCCCCGCCCCAATATTCAGGACAAGAGCTTTAGCCCCCCCCCCCCCCCCCCCAATATGAAATTGCTTCCTACGGGCCTGTGGTTATCAGCATAAATTTCGCATAATTTTCCTCAATGAGGAATGGAGATCGTAGAGATCATAAAACGAGGGATTGCTTGGAAAAGACTTTATATCTAATTGGAGTCAGAAAAGAAAATATTGCGGTAGAGGAAAATGTCCTAAAGGTCTACCAACACAATTGCACCATCGTTCTAAATGGAAAAGCGGAATGAACTTCGAGAGAAAAGTGGCTGTCACTACCGCTATGCCGAGAATCTAAAAATAGAACAGACTCGTCAATACACATTTGCATACAGCGTGTACAGATTATATCTGCATAATATAAACCACAGTCGGAAAAGAAAAGACGGTTAACAGAATTTATAACTTTTGGTAGGCCTGTCGATATGCAGAATCTCGTAATCTAAACAAAACGCAAGAATTGGAAAACTGTGAGAAATAGCGTAGATCGCTAGAATATTTTAAACCCTTTGTCATTTTTGAAATCCTCTATTGAATTCAGTTTACATTTTTAATCTCAATGACGCGTTTTTGTTTTGCTATTTGGTTAAGACATTCTAAAATAAGTACGCGAATTCCTCTCCTTGCAAGTTTTCATTGTCGGATGGTGCAAATAAGTTGACAATTTACGCGAAAAAAGGCAGGAATCGGAACTGGTGAGAACAGTGCATGACGGGAAAAAAGCAATGGAATTTAGACTAGAAGGCTGACCGTTTTGGTTAGAAATTTAACCAGACTTAGCGAACTTAACCACTTGGTTAAATCGCTTTATACAAGCGGTTAACCATTTTGGTTAGTTAACAAAACTGGTTAGGATTTAACCGCTGGTTAGACACTAACCAAAAGTTAACTTAACCAACGTTTATACAATCAGGTGCTGATAGGCTGATGGTGTATCAAAAACGGCAGAGGTCATATTTGATGGTTAATCAATAGACCTCGGCTTTGGAGAGTACCAGGGACCGAACTCCGATCGCCTTGATCGTGAGTCCAACGCTATTAGCTACGGACATCACTTCCTCTGCCTATGTGTTTCAAAAAGGTGTTCCTTTAAAAATTAGGACCTGTTTAGGTAAAGGGTTTTACGAGTAAAAAGGAATTCGATACGAAAATTTAGTATTTGAAAAAGTAAATACTGTAATTAGAGCTTCATTCTATTTTAATTGATTTGAAAGTAAAATGTCTTTTAAAAACATCTCATTTGACCAGTTACATAAAAATTGTTTCTATTTTGATAATAAAAAAGAAAAAGAAGATATTTTGGTTGTATATTGTATGTTTAAAAAGTAAAACAAAAATTGAAACGAAAACGACAAATCGAAAAAAATGTGTTCTCGTAAATTTATTCTCGTGAATTCCTGAGGATTGTCGAAAATTGCACGTTGCGCCCATTTTTTCTTTATATTGAAATACGGATTTTCATATTTAGACAGTTTCAACAACAATGAGTGAAGGCGTGAAGATTAATTGTATCCGCGTAATTATTCATTTACACTTCACTTTCATGATCTAAAAAGTAAAACAAGATAAATCAAGTTGGGTCATTTTTCTTTAGATATGTCGCCCGACACTTGGTGTGATTTTCATCAGTGTTTCTTAAATATTATTTGGTCCATGTTCTCCAAACCGATGCTAAACTTTACATAATCGAACAGAGCCTGATCAGTTTTGACCATTGATATATCCCCTAAAATAATAAAAAATCACATCTAAAACAAAAAGTAAATAAAAGTAACAAATGAATAGTAAATCCAATTATCTTAATTAATGACAGAATCTGAACCTTGAAATTGTTCTCGAACACTATATATGATAAATTTTAACGAGGATATTTTTCGATATGTTATTCTATTTAGGCCTACACTCCCCAACTTGAGTTTCAAACTCTATTTTATTCGAACTTACAAATCCAATAGTTGCATTAATTGGTGGTTTCCAGTAAAATGGTCATAAAGCCTTACAGATGACCTTTTGTCTAACTTTTGGTATTTTTAAACAAAATTTTTCGGAACAGAGTGCTCTTAAAAATGTCGTGAAACACTTTAAGGTCATTTTTAACGAGTTTTCGGACAATGTTCTCATTATATGGCTATGACACTGACCCATAAAACAGATTTTTGCAATCATAAATCGTAATATCATCATTACCGATTGACCGAAGGATGATTTCATTTAAAAATATCGTAACTACAGCTTTTCAAATCTGTATATACGATATTTTTAATGAAATCATCGATATGAACGGCTAGTAACATAATGCAACACATTCAGGAATGCATTTCGAAATCCGCCTTCTTACTAACGAGTCACCCCATTGGTTAATGCGAGTCACGTGACAATTTGTAACCAATCGCAGCTCCTGTAACAAATGTACAATATGTCAAAATGTTTGATGTTGATGGATGGGGCTCGTTGCGTGTATTGTCTTATCGCAAACTAATTTTATGACATAACTGTCAAATGTAAACATACGTTGTGGTTTTAAGAAATAGTTGTACAATTTTAAAACAAATTTGTTGAGAATTATTCACGAATAAACACGGATATATTTCGGAAACGCTTAATTTTAAATAAAACAAAAAGGTATTATTTCTGCTATATAATGAAATATAAATCATATATCTAAAACCGATGTTCAGTCAAAGTTTCATTTACTTCTTGTTGGGATTTCACCCACGTGTTTTTCTCCATCTTAGCATACAAGCTTATTTTAATGAGTTGATTTTAATTTTTCATATTTTAACAAGCATCATAAGGGATATGCCTATATAATTTCGCTTAACAAATATCACGTGATTACCCTCATGTCTATCGATTCTTCGTTTTCAGAATGAATTTTTGAGTTGTATTTTACCATGTAGGCCATTATTTCATCTTTTGGTCTATGGATAAATTCCATCGTATTACAAAGTAATCGGTTAATTAAATTCTTGCAATTTTTATCATTTGGTCGTTTTTGAAAGCTATAAACTCGTATATAGGCCTAGGCCTACATGTAGGTCTGCCATTATTATTGTCAAAGCCAAGCATATCATCGCTTTTCAACGAAAATCTCGTAACTGCAGCTTGTCTTAAGCTGCAGTTACGAGGTTTTCGTTGAAAAGCAGCGATATAGGGCTCTTTATAGACCAATAGGTAATGTCAGAGTCTATTGGTCCAGCCGTCGTTGGTTCTTATCCAAGCTTGGACAATATCCTTTTTGTTATCAGAAAAATGCGGCATTTGTCTCTCACAAATGTATCAATTGTTTGTCACTCATCTCATTGGGGTGAGCAGATACATGTAGATACTTGGTTTGCAGGCCCGTAGGAAGCAATTTATTTTGCATAAGGGATGGGGGGTTCTAATGCTCCTGTACGGACCGGTGTCTGGATATTGGTGTGTGTGTGTGTGGGGGGGCTACATTGGATTTGAACTCAGGGAAATTTAGCATTTTGGCCCATTTTTAGCCCTCTGTTCCGACTGGCCTGGATTTGATGTTATGGTAGTACGGTTGAGCGAAATGTCAGAGAAATCTATGTCTTGGTGCTCTGACTTTCTCGATATGAAATGAAATATTGTTAAAAGAGGTGTTACACCTCATTCAATCAACTGTTTTGGCCTTTCAATGGTCGAATCTTTCTAACTTATCACCTATTATTGTCTACCTTCAGGTCCGTGTTGACATGATGTTCTGACGGTAGGATAATCACGTTAACGATCCAGATCAGACTGCGATGACACCAGACGATCTCTCCACTCTAGAAGTTCTAGATGAGAACAACATCGTACAGGCTCTAAAAGAGAGGTTCAAAAATGGGAAATACTACGTAAGTTGATTTTTTTCTTTTTTCATTATACTCCCGCAAAACGAATGTTTTAGGGGGTATACTGGAATAAGCCTGTCTGTCTGTCCATCTGTCCGTCTGCCTGTCTGTTCGTCCGTGTACAAAATACTTGTCCACAACATATCTCTGAAAACATAGTAGGTATGGTTATGAAACTTCATGGGTAGATAGATTTCACCAAGGAGAGGTGCAGTGCAAGGAGCATAACTCTACCTCGCTTATTTTTTGTGAGTTATTGTTATTTGTTTTTGACAGAAACGCTTGTCGGGACAAGTGTAGTAGCGGTGGTATTTTATCACCTTTAGTGACAGAATATATGAATTTGCTTTGACCCTTGCTAAAATCATTCTGTTCGAATCTTTAAAGCTACTATTTCCCAGATTTGTACCCAAAAATTGTCAAATACAAACGAAATGTTCACTTTTTAAGCTTTATATGACCTGATTAAATGATTACGAGAAACTATTGAAGCAACGACTCATTTTTTTCGCAATTTGATACCAAATTTATGAAGCGATGTCGAAAGTAGGTCAAAACAGTAGGACATGCGACTTTCTTAAATGACGTCACAACATACATGATGACGTCATATTGAAATTTAAGTATGAATCTCGTTTGAATCATGGTCCGCGCTGTATGCGCATGCGCAACAATTTGAAAATAATTCTAACCCCATCAGTGATGGGGTTGAATTTAGGCTTGGATTCTCCCTAAATTCAGCTATCTGTCTTGTAATTTCGGCTCATTCTCTGTCTGAATCGCATATTATTAACCATCCCGAGGTGGTCAACACAAAAGTTTTGCATATTTTTTCAAAAAAAATCATTTTTTGCAATTAGACCATCTGTTACCGTCGCCCTTTAAAAGAGAAAAACATGAACCATTTTAGGGGAAAGGGGAGCGCATTTTTCAATGATGTTCTTATTTTCGCTATAATATGGCAAGCACTATTCTTTACGCACATGGCTGTACCGACAAACATTTTACAAGATCTGGTTTAAAAATCACTAATTTAAAATGTTGATTAACAACCCATTTTGCCGCTTAATCTGCTTTCAATTTTGAACAACCTAACTTCTCGCTGTCTGGGAAAGGGTAAATATGGTTCCTATTTTCATGAGGTCCCAAAACAAATTCGACTAAAAAATAAAACTACTTTTTTACGGTCAATATGCGTCTTGAGAATGGAACTCCTTTACTCTAAATGACAACATTTGATTTGTTTCAATTTAAAAGCTGCTGAAAACGACGAAACAGTTGTCGAAAAAGATAGAATGTGCGTACAAAACAATATACCTTAGATATTGAAGCAAAGGAAAAATATAATTGTTATTTGACATATCTTCTTTTGTCTCAATGGTTTCCCAGAAATTTTCTGTAAATGACGTCAAAACCAGGTCTTAGTTGAGAAGTGTTTTAATATACACATACATGTACATTCATTGCTAACAAAATATACCATGTAAAAAAAGTTTAGCAACACTGACTTTGTTAATTGAAAACATGTATTTTTTGTGATATTTATTTCACAACCGTTTTATACATTTAAAGGGACATTTCATTCCAGTTTCAATTTTTTAAAGTATGTCTTGATGCCAAGATTGGTTATTCTAATGAGTGTAAATACTATTAGTTTTTTTTAAGTTGTTCCCAATAAGCGAGAAACACGCATTTAAAGTTGAGACATAATCGATAAATTGCATATAAATCCGAACTGTTGTCCACAACAATTTGTTCTATTTTAACCCCAAAATATAAATTTCTCGTCAACGGCGCAATATTTTGGCTTGAAATTTTCAGAATTTTCATAAGGAAATATGCTCTTTCAGATAAAAATAAAAGTAATTTATGACAAAAAATTCTGAAATGTCACTTTAAGCATAATGCATTTACGCACAACATTCAAAGGTCGCTTTGTGGTAACGTTAAATATTGTGTTAGAAACATTGTCTTGACGTAGGTGAGGGGTCAAAATAAAAAGTTACATTAGAATTCGATATCGATTATGATGCCATTTTAGAGCAAGAACAGCAGTGAAACGATTTCTAATCCACTTAAATTGTTTGCACACAGTATCAACTTCGACTACTTTATCAAGGGATTGAACGTCATTCGCGCCAATACGATCACGCACATGTCTTCCTTAAATGCTCCGTATGCTCCGTATGTGCTCTGTGGGTGACAAATCAGAAAGAATGGGATGATAATGGGAGTACATCAATATTGTATACGCTTAATTTGGCATTTAGGACTCTATGCCAGTCAAGTCCAGTGCGTTCATGATGAGGCGTCGTGGAAATTACAACGTATGATCAACGTCTGGTAACCGTTCATCTGTGGAGACGATCACGGATGATAAGTGTGGATACTCTATGTTGAAATTCCTGTGGAAGACACTCGGAAGTTTTGGTGTCGATATGGAAAATCTTTGCCGTGACGTTACGAAACTATGACGGTCATCTTCTCGTGGCCTTTTTCTACGACATCCTTGACCGGGACTTTCTCAAACCACAAAAATTGGCTCACATAGCATCCTCAAACTGTTACTTATGCTTTGAGATGCGCAAAATTCGAAAAGACATCTTTATCGCCGGTTCAGCCACGTAGGAACACATTAGCGATATAACGTCCTTCTAACGTAAGTCCATGGCGTAGTCCCACAACGTTGCAGAAAACTCTTTTTAGTGGCCTTTTTCATGCTGGGCAAAGACAATCATGTTCATACCTAAATGTATTCTAGAATTATGCTCCATACACATGAATACCATGGCAGACATGAAAACCGGAAATGCGCACCTGGAGTGCGAGACGCACGCGATGTCGGTATAAAATTCATTTGTTTGTGTTCTCTAGCTATAATCTATTGTGTAAACGTTTGATTTTATGTTAAAACAAAAATATTTTGGTTACTACAGATTTTTACATTTTGTTGCTAAACTTTTTTTACTATGTATATTTTAAATTCAGGAATCAAAATTAAGCATTTATGTCCCCTCGAAAATTAGCAAAGGCTTTACATAATCAAGAAAGGTCTGATATTATATTTGTGTTCCATGATTATGAACATAGACTTTGAAAATCTTAAGTTCTCTTAAAATATAATTATCCATTTGCTACAATTAATCATTATCAAATATTTCCCTTCCCTATCAGAAATACGCCATGTCAATTGCTTAAAATAGAATTTAAAACGTTCCGTTGAATTGACGTAACAAACTTTACGGAAACCACAAACCAACGTACCAAAATACGCCCGTATTGTTATCATTGATAATTTGTAACGTTAACTTTAAACGTGCATCCGCTTAATATATTAAAAACCTGCTTTCCAAAAATGAAGGTACGGGGAATGCACTGAGTGCAAACTTGAAATTTCTTGTATTGTTCACCCATCCTGAATTGCAAACTACGTATTAATTTATGTCCTGGTTTTGACGTCAAAAATCCAAAATGATTTTGAAAGCATTGAGAGAAATCAAGGAATTGTTTATCATAATGTAAAAAGATAAATAGTTTCAAATTCTAGATTGTATATTATATACACCAATTTTCGATGTCTTGCATAACAAAATATTTATTGATTGTATTTTATTGTTAACATTACACGTGTAACCAAGACTATTTGTTACTTATCACAATTATGATGTCTTAAAGAAAGATATTGTGACAGACAAGGTCTCGTGTTGTTTTGAATAGACGTAAAAATAATGTTAGTATCAGAAAGGAAGTTGTGGGAGAAAGGTGTGTACCAGTCTTAAAATCACGCACGACGATAAGTCTTCTCTAGATAAATCATCTATATTTACCATAACATATGCATATTTCCGTGTTGAAAGTTGAATCATTGTATGCACATGGTTTCAGTACGATCTGGCCCCGGTTTCTCGAAAAAACTTAAGTATGTTCTCATGCTCAAATCTGAGCACCGTGCTCAAATTGCACGAAATCCACGTGAACTTTAACCGAATACCCTTCAACGTTGGAGAGTGTCCCTTTGAAGTAGAGCATGTTCTCATAAGAATATACTTAAGTTTTTTTCGAGAAACCGGGTCCTGGTCTAGCTTTTATAATCCTCCGACGGAGCATGTAGTCGCCGTTTTGTGCGTCTGTCTGTTTGATCGTTCGTACGCCAGCCGTTTCAAGACCTTTGTAATAAATCGTCGTTCACGTTCAAAAATGTCGTAACTACAGCTTATTCAAGCTATAGTTACGACGTTTTCGAATGTGACCAACGAAAAACAGGTTTACGGGAACACAACTGATACTGGAATTGATCATGAAGTCGACAGCAATAGTATGAGACCGCTTAAAATTCATAACTTTACATAACAGAATGTGTTATAAATTCTCATAATCTCTATTGATTAAAGTTTAAGTCATTATGGAAAGTGGGACTGCTGATATTCAGTATTTCGTTCTTTTCTTTATGGCATGACAAGTGGTGTGCCCAGGAATCGTGTAACCAAATTGTTTTCAATTATTTTATAACTAAAGGTTAAGTGATTTTGATCCAATTAAAACCAAAATGATATTCCTCAAATAGAAAACAATTCATTTTCAAACTAGGGTGTGGTAAATACAAAGATGAATGAGCAATTCGATTTTATTTTCGGTTTGTCCCACAGCTGAAAGTTTTGTACAATGTGGTTGGGTCGACCTTTAAGTTTGACGTAGTGACCATGTACAACATAATGTTTATACTCCTCCATTAATTTTTCAAATATGTAGTTATGTCATTGATAGTAATACATAATATGTTATTATGTAATTGTGTAATTAGTTATGACGAATTATATAATAAAGTATAAAAATTTAATTTTTCATTTTTTCAGATTGCAAGACTTGTTTCTTGTCTACACATTACACACAGCTTCCAAAATGATTGAATCATTGAAATGTGGCATTAGGAAGTACTTTTTGTTAACCCTTTCCAAAACGGCAGAATTTTAGGGTGATCCACTTAAAAAACTACCACAAATGACAAAATGGATGTTATTAAAGATAGGATTTGTGTAAAATATGGCATAGAAAATATTGAGACAAAAGGAGAAACTGCTGGTTATCAGCAGTTTCTTCTTTTGCCTCAATGTTTTCCCAAGCCTTTTCAAATAGGGACGTCAAAACCAGGTCTTGTTTGGGAAAGGGTTAAAGAAAATGTATCATTATAACCATTAGGTCCTAGTCTAAATATAAATCGTGTTTTGCAAAGCTTTCCTAGAGATAGATCTACTTTTATATCTTTAAAAAGTCTATTCTATTCATTATTTAAACGTTTCCAGTTTGCTACAAGCGATTCTAAACATTTTTTTCCAGTAATTCAATCCTCAAAGCTACATCCATCGCAGATTCATACAGCAATAAGTGTTATATTTAATATACCGTCACAATCTTAAGATATTACATTAATAATCTTACACATCTTCTAAGATTACATGTGATGCTACCTGATGGTTCATGCCTTTTAACTCTTCCCGACCGAAATCGCAATGGACAATGATTAAACAGAATAACGGGTGTTGAAAAACACGAAATTTTATTCTCGGATAGGAAACATGCAGGAAAAATAAGAAAGAACTAAAAGTGCCGAAACTGAACAATTTTTGTTTATTCCACTGCTTTCTAAACCATATTACGTTTAAAGGATTGCTTTTAGGATTGAGAATACATGCTTTGTTTTTGGAAAAGATAAATGTTAACGACTACATGGCACCTTTTTGTCAAGCACTCTTTGTGGTTTGCTTTTTTTACTTGCTTTGTTTAACAGTCTGTCATAACGAGTAATGGAGCCGACATTTCATACAATTTAATTCTAGATACTTAATGACAAGTAAATGTATCATTTTTCTGCAAAAGAAATTTACACTTATTTTTATCCAGACGTTTTCCTCAGAAAAGAAAGGGCTTGTGTACTTTTGATAAAGATAGAAACATCGACGAACAAACAGAAAATCGTCTGTTACGTTAAAAAGTCCGCAACTACAGCTTTTAAGGTAGAAAACCCGTATAGTGGCCATTTTGAGATTCATAAAACATTGGATTTGTTTTCGAGCTGTGTCGTTATGTATCTGAACCTATTCGGACGCGGTCGTAAACATTCGGCGGTGGAAAGTTCCACCGCCGAATGTTTTCGACTTCGTCCGAATAATTCCGACGTCGACGAATCTCATTTGCGGTGGCCTACCTTTAGTGACTGACGACATGCTAATTTTCAACATGTCCGTCATTTCCGTCGTTATTAAAACGTCCTCTTTTTTGGAAATATGGTTTGTTCGGAAACGCGAATGATACACAATGTAAAATGTCAACGAATACACTGCAATTTTTGGTAAAACATTTTGAAGGTTTGAGGGTTTGCATTTTTTACGTGATTTGTCTAACGGTATGTCATGACGATTAATGAAGCATGCATTACGTACACTCTAGTTCCAGACAGAAGATATCTATGTTTGTTCGAAAAAAGCAAACACCAGCTGTTTGTAATAAGAAAGAAATGAATTCTGTGCTTTTTGTAAAAATAACGAAGAGAGAAAAACTTCCAAGGACAAAAAGAAAATGCTTATAATACGCACGTTCTTATTTTCATTATTGGAATTTTGAAACATCTCTTAAAGGAAGAAATCTATGTCGACGAACAAAATGCACTTGTTGCGAAATAACCTTTTAGGATTTGATCTTTTTACATTTTTCTCTAACTGTTTGTCACGACAATTAATGAAGCAGATATTTCATACAATGTAGTTCTAGACTGTTAATGACAAGTATCATTTTTCTACAAGGGAAAATATATTTGGTCTAGACTCAACTTCAATAGAAAGGGCTTATGTACTTACAAATAATTATAATTGTAAAATGTCATATCTTCGATGAAAATTGTCCGCTTTCTTCATGTAATATACATGTACATTACATGTAATAGTATCTAGAACTGTAAAATCGATGTAAATAAACTTTTTCTGTGATATTATTTAGCGTTGAGTTAAGTACACCTTAAAGTTTTTTCAAAAGAGTTGACTTCTATTTGGAGCTCATGGAATGAAAATCATAATAAGTAATACACAGAGAATACATGATTTTTTGCTTCTTTCCTGTTTTCCTTAAAGTGACATTTCACGATCATTTTTTACACAAATTTTACTTTTATTCTATCTAAAAGAGCATCTTTTCGTGTGAAAATTCTGAAAATTTCAAGTCAAAATATTGAACCGTTTACGAGAAATATATATTTGTGTACTAGAATTAAACAAATTGTTGTGGACAACAGTTCAGATTTATATAGATTTGGTCATTGATAGTAATACATATTATGTAATTATGTAATTAGTTATGACGAATTGTGTAATAGAGTATAAAAATGACTTTCTCAATTTTTCAGGCTGCAAGACTTTTTACTTGTCTAAACATTACACACAACTTGCAAAGTGATTGAATCATTAAAATGTTGCATTTAGAAGTGTATCATTACAACCATCAGTCTACGTATAAATCGTGTTTTGTTAAATTTTCCTAGAGATACTTTAACATTTTTAAAATGTCAAGGTTATTCATTATTTAAATGTTTATAGTTTGTTCCATGTAATTCTAAATGACTTTGTACAGAAATTTTATCCTAAAAGCTACATTCGTCGCAGATGTATACAGTGATAAGGGTTTTATTAAATATCCCGTCAAATCTTAAGATGATACATTAATAATGTTACACATCTTCTAAGATAACATGTGATGCTACCTGTTGGTCCATACATTTAACTCTTCCCGACCGAAAACGTAATGGATAAAAATTAAACAGAAAAACAGACGTTCAAAAACTCGAAATTTTATTCTAGGATAGGAAACATGCAGGAAACATAAGAAAGAACTAAAAGTACCTAAAGTTCACCAATTTCTGTTTATTCCACCGTTTTCTAAACCATACAACGTTTTAAGGATTGCTTTTACGATTGAGATTACATGGTTTGTTTTTGGAAAAGATAAATGTCAACGACTACATGGTATCTTTTGTCAAGCATACTTTGTGGTTTGGCTTTTTACATGCTTTGTCTTACAGTCTGTCATAACGAGTAATGTTAAATAAAATATAAAAATTGACTTTCTCATTTTTTCTGACTGCAAGCGCAAGACTTGTTACTTGTCTAAACATTACACACAGCTTCCAAAGTGATTGAATCATTAAAATGTGGCATTAGGAAGTACTTTTTGTTAGAAAATGTATCATTATAACCATTAGTCTAAATATAAATCTGGTTTTGTTAAGCTTTCCTATAGTCCAATAGAGATTTTTTAACATTTTTAAAATGTCAAGTTCATTAATTATCTGAATGTTTCCAGTATGTTCCATGTAATTCTAAATAACTTTGTAAAGTAATTTAATCCTTAAAACTACATCCGTCTCAGATCCATACAGTAATAAGTGTTTTATTAAATATCCCGTCACAATATTAAGATATTACATTAATAATGTTACACATCTTCTAAGATAACATGTGATGTTACCTGATGGCTCATGCCTTTTACCTCTTCTCGACCGAAATCGTAATGGATAAAAAATAAAACAGAAAAGCAGACGTTCAAAAACACGAATTTTTATACTAGAATAGGAAACACAAAGAAGGAATTAAGAGTGCCCAAAACTTAACACTTTCTGTTTTCTAAACCATGTAACGTTTTAAGGATTGCTTTAAGGATTGAGAGCAATGGTTTGTTTTTGGAAAAGATAAATGTCAATGACTACATGGTACCTTTTGTTAAGCATACCTTGAGGTTTTGCTTTTTTACATGCTTTATCTAATAGACTGTCATAACAAGAAATGGAGCCGGCATTTCATACAATTTAATTCTAGACTCTTAATGACAAGTAAATGTATCAATTTTCTGCAAAAGAAATTTACTCTTATTTGTTATCCAGAAACTTTCTTCAGCAAAGAAAGGGCTTGTGTACTTTTGATAAAGATAAAAACATCGACGAACAAACAGAAAATCGTCGGTTAAGTTCGAAAATTCCGCGACTACAGCTTTTAATGTAGAATACCCGTATAGTGGCCATTTTGAGATTTATAAAACATCGGATTTGTTTTCAAGCTGCTTCGTTACGTATCCGAATCTATTCGGACGCGGTCGTAAACAATCGGCGGTGGAAAGTTCCACCGCCGAATGTTTTCGACTTCGTCTGAATAATTCCGACGTCAGCGAATCTCATTAGGGGTGGACTGCCTTGAGATACTGGCGACATGCTAATTGTCAACATGTCTGTCATTTCCATCGTTGTTAGAACATTCTCTTTTTGGGGAACCGCAATATGCGTTTTTTTGAAAACACGAATGATATATATAATGTAAAATGTCAACGAATACAAAGTTGCATTTTTTTTGTGAAACATTGTTGAACAATCTTTGAGGTTTTGCTTTTTACGATTTTTATTTAACACTAGTGTCATGACGATAAATGAAGCATGCATTTCGTAAACTTTAGTTCCAGACAGAAGATATATATTTTTGCTCGAAAACCCCCCGCCAGATGTTTGTATCCAGAAAGAACATGCTTCTGTGCTTTCTATAAAAATAACGAAGAGAGAAAACAACGGAGGACAAAAAGAAAATGCTTATAATACGCTCGTTCTTATTTGCATTCTTCGAATTCTTAACCATCTCTTAACCCTTTCCCAAACAAGACCTGGTTTTGACGTCCCAACAGAAAAGGCTTTTGAAAACATTGAGGCAAAAGAAGAAAAAGCTGATAACCAGCAATATTTTCTTAGCTATGTTGTGCATATACTTTATCTTAAATAACAATTATTTTGTCGCCTGTAGCAGCTTTCAAGTTGGACCACGACAAAATTTCGTCGTTTGGTAAAAGGTAAATGAAGGAATCTATGTCAACGGACAGAATGCACTTGTTGCGAAACATCCTTTTATGTTTTGCTCTTTTTACATATTTTCTCTAACTGTGTGTCACGACTATTAATGAAGCAGATATTTCATACAATGTAGTTCTAGACTGTTAATGACAAGTATCATTTTTCTACAAAAAGAAATATGTTTTTCGTCTAGACGCAATTTTTCTTGGCAAAAGGGCTTATGTACTCATTGTAAAATGTCTTAAGTAGCTTTAATGAAGAATTGTCCGCTTCCTGTATGTAATATATTTTTGAACACAATGGCTTCTAGACATATATAATGGGTGTTATTGAACGTTTTTAAAATGTATTTTTGCCTTGAGTTAAGAACACGCCCCAAATCGTTTTTATAGCGAACTCATATTTGGATGTCAAGAACATGAAAATGTTTGCATTTCTGATGAACATCATACAAATATTATACAAAAATATTGCTTTCGTATTTCGTTTATCGAAAAATAGAAACTGGGCGTATTTAAATACTTTAACCATTCCCACAAAGTGACTTTTTTACTCCCTACGAGATAATGGCTTAGGAAAACATTGTGACAAGCAATTTCTTCATTTCCCACTATGTTTTCTACCCAAAAAGACAATATAATTTTAATTTTCATTCACTTGAAATTGTCGTCTGCAGCATCTTTGAATTTGGACCACCCTAAAATGTTTCTGTTTGGTATAATAGGGTTATAATGGATGGGCTAAACGTGTAGGTGACAGTGTTCAAACGATGTCTTGTAACACCATCTTGACCCAGCAAAACCTATGAACATGTCACTGTTGTACATATTTGTACATTGTTTAGTCTGGAATTATGAACAGCCGCAGTATCTGAGGCGGCCATGTAATTATTAATCGTCGCCCATGTAGATTACTGTCCATCATTTACATGTCGAGTTGCTGGATTACTGATATATCGTCGGTCACTTTCAAAAACGTCGTAACTACAGCTTAAATAAGCTGTAGTTACGACATTTTCGAATGTTAACAGCGATATATCACAACAGGAACATGGCTAGACGGGATATAATTTTGCCATCGTAGAGATATACATGCACGTTTGTTATCTTTCATAGAAAGAAAAAGATAATGTAAAATTTAATCATGATGGCACATTGTAACACAGAAAATGTCCTGCTAGCATAGTCGTAAATCGAGGCGGCCATGTAATTTTTAACCGTCGCCATGTAGATTACCGTCTATCATTTACATGACGGCTTGTTTAATTACTGAAATAAATCAGGGCATGGGCATGGAAGACATACATGTATAATTTTGCCGTCGTAGAGATATACACATTACATATCTTTCATAGAAAGAAAATATCAATGTAAAATTTCATCATGATGGTAACCCAGAAAATGTACTGATGGCATAGTTATAAATTGAGGAGGCCACGCAATTATTAACTGTCGCCTATGTCGAGTAATGTCCATCATTTACATATCGACGAGCTGGATTACTGATATATATCACAAGAGGAACATGGCGAGACGTAATGGGGTTTAATTTATCACCAATAAAAGCTAGATCTCAGTGTTGTTTTGTGTAGTAAGAATGTTGCACATTTCAAAGTTCGTCATTCTATTATGTACATATACATACAGTCTTATTTTGCAGGCCATGTTTGTAATTAACTGTCGCCAATGTAGATTACTGTCTATCATTGACATGTCGATTTGCTGGACTACCGTAATGTATCATAACAGGAACATGGCGAGGCGCATTGTGCTTTTATCATCGTACAAAAGCATGAATATTAAACTATTCCTCCATGTTTACCAGAAAACAAACTGTCAATGGCTGATCATAGTAAAGTTCATAAAATGTTTCATACACTTTTTCAAAGAATACACGTGCATTAAACAGCAAATGTGTTACTTATGTAATAAGAAATTTAAAAAAAGCAGCCCAGAAAATTGGCGGAGGTCAGTTAATGGTAAAACAGTTGAAGAGTAGTACTGCTATATATGCTACTAACGTCTGTAGCTTGACCTAGATATATAATTTTTTGTTGTAAGTGTTTTATGGTGTATTGACCTGCATCTTACATGATAAAACAGTGTAAAAAGATTGTGACCTGTAGATAATTTGGACACGAAAAAGGAATTTCGATTATGAAAATATTTCCAAGCCAGTGCGTGGACATGATATTTTTGCAAAGTAGGATGGTCATCAAATAAGTATTAAAGGGAGAATGGCACTTAAAATCATGCAAATCTTCCGAGAACTTCGTACAAAATAAATATGTATTATGAAAATATGGCCTTTAAATTGCATCTATGCCAAATCTTAGCTTTCTATCTTGTGTATTGGCTAGGATGTCGACGGATTTAAAACCCAACATGTTCCATTATTGTAAATATTATCCCCGGGACAACAAATCATGGGGTTTTAAATCCGTCGACATCTAAGCCAATACACAAGGTAGAAAGCTAAGATTTGGCATATATGCAATTTAAAGACCATATTTTAATAATATATATTTATTTTTTTGTACGAAGTTCTCGGAAAATTTGCAAGATGTTAAGTGTTATTCTGCCATAAATTCACTGTTCAAAAGCAAACATTTCGACTGTTGTCAAGCTGCACGATCTAGTCTACGTCGGCTGATTACAATGTATACATGTCACGAACCTAAGGGTACCCCTTTGTATACACGGAACACATACAAACTTCAATGCAAATCATTATAAAAAGCCACAATGCATTTTGTGGAAAATTAAAAAAATAATAATATTTAAATGGATTATTTCTCCTATATGAAGAGTTGCAAGCAACCTCTCCAGCAACGTGTATACTGTAAGGCGTTTTTGTATTATGTTGTCTTGGTGCATTGACCTGCATCTGATTATCGTCGCTTTTCTACGAAAACCTCGTATCTGCAGCTTAAAACAAGCTGCAGATACGAGGTCTTCGTAGAAAAGCAGCGTTATATAGGAAAAAAAAACATATATCAAATGATACAAACATAGCAAAAACGTAAGGCAGAGTGACCTGCTATGTTTGTATGTTGAATATATATTTGTTAACAAAGTCACACCATTTGTTACCTATCAAATGATGATAGTTTTTATTTAGCCCGACATAGTTCAATGTAAGGTCTTCAGTTACTTTAAAGGTTTGACATTTATGACCTCTCGCCTAATAATATGATACATGTATATAATCATGCCATGTGAGAAGAACGTTGCCTCGGTCAAACTGCATATCTCACCATGTACTAGCATCATAGTTCTTCCGCTTACTTATCATAATGATAGAAATTAAAACACGGTGTATAATCACGTGACTCAGAATTTCCGATAATCTTCAATATCCTTTTTAATACATGACCATTTTGAATTCGGTTTGAAGCAGAGAAGGTGGGAAAATGCCGGAAATAAGCTGGACGTGTTGGATTTTTAAAAAAATTAACTCATAAAAAAGTTATTGAAGATAAACCAAAATTTTGGTTTATCTTCTATAACTTTTTTATCAGTCGATTTTTCTTAAAATCAACCACGTCCATCTAATACGTAACGTCTGTCCAAATTCTCTGCGCCAAACCGAATTCAAATCGGTTTAGTATTTACAAAATCATTTACGATTTTCTGAAAATATTGTATCGCGTGATTATCCACCGTGTAAAAAGTGCTTTAAGGTAGTTCACCCCTAATGAGATTGATGCGACGTCGGAATTATTCGGGCGACGTCGAAAACATTCGGCGGTGGAACGTTCCACCGCCGAATGTTTTCGACGTCGCCCGAATAAGTTCGGATACGTAACGAATATCAAACGACGTTGCACGAATAATTACGACGTCACGTGAATCTCATTAGGGGTGGTATACCTTAAAATCCGAATTAAAGAGTCCTAAGGTCCTATTTTCCATCAGATTAATGTCTGGTAACACATATCTGTCAGCGAAATCACTCATTTAGGCTACTAGAATTTTTACCTAGCTGTTTTCTAAGTTTGATTTGAATTATTTATTTCTATGTCTATTTGAATTCTATGGTGTTTATATGATAATTTTAGTGTAATTATACTTTGTTATGTTCATGTTTAGTTGGATACGATGTATATGTCCATTTTCGTATGCTTACATCTATGTTTATTTTTTCTCTTCAATATTTTTTTCTATTTTATTTTTTTTTGTTTATTGCGCTAAACTG
Organism: Fragum sueziense; assembly: GCA_963680895.1. NCBI lineage: Eukaryota > Metazoa > Mollusca > Bivalvia > Cardiida > Cardiidae > Fragum > Fragum sueziense. Next base: position 61,287,318 of record OY804598.1, on the reverse strand, counting down.
TAAACCGGTATCACTGTTTTTATAATTAATTTTTATGTTTGAGCCGGGATCTGGAAAAACGTCCCTTATAGAATTTTTAAAAATTGAATTTGAAGATCATCCTGTTGTCAAATGCAGTCCAATTTGCATCCATGCTGCTCTCTTTAAGTTACTACAGGTCACAAAGAGGCTATTAGAGAACAACATGGATCCTGATCAGACTGCGTATGCACAAGCTGATCTGGATCTATGTTTCGCTCAAAAGCCTTAAGGGACTTTTTTCCAGATCCCGGCTCATATATATTTATATTTTTATATTAGTATGTTTAATTCTTTGTTCATTTTCTACCTTCAGACCTATATCGGCGATATTCTAGTTGCTGTTAACCCCTGTAAACCAGTTCCTCTATTCGACGGACAGGTATGTTCTTGCACTTGCTATCTACCTGAATTTTGTTTGTAAAACGACTGATATACATGTAGGTTTATGTGTAGCTTATTGGTTGAAGGGAGAGGATAAGAAATCTCGATTGTTTCATGTGAAATCAGTTTTGTGCTTTAATTGTTAGAGAAGCAGAATTCGTATGAAATAAATGACACCGATTTCCATGCCAACCAATGCTGGTTTGAAGTTTTCTTTATCATTTTCAAAAATGTTAGCCTGTATATACGGTGTGTGCAAAATTTGATCAAAATCCAAGAGGGTGATGTGCCTCCTGATTTGGCAAATTACGTGAAATGGTACTTAAACATATAGAAATATCAATAGAAAATACATTCTAATGTAGAGTGCCAGAATCCAACCTTTCTACTCAATAGTAGATATTTGAAAAGATGGATTAGAATGGATTGAAAAACTATAAAGACGATAATCTTAATGTAAATTACCAACATTCTTCATTAATAACGCCTTCATTTGCAAAAGAAAACATTTTTGTTTATAAATAATGGCGATATATATTGAATATCTAAAGCAAACGCGTGCACAATTTTTCAATTGAAGATCATTTATATGCAAAATGGAGTCACAATTCTAAAGATATTGTGACGCGGAATGACGAATGACTGAGAAAAATTCTAGATTAATAAAATGTAAATTCCGACTCTTAACACCAAATACGTTTCAGAGAAAAAAGGCAGTCCAATTTTCTTAAAGTTTAAACATTGCTTCAGTTTTTCTTTTTGATCATATTCAGCAACCGACGTTACTTCAACTTCGTAAAGAATCGTCCACGCAAATTACGTTAGCAACAGGCTTTTCCGACATGTGCACGTCATATTGTTGCTTGGACGCTTTGTATTTATGTATGCAAATCCTATATTTTAAGTTCTACCATTGAGCTAAATGGCTACCAAAACCCAAAAAAGCTAGGGTGTTAGATACGCCGTCTACGTTTATTACGTTAGGAACACGTTTTACTGTGATCTGTACACCATAAGTAACCTGTCGTTGGGCCGTTGTACATTTACGACGTTTTTTGACGAATTTAGACACTTATATTATTACATTGATAGTTACATGTAAAAAAAAAACCGCCCGCGCTTCTCATAACTGACCGTGTAATGTTTAACCTTTAACCCTTTCCCAAACAAAACCTGGTTTTGACGTCCCCAATGGAAAACGCTCGGGAAATTATTGAAACAAAAGTAGAAAATGCTGATAACCAGCATTTTCTCCTTTTGCAGCAATGTTTTATGTGCTATTTTGAACACAAAATCTTTGTGTATCAACACCCTTTTTGTCGTCTGCAACTTCTTTGAATTTGGACCAGTCTAAATTTTTTTCGTTTGGTAATGGGTTAATCCTTTACCAGACGACAAAATGTTAGACTGGTTCTCATCTGATGGATAAAATAAATCGCTGCTTTTCAACGAAAACCTCGTAACTGCAGCTTAAAACAAGCTGCAGTTATGAGATTTTAGTTGAACAGCGACGAAATTCTACTACATTATCACCCTATTTTTAAACTTTGACTGTCTGTTCCCATTCTGCCTAAAATCATTTAAAGATTTTCATTGGACAGAATATTTTATCCTTAAATCCATTTTGAAATTGGCAAAACACAACTTTAAAACACTTGATGTAAGCTGGTCTTTTTGTTTTTATTTAATTACTGTTACATAATTTATGAATGTAGGTTGTCGGCGAAAACTTATGTCTATTTAATTTTGAGGATAATTTCAAATTTTATGAGAAATAAAATTTAATTTTACAAATGTGTCACGCAAATGAAGATTAATTTTGATAGCTTAATGTATGGAAAATGTTATGTTTGCATCCTTTTCCAAACCATAAATTTTAGAATGGACCTAATGAAAAGCTGTTTCAAATTATAAATACTTGTAACTGAAAGCAGAAAATATGCAATCTTAGCAGAGCATATGCTAATATTGTGGGAAATGGAGAATATGCTGATAATCAGCATTTTTGAAATACTTTTCTTTAAAATGTTACAAAAATGTAATGTTTTAGAAATGTTTAATACATGGACATGTGTACATTATCATCATGAAAAAAAAAATATGAAATCCCATTCTCCTCCGCATTATATTTTATTGGATTTTTAAAACTACATGCATAAGGTCAATGGCAATCGTGTCGCCATTACAATAAAAGTGCAAACAAAAGATCCCTTTTTAAAATTAATAAAAAAAGAAAAAAAATAAATACAAAGACAGTTGAATATTCAAATAGCATGGCTCGAATCACGAATGCTCTCTGAATTTATTATAAAAAAATCTTTGCATCAAGAATATCTGAATTAAATATACAATGCATTTAACGAATTTTTACAGACATATGATTTATTCGAGTGGATTTATTTATTATAATAACTTCTTTTCTCCATTGTGCGTTGCGCAGATCAACCCCCGTTTTGTATGGTTGTCGAATTCCATTTATAGTTTAAATGTACAGTTCCAATGGAATCCAGAACCACGGTAGTCTCTTCATCCCATTTGCTCACGCAAATGCATATAAGGTGATCTGACCAAAAGGTCGTTGGCTAAAACCGCGACTACACTACTCGCCCGTTGGTTAGCTATTTCAGAGATAAAATATTCTTGTTCGCGACACTTGAAAATGTACACTTTTGTCCAAGTATCACGGATATCGAGCTCAACACAATTAAATTGTTTACAAATTATAACTTTTATATGTATATTAAAATCAAAATCTTAAAATAGATATTTAAATTATGTTGCAAACGATGTAAAACGAAATGAAACAGACAAATTAATCATCTGCCGGATCAAAACGTATATGCAACATTTTTAAGATTTCTTAAGCATTTGCGAATTGATTAAAGTTGGGTATAGCAGTTTTAAACATCCTTAAAATCCCAATTTCGTCGCTTTTCAACAAAAACCTCGTAACTGCAGCTTGTTCTAAGCTGCAGTTACTAGGTTTTTGTTGAAAAGCGACGATATATGATTACATTAGAACGGCTAGACGGGTATTATGTTTGTACATTAGTTGATTAATTATTACAACATTATAATGTTGATACTAGTTGACCATAATGTAGCTTTTCAACAAAAACCTCGTAACTGCAGCGTAAAACAAGCTGCAGTTACGAGGTTTTTTGTTGAAAAGCGACGATTCATTACATGATAGTGTTATTACAGCATAACAGTGTTGTTACTAGTTGAGCAATTATTACAACATCATAGGTTTATTACTAGGTGTGAATATGTCATGTCCACTTGACGTATGGCGAGACACTAAAAATTGTAATATTGCATATACATGTACGCGATGGAAAATCACGTGACACTATAACAACACTTAAAGAGAAGCAGCAAAAAGACAGAGATTTTCTGGATGTTGTAGATTTTAAAAAGAACTTCTGATTTAAAATACATTATTGACGCCCAAACAAAATTGTGTCTCCTTGTCAATAATCTTTTTTTTCAACAGATGCTTTTTAAAATATTCATATCATCTAGAAAAGTCCCGATCTTTTTAACCGTCTCGGCTTGAAACCAAATTTAAATCGGTCACGTATTGATAGAATAATTGAATATTTCTGCAATAGTTGATGTCGTTGGCATCATCTCGTAATCCCCCGTGGCGTAGGTGTTAACATATCTTCTTTAATGCTTTTCGGTGGATTATCGAGAAATAACGGTAGATTATCATTTTGATAAACTCACCGCCTATCCAGTGAAATTATCAAAAACTTGTGCCCCGCTTTCGTTCATTTCACTCTATCTGACGTTATATGAGCCGGGCCAAATAAGTGACGTCATCATATACGTTGCATAGCAGTCACGTGCAAAATGACGCGCTTTAAGAAAATCTGTCATTAATTTTTTGCATTTTATCTAATATTTGCATTAAAGAAATAGAATAATCGTTTGTTTTTCGTGTAAGATCGATTGATATTTCATTTCGTGACCAACGAAAGCTACATTTTCACTCGTGGCTTCGCCACTCGTGAAAATAAAGCTTTTGTTGTCCACTCAATGAAATATAAATCGATCTTACACTGAAACGAACGATTATCCTCTATATGCTCACATGACGTTAAGTTAGATACCAAAATAGATTAATGTTGCATATGGCACAGAAAAACATGTCGGTCGGAACAATTTACCCTTATCCTAACGTTTTTGGAAAAACTTGAAAACGACATACAGATACATGTACCGATGTTCAAACACGTTTTACATATCAATCAAAAGATATAATTAAAGATGATAAATTATTCGCTTGTCTGTACATAGCTAACGGCTATTTCAAAATTTAATTACATTTTCTAAAATAAAAATGAATAATGTTGATAACATTTGAGATATATGCTAAGTATACAGTAGAAGATATGTACCAAATCAAATAAGACCAAACAGTACCATGGTCGTACAATATGGCCATTTCAAAGTTCGTATCGTCGGTGCTTTGATTAACCCATTACCAAACAGCAAAAATTTCAACTCTTCTAAATTCAAAGATGTTGCAAACAACAACTAAAAATGAATGAAGAAGTACATTTTGTAATCATTTTGTATGGAAAATATTGTGGAAAATGAAGAAATTGCTTGTCACAAGCAATTTCTTCATTTTCCACGATGTTTTCCAAAGCAATTATCTTATGGGGAGTCAAAAGGCGTCACCGCGAAGTAATGGGTTAAGCTGGAGTTACGAGGCTTTGAATAACAACACTTACTACGATGTCTTAAAATCTTCAGGCATTATGCAAGAAGACACTATTTGCATAATATATGCACACTTGTAAACAATACAGGGCGTTAAAGATTCATTACGAATATATAAGACATTGATACTATTGTAAATTGTTTTAACCCTTTCCAAAACGGCCAACACTTGGACTGACTGGCCCAATTCGAAAGATGCTGCAGACGACAAAATTGATATTGATAAAGGTAGGATTTGTGTAAAATTAATCACAGAAAAAGCATTTTCTTCTTTAGTCTCAATATTTTCCAAAGCCTTTTCTATTAGAGACGTCAAAGCCAGGTCTCGTTTGGGAAATGTTTAAATTGAAAAGCTAAAATGCTACAAATGAACGACAGTATGAATACCAATGAACATTCCAGCTGCCCTTTGCTCCATACTAGATGGATTACACTGCTCTGTCTTATTTGTTTATTTTATCATGTCGCGTCACGAAAGAATGTTTCGTAACATATCTCAAGAGAAACGGGATTGAATGAGACTTGTAGCTGCTCTCAACATATTCAAATACGTATTCAATTGGCTAGTAGATACATGCCCGTAGGAAGCAGTTTCTTATTGGGTGGGCTAAAGTCCCTCTGTCTGAATATTAGGGTGGGGCTAAATTGGATTTTCCCTAAATTTTCAGTGTAAAATAAGGAAAATTTGGCATTTTGGAACAAGTGGGGGGGGGGGGGGGGAGGCTTAGCGCCCAATCCCCTGTTCCTATGGGCTTGAGATAGGTACGATGCATGTACATGTGCGCTGCAACTTTGAGTTTTGTCTTGCTTTATTAAAATTACGAATTAAAATTGAAAATGTGTTCGTATTGTTTGTGAAAGTTAATTCTATCGAAGACTATGGTTTTAAAGTCGAACTAATTGGTGTTTGTCTACAATGCCTGTCGAAATAGGAACATATCGGTCCCAGAACAACAAGATCATGATAAACAGATATAATTGTTTTATCATGCTGGTTAAAATGATATAGATATACGATTACCTTTTTTTTTTTTTACCAAAAACAAGAAGTGCAGTAACATCTTTGTTATTACAAAAAAGAGTACATTTTTATTGTGCTCGAAATTTGGTTCCTGAAAACGCAATTTAAGTTTGAGTTAACATCTGTTGACAGGCAGGAAATGTCCGCTAAAAGCAAACGTTCGACCTAACATGGTTTTTTTGCATATAAAACTGATTTATTCGTCTTGTAATAAATAGCTCATGCAGATTCTAAACACATTTGGATGAGTGAAAAATGGTTTGTAAGTCACAATTTTTGAATGAATGAAAAATGAGTTTTGTCCATTACTTATGCACCAACTGGTTAAATACTGTCATAGGAGACAAGACGCTGTCAAAAAATGGAAAAAAATAGAGATTTGCGTTGCTTTTCAACAAAAACATCGTAACTGCAGCTTAACACAAGCTGCAGTTACGAGGTTTTTGTTGAAAAGCGACGATATTTACATACTGAGAATTGTGTCAGACTTGTGAAATAAGCATAGCTTGCCATGAGATTATTTCCAAAAACAGAGCGTAATTTAACCCATTACTAGACGCAAATTTTTAGACTGTTCCGAAATCAAAGATATTGCAGACGTCACTTTCAGGGTAAATATATTTTACATTTTTTTGCCATTTGTGATAGAACACATTATGGAAAATGAAGAAATTGCTTGTCACAATGATTCATACATATTTTGCCCACTCTTGGAAACGAACATTTACGAAATTGCGAAACTTCGTACGGAACCCATTTGTGCAATTTCGTAAATGCGCAAAATATGCATAATGTTAACATACAAATCTTCGATGGAAAGGCTGGACAGTTCTTTGGCATCAAATAGGTTTATAACTTTTTATACTTAATACCCGATTTGACAATTTAAAATGTTTTTGTTGAAAGGAATTTAAGCGGAAAGAAAAAAGTTATGTTTAATTTTATTATGGATCGAGACTATTTTTTTTTAGTTATAAATAATTCTTGCAACTAATAAATCACTGAGTTTGAGTGATTTAGATGAAAACGACTATTTCTTGATTTTTTTGCATAAAGCAGTAAAAAATGTCAATCAAGACATAATGAAAACACGGGATTTTATTTTTCATTTTTACAATTATGCCTAAATATTTAAAGGAATCTTTAGGCAGATCTAGTTTTAATAAAAATCTAATAAGTCACAGCTTTTGAATGATAGGAATGAAAAAAGTTTTTGACCTCTTTTATGCATAAAGTAGTCACATAATGTCAGATAGGACATGAACAAGAAGAAAAACTCATTTGTAACAATTATGTCAGAGTTTGTTGAAATAAAAAAGCCTTTCACAAGAAAATGGACAATTAAACATTTGCTCTGGACATAGACCATGACATTGGTACATGTCCGCATATCTTTCAAATCCCGATTTGTTTCATTCCTTTTGAATTCATAATGTTCACTTATTTAGTGTTCGTCCTAGTTTTTGGACCAATGAAATTGCAGCATATTTGAAAATTTCGGCGCTATATTTCACATAAACGCACTGCCGATCAGTTTATACATAGCCACGCCCCCGTTTCCTGTGCAGTTATGAAAATGATGTAATATTTTTGGGAAAATGATGTATTTTTGGGGAAAATGATGTAATTCCAGTAAGATCCGCTTGAAAGTAGCTCCGGTCTGAGGCGTGGTTTGAAGAGCGTATGTTTTCATTGGTTGACGAACACTAAGTCAGATAGAGTCTGCATAGTAGATTCTACGCGACATAAACGTTCAAAGGCTGCGCCTTTTGAACGTTTATATCGCATAGAATCTACTATACAGCCTCTATCTAATTAATACATAATAATATGGTTATTTCGCGTTGACATATGGAATGTTTGTATCGATTCTTGCTCGTATTGTGTAAGATACTTGATAATTTCCTGATGCAGCTTCTATTTTTTGCGGGGTTCATAAAAGTAGTTTAGCACATCGTAAGCAAATAATACCATTTAATCTTATGAAAATCATATTTTATTAATCCATATCTACTTTCCAGAATTTAAAATCAGGGAGTATTTGTATGAGTGCTTCTTTTCGATAAAAACTAATCACAAGTTAAGGACAGATCCTCCATTTATTTCCTACGGTAAGATTTTTTTTATTTTTTCTGTACTGATATTTAGATATATGAGAAGTAAAAAAATGACCTAAAAACTATAGGTCACCAAGCGAATTAAAAAGTTATTGGATTTCAAGGGAGACTACTCTTGTCTAAAATTGCAAAAATGATGTATCACTTAAATACCCACAAAAAGGGGTTCGAAATGACTAGGATTACTTAAATCAGTCTTTATTGTGTTCAATATGTTTTATTCTGTCTTAATGAGTATCAAGTTGGGAAAATTTAGTGACGATTTTGAAATTTTTAGTAAAACATTCTTTCAAAAATAGCTGAAGTTGCTCTTTTTTCGCAACGTTTCTGATAATAAAAAATATTCCAGCGGTAAGAATGTTTTCTTTTTTGGTATAGACATAGTGCTTGGTCATACCTACAAAAACAAAAAAAGAAAAATATATCAAACCAAGCGTTTTTCTTAGTTATAAGTAAAATTTGGTTTACTTCTTGCAGCTCTGTCCGAAATTGTTTCACTACTTTTATCCATTTTCTTCCTTATTACCAGCTTTAGATAATAAAAAGTGTCATCTTTTGTGTCCATCTGAAGCGGGTTAGCTAATAAAGACACCACTTTGCTTTTGTTGTTCCGTTTCCTATCGCTACCGTCACTTGTTGAACGCGTAACAGAAAGCGAAATGTACCATCCGAGTACTATTACACTTAAATTGACCAAACAGAGAAAATTGAAATAATCGAAAAAGGTCTTGTCAATTATCAACCAAACATTAACTAAATGTAAAAAATACATTTGCTGAAAAGGCCAATTACTAAAACAGCTTTATTTCGTTATTTTGGATATGCGCAGTAAGTTGCGCAGTAACAACTGGAGGATCTGTCCATAAGAGTTTGAATTTTGAAGGTTTTTATGACAATATATATGTAACCGACTTCTATGCAACCGTTAAATTAATTTCACGATAGTTATTTTCATGAAAATAGATGAGAAGCGTGCAAGTATGTGGTTACACCTAGTTATTTGTGGTAAATAAGTCAAGCTGACATACATAAAATAATTCAAACAGGAAATGTCATTCTACACAAAAATCAAAATATATTTTATTATGTTAATGTGATTCTACCATGGTAACTCCTTTTGAAGATTCTGGCTTTGGAAAAAAATGTGAAAAATGAAGAAATTGCTTGTTATCACAAGCAATGTTCCCATTTTTCACATATTTCCACCTAGAAATACGAAAAATGAAATTTTCTTAGTATCTTGGTATAGTCGTCTACAACATCTTTGAATTAGGATCACCCTTGCAATTTGTCGTTAGGGAAAGTGTGACATATCAAAATATGTTAATTTGATTCCACCTGTGAATTTTAATGTGAATTCCACAAGGGTTCAGACAGGTTACATTACGTTTCCAAAACATGCAAATCTCTTTATTTATAGATAGACTTGCAATTGCTGTGACAGTGTTGCCCTTGAAATGCACGCTGTGCACACCTTATCGACTGACGTATTTTTGGATAAGTTTTGCACATTGGCTCAACAAACCATAGGATTAGATTTCAAATGTTTCTTACTGAATCTCCAAATGGGGTTGTTAGTTTATAGTCCAAGAAAATAAATCATTGATATTTTTAGTCGTAATTTCAATATACTAAACGCATTTTGATTGATAATGACTGATAGTAACTGAAGTTAACCGTCTTAGAATTTAAATGACACGACAATGGGGTTTAATGGGAAATGCAAAGTAACAGTTGGTTCAATGTAGCTTAGTTTATACAAACCCACAGTTTTAACTATATTTCAATAAGCTCATATAAAAATGCACAGTGCTAAAATAGCAGTGTGCATATTTTATATGTGCTTATTAAAAGAACTACGAAAATGGTCAATGTACTACATGTACCCAACGAGCATCAAATAATACCCTTAAAAACCGATGTATCAAAAATAAAAAAAGAAAAATAAACATCTCTTTCCAGCACCACTATGACTACAACAATCTCATTCTACGAGAAACCAAATCTCTCTTTAACTTGGCACAATATACTACAGAATCTACGCTTCCTAGCAAACTTAGAAGGATAGTATTGACATGTGTTCATTATCATGACATTTTTTTTCTAATTCCAGCACCACTATGACTACAACAACCTCATTCTACGAGACACCAAGCCTCCTCATCTATTCTGGCTTGCTGACCACGCATATAGGGAACTTAAGGGTACAGGTCGTAACCAGGTCATCTTGGTGTCGGGGGAGTCAGGGGCCGGGAAGACCGAGAGTACCAAATATATGATACGACATCTCATGCACATCAGCCCGAGTGAGGACTCTAGACTGCTAGACAAAATTGTACAGGTAATGAGATATTCTGGAAACATTATTTTGAATTTAGTTCGAGAAATGTCTACCAAGAAACATTAGTTAATAAAATTGACGAATAAATGAATGCATGCAAAGGGACAATATGTGAGTTCAAAGTTCAGATGCAACTGTAATCATGCCCATAAATAGAGAAAAGTTGGAATAACTATGCTGATAATTCAAATATAAGGCTAGAAATACTACCACCTACAGGAACAGCTTTTAGTGCTCAGTTTTGCCATTGAAGGCATGTTATTCATGCCGTTGTAGTCACCACACTCTACAATCACTCTTACACTATTTCTCCGAATGCGGACAAGCGGTTGGACTAAGCTAATTTCGATTTCATACAGGTGAATCCTCTGCTAGAAGCATTTGGTAATGCATGTACTGTCATCAACGGGAACTCAAGTCGGTTCGGAAAGTTTATCGAGCTCAGCTACTCACAGAATGGCGCCCTCCTGGGAGGTGAGTATCTTTGCGTCTTGCTTTAGAATTCCTCCCGATTTTACATGAAGTGGGAAAATTAAAATTTCTTTAAAAAACTAAATTTTTGTCGAATATTTGTGAAGTTTTTATTGTATAGTCAGATATTTTGACACTTCGGTGAATTTGTCGTTGGTTTGTTTTTGGCATTCTCTAACATTACATGTATTAATCAAGCTTTTTCAATTAAGTATGAAAAGTTCTGTTCTTTCTCACGGCGATTCATATGTTTTCAGCCAAGATCGATGATTATATTTTGGAGAAGTCCCGCGTGGTACATCGTAGTTATGGAGAGAAGAATTATCACGTATTTTACGCGCTGTTCGCCGGCATGTCACGTGAGAGACTCCTGTACTACTTCCTGGAAGACCCTGAATGCCACAGGTACAGTATCTTTTTCCTCAAAATGTTGAAACCCTAAAAACTAAAGGGAGTTGCAGACACAATGGTATTATATAAACAAACAAACTATTGTATTTCTTCGAACCAGTCCCAATTAAACTTATTATCCTTACTGTTTACTGAAATACTTGCTTTTGTTCTTTGAATAATATCCGTTCTATATAGTCTAGACGCTATATACTAATTTTATACGAAAAATATTGCCTGTTGTTGAAGTCGAAAAGCTTTTAATAAACTTCCCTTTCACGCTTCGTTATTTCACAATATAAGAAAAATATCCTATTGCATACTTGGAAATATTTCCTACAGAATCATGAAGGACCCAGAACCCACGTTTGGTGTTTATCGGGACACAGAAGAATTCCAGTTTTATAAGGACATGTTTAACAACCTGACAGAAATTATGCTGACCTGACAGAAATAATGCTGGATGTGGGATTACGTAATGTCTAAATAATTATGCCCATTATATCTTACAGAATAATGAAAGACGCAGAACCCACGTTTGGTGTTTATCGGGACACGGAAGAATTCCAGTTTTATAAGGACATGTTTAACAACCTGACAGAAATTATGCTGGATGTGGGATTCTCTGATGAGGTAAAACTTGTTGCAAAATGAGAAAACAAAACAATGTCTAAAAATCCAAATAGAATTCAATTCTAAGACTTCAGCTTTAAGACATCTTACATTAAGAGGTATTCTGAGGTGCCTTACACAACTCGATGTCAAAATATCCATTTACAATTCACAATTAACCGTAATGTGCGTTTTCTTATTTGTGTCAAATATGTTCTGAGCTGCTGTTTTTAATTGTTTTATCGACGGACATTACTCAAACATCATTTTGAGTCTTTGTAGATATCTAAAGAAATATTTTTTACTTGCGAATTTTATAAAGTTTAAATATTCAATCACAAATTTTGATTGTGGATATGTTAACATAATATTTAGAGAGGAAAAACTCCGAGAACATGTTGGGCCAATGCTTTTTGGAATTGAATCACCCGGAGAAACATTAGCTTAAAGGACCTCTACGGATAAGGCGATAAATCTCCCTAAAAGGCTCAAATGGAAAAGTCATTTTTCAAAACATGCAAATTGATTATTATTTCGAACTGTATTGTTAGATATGTATCTAAATCATATGAAAACTGATTTTGTACGATCAAAACGATTCGACATGTACAGATAACTCTTGGTTTCTGTACCTACCCCCAAAATTACATTTTCTTATCCCACCGTTATTCATTAAACCAGATTTAAGTTCTCTTTAGTTTTATAAGCAAATTTCTTCTGTAAATGTAAGGACAATTGGTGTTGAAATCAAAAACCATTTTTCGATTTGTCCTTAATGCGCATGCACATCATTGAAACGAGTTTAAAGGCGAAATCTTCCCGCCAAAATTATGGCATATGGTATATGAGTACTATTTTTAGTATAAAAGTACGCCCCCCCCCGTGACCCAGCAAATCCTTTTTACCAAGGAAGCATATGATCCAGTTACACAACATATGTCAATGGGAAGCTGGGTCAAGGGGGGAACGATGTTATCCAGCCTTGGGAAGGTAGGTATGCCTCGGTTTTTGGCGGGAAAGTGCGCGTTTAAAGTTGTTTCAATGGTTCGCATGCGCCATACGGACAAAACCAAAGCTGCCATATGATGTCAACACCATTTATCCCTGTATCTGTAGAAAATAAATTGCAAATAAGAATAAAAGAATCTTCATTTTACCTCTTTGAATACTGGTAGTGTAAGAAAACGAAACCATTTAGGTGGGTACTAAAATCAAGAGTTATCTGCACCTATAGAACTTTTAAAATGACATAAAAATCGGTGTTTATTTCCTTTATTTGTCTACCTAACCATAAAGCTTGATTTTGTTTCTCAATTTGCTAGTTTTGAGAATTGACCCATCGAGCTGAGCCTTTTAGGGAGAATTCTCGCCTTATCCGTAGAGGTCCTTTAAATGGGTAATGTCATGCCAGTTGAAATAAAGCAACACATTACTTTATACGCAGATTATAATGAATTATCTAATTAAATTACTGGAACTATTTACATTCATTCTATCCGTCAGTAATCAACTGTAAAAGTCATTAGACACCTTTGTAACATTGTTACCTCTATGTTTCAGCATATAACGTTGATATTCCTGATACTGGCGGCCATATTACACCTGGCCAACATCGTGTTTGTACCATGTGATGACACAGATGGCGTCAGTGTAGTTGACGAGTACCCACTACATGCAGTAGCTAAACTACTCGGCATTGACGACGAAGTCCAGCTTACCGAGGCTCTTATTTCTACAGTCAACTATATCAAAGGTAGCATACACGTTTACTTATTAATATTTAGCACAGAAATTGCTCATCAAGTCAAACAGACTCATGGAAAGTTTTATCTGTTACGCACGTTGAAAGAAGAGTTGGTTGACAACAATTTCAAATTAGCAGTAATAACAGATTTAACTGACTTCTAGTGCCATGATTCCTATAATAGTTAATCTTTTTTTCACTCTGAGGCTAAAACAGGAAACTCGCTTTAAATTCATACGACATGAAATCATAATCATCTAACATGGTAAACTATTTATATTGTTCTAAAAAACAAAAGCATATTACTTGCAGATGAGAAGATTCAGTCATGGAAGAACCTTAGAGAAGCTAATGACAGTCGAGACGCCCTGGTTAAGGAACTGTATTCTAGATTGTTTGGATGGATAGTTGGTCAGGTGAACCGGAACATGTGGAACGGAGATAGTGAGGATAGGTGGGTATTACAATATGGATCAACACTGTTGTCCATCTTGTAGTTTTGTGGATACTTTAGCTGATAACATAAATCTGTAGTTACAAAAACGTTTTGTTGAAATGGCCCACTAGAAGTATCCATTATGTATGATCAAAACATAATTAAAAATGAATAAATAGATAATAGAGTACTCTAGTTAAGTTTTTGTCTCTCGCAAACTTTCAAGCCTTCCACAATGCAGATTACAAGAACTTCAATAACACGAAGAACATCTTTAATTCTATTTTTCAACTACATACCATTGAATTCATGTCAAAATAACTTTTAGTAAGATACAAGACACTTTATTAACGCAATATGGCCGTCTTTCCAAAATACATAAAACAAACTATACATTACAATAACAATTTGACACTTTAGAGCCCGCAACAAGAAAGAATTTTGGTAAGATGTGTTCATCGTGTAGCTATATGACAATGTATTTAAAATATACATGTATATGCACTTGCTTGTGTTGAATATTAGCTACATTTACACGCGTAGTCATTTGTTATTGTTGCTCCATAAATGTTTATTTGTATCCACAATGTTTATGTTTCATAGACTGTTAGTGAATTTAGATACATGATCACCATATCAAATATTTTATCCCTATATATATTAATGGCATTTTAGAGCTAGTATCTGATAGACGTGCTACTAGTGAGAACTCGAACCGGATCCTTGCATAACCACCAGCTTGTTGTTGAATATATTGATACATATGTGTTGATGTGTATGCCTATATATCATGTGTAAAGCTTGCAATTTGTGAATAAAAGAGCAATTGCAATTGTCTCGATATAATAAATATTTCTGAGTAATTCCGGTATAGTAATCATCGTTTTTGATGACAAAAAAGATTTGAACCTCACGTTTAATTGATTTCCTGTGACAAGTCCTTCTGGCAATTAGCTCGTCCGTCACCAATTTTTATAATATTTGTACTTGTGTGTCCAGGCCCTGGTTTCTCGAAAAAACTAAAGTACACACTCATGAGTACATGCTTAACTTCAATGGAATACTCTTCAAAGTTGAAGTTGAAGGGTATTCGATTGAAGTTCACGCGGATTTCAAGTGATTTAAGTACGGCGCTCAGATTTGAGTCTGAGAACGAACTTAAGTTTTTTCGAGAAACCGAGGCCAGATTTTATTTCTCACTGATTTATTCTAGATATATTTTCATGATGCATTCGCACTTTACTGACATTTCGAATCAATTCTAAATACGCGTTCATTTTAATGTTTGGTGTCAATCAAAGATACTTTGAAATTAGATTTCTTTTCTCTGGATTTTTTTGTCATCATGGAATGTCATTTTTCATGCAGGTTATCCCGGGGTCCATCTATCGGGTTACTAGACATGTCCGGGTTTGAGAATTTCCCGTGTCACGATTTTGACCAGTTTTTGATCAACATGATTCTTGATCAGACTGCTTGTATACGCAGGCTGACCTAGAAACAGGTTGATATCAAATTCCCCAAAGGGACCCTTTTGCCAGATCTTTGCTAAATTTACAAAAAAAACAAGTACCTTACCTCTAGAATCCCTTCCTTCTATACAGGTCCTCCCGGGGTCCATCTATCGGCCTACTAGATATGTCAGGGTTTGAGAATTTCCCATGTAACGGTTTTGACCAGTTTTTGATCAACGTAACGAATGAGAAGTTACAACAATATTTCATGGAGTACATTTTCCCTCAAGAACAATTGGATTATGAACGTGAGGGGATTGCGTGGAGAGATATACAATATAGAAGCAATGACGACATACTGGCACTAATATTCCAGGTAGGCTAAACAAACATCAAAGACTAATGTTGTAACTTTAATTCTATTCACAAGTTTCAAACTTCAAATAATTTTAAAATTGAGGACCATCTTGAATTAATGCGAGTTGAAGGAGTTGCCGAATCTTGCCAACAAGCTATATTTTATCTAAAACGCATACACTGTGCAAGAAAATACTGTGCTAAATGTATATATTCTTAAGAGCAAACATTTTGTTACATATAAACTCGTATATGCGTTGTGGTGCCTTCAAATGAAATATGAGTAGATCTATTAAAGGTATTTTACAAGCACCTATTTGGTAAGTATGTGTTTAACTTTTTTTACAATATCTGACATACAAACTTTTTTACAATATCTGACATACATAGTTATAGCATCTTTTTAATTATTTTCTTTTTCGATCCAGAAACCCCATGGTGTGATGCCATTACTAGACGAGGAATCCAACTTTCCTCAGTCATCAGACTCAACCCTTGTGGACAAGTTAAAGAAATATTGTACACAAAGTGACCGTTTTCTGCCGTCGAGGGGTAATAAAGTCCAGTTCGGTATACAGCATTATGCAGAAGACGTAAGTAACAATGACTATTTTTGTGAATACCATCAGACGCAAGATTAAAGATACACCATTTGCACAAGAAAAAGACGTCTGACTGCCTGTTTCAATTGAGTCTAGCCTTCCTTGTGACAGACATTCTCAAGTGGACAGAATGTACAAAAGCTAAAAAGTTGTAGACCTCTGTTTATTTATGGTAAAATTATTATTAATAGATGATTCAAAGAAGTATTACAAAGTTTCTTGTCTTTTTTGGGTTAACCAGGCAGACATTTTACTAAATTCACCAACATTTTCTGCACTTGTATTTTTAAAATTGAATAAAAAAATGTCCTCGTCTACAAAACAAACAATTGCCTTGCTTTATTGTAGGTGATATACGACGCCAAAGGATTTCTGGAGAGAAACCGAGACAAATTAAGCCAGGATTTGGTTGGTTGCCTGCTCAACAGCAACAACGATTTTATCAAGGATTTATTTACAGCGTCAATGTCAGAGACGGGAACCATATCTGAGTAAGTAGACTATGAAGATACAGAATATAAATATGGAAGGCATTCCAATTTTTTAACAATTCCAGTTTGTACCTTTATCGTTGAGATTCAATTTGAAATACGTACATTGTCCGTATTTATGCATCCATGGAAGCACGGGTTTTTTGCCTGCATTTTCCAGCTTTGCAGTCTGCAGTCTATCCCGTGGCAGCTAATTATATGTTAAAAATCATTTGTTAATTTGTAAAATTCCTGCCTAAATAAATTAAAAGTAGAAGTCGAAAATGCAGTGAATTGATATCTTAGCCGTTTATTCATAGGCCTATCATTCCAATTGAATTGTGACGATTTGAGCTTAATAATGTGACACTGCTTATTTGGTATTATCATACATAAATATGACGAAAAGAAAAGTGATTCTATTCACTTTTTAAATTTCATCACTTTCTTACCATAAATTATATGGTTAACAAATACAGCTTCCTTGCGATTGACATATCCTTCGGAGGTCTTCGCTTTTCAGTTGCGTAGCTATAGTTTTTTTTGTATGAAATTGTCACTTTTATGACAAAAATCATACCGAATGCCCTTTTTATCATAATATATCTCTCAGTTCTAACCATTTTAGATGCGGTTATCAAAAAAATCAGTTTTTTACTCAAATATAAAAAGTGTCATTACACTTTTTCTTATCACCTGTTTCCGTTTAATCCTATCCAAACGATGCTTAGTTTTGACATTCTTGCTTGAGTAAACTTCTGAAAACACAGAGATAAAAGAAGAAAATGCTGATTATCAGCATTTTCTTCTTTTATCTCTTTGTTTTCCATATTCTGTAATAGTAATTTTGCATCTAATGACTATCGGATTATTGCCGGTAGGTCCTTTAATTTAAAAAACTGACAGATCTATATTTTTTGTCGTTTGGGAAAGGATGAAATGTCACGTCACGCGATAATCAAGTTCGGTACAGAACTGTCAGATTTCGTACATTTTCCATTAAAAATTACGGGTCGAGATAAACACGTGTCAGAGTTTTTTTGTACGATATTCATTTTGATTTTAGTTTGTTTGTGATATTAAAGAAGCAATTCATACTTTGGATTAAGAAATAAAAAGGTCGAGTTTCAAAATATGTGGAAAAAAGAAAGAAAGGAAAAGAATAACATATACCTGATACACTGTATATATACAGTGCCCCTTGTCTAAGTTCATTTTTGTCATCTTAAACAATCAAATTCGCGATTGTATGAACATATCATGTCAAATTCATTGTTACTGTTACTATTTACTGTTATACATAGTCGATTCAAATTGAGCCATTCAAAGGACAGGGTTTTTACACCAAGAAACTGACCTAGCGCAGATCTTTTCCTATCTCTCTCCCCGAATGCCTATTAACTTTGTCTATTCTTAAGTGAAAATAATCAGAATTGAAACCCGATAACGTTACTAGAATTCACTATTTCATTGTTAATTCTCAGAGCTTCAAAGTATAATATTTCATTTATTGTTCATCAAACCCTATTTATTGTTTGTACCCATTGAAATGACTGGAGTATCCACAACATATGGTTTGGATTTAATTCATAAATAGTAAACTTAGAATACATTTACTCGCCCCTTTACTTTGTTCAGAAAGTTTCAATATCGGTATTATCATACGACATCGCCACGGTGGATAATCACGTGATACAATATTTTCAGAAAATCTTCAATAATTTTGTAAATACTGGACCGATTTGAATTCGATTTGAGACAGAGAATGTGGACAGACGTCACACGTTAGATGAACGTGGTTGATTTATGAAAAAAATCAACTGATAAAAAAGTTATTGATGATAAACCAAATTTTTTGTTTATCTTCAATAACTTTTTATCAGTTGATTTTTCAAAAATCCAACACGTCCAGCTTATTCCTGGCATTTTCTCACCTTCTCTGCTTCAAACCGAATTCATATTGGTCAAGTATTAAAAACGATATTGAAGATTATCGGAAATTCTGAGTCACGTGATTATACACCGTGATCACACACTCGCTCTATTGTCTTTGTTGTGTGTTTTTTTTACATCGCCTCGAGTTGAATTGAAGCGATTATAATAAAGACTCAAATATGACAGTTCGTGACTTTAAGTTTTCAAATTTAGTCGCCTGTATAAATGAGCGCTTTAGCCCCATGCACGACAATTTTGACAGGTTGCGAGGCGGAAAAAAAACGACAAGGTTTTCTATAATTAAAAATGTAATTAATAAAACGAGGCGTTGAGGCTACTGTCAACAATGAGCGACATGGCTTTACTCAATCTTTTAGAAAGAAAAATACTTTGCCTCTCTTGCCATCGCTTGGTAAAAATAATTTAAAACAATATTATCAAAGCGATGGACTGGTGAATCAGAAGTATCGCTGCTTTTCAACGAAAACCCCGTAAGTGCAGCTTGAAACAAGCTGCAGTTACGAGCTTTTTGTTCAAAAGCAACGCTAATTGATGTTAGAATATACACACAAGAAAACTATGAATTGGTCTACCTTAAAAATAGATCGAGTCTGTCCATCAAACTTTGGCATCAAGAAAACCATAAAGACCACCAGTGTCTTAAACACGCAATCAAAAGAGTAAATAAAATTATTTCTTCCTTGTCTGCATGGCCCACGTAATTTCATAAGGTCAACGTTTTCCTTTTATGTAATCAGAGAAATTGTGATCTCCTAAAAGAAGACAAAAATAAAAATAGTCATCTCTAAACATTTTATTTGAGGTGTAAATTTCTAATCAGCGCTTCTTAAAATAATTCTCTTTCTTCTTACGCAATAAAATATTATATTTATGTGAATTTTATTGATTCCTATTTTTAAAAAGTGTCTATTTACAAATGTTAGCAATAATATCACAATGGCAATGTTTCATTAGACCTTTACTTAACCCATTATCAAACGACAAGATTTTGGACAATTCCAATTTGAAAGATGATGCAGAAGGCAATTTCAAGTGAACGAAACTTCAATTTTATTAATCTTTCGTGGTAGAAAACATAGTGCGAAATGAAGAAATTACTCGTCACAAGCAATTTCTTCATTTACCACAATGTTTTCCCAAGCAATTTGCTTTAGGAGAGTCAAAAAGAGTCACTGTGTGGTAATGGTCTCGTTCCTGGTTTTAGAAACTAGAAATAGAATCCAAGAGAGCTATGGAAAGAATTGGATCAAAAAGAGAAGCAGATGCTGATCATCAGCATTTTCTTCTTTTTCCTAAAAGTTTTCTATGTCGTAAAATATGGCTTTGAATTGGCAACATTAAATTTATCATACACTTCAAAATGATCAGTCTAAGACTTTTGTAACCGCAAAAGGGTTAAAAACAGGAGACACTCCTTGTAAAGTTTAGGGTTTTGTTCAATTCTAAAATAACATTGGCAATGTTCATTTCTGTACAGAGATTGCATTTTAGAATCATGTTCAGCAATGTTCTTTTATAAGAAGAAATCAAATACGTAATTATTTAAATGACAATTCATTTTAGTCAACCTGTGCACCTAGGGTGTGGCAAAGCTTTTCCTCATCAAAAATGCATCTGTTTTAATTGATCTTGTACTTTACCATTTTATAAGCAATATCAAAATAAAAAGAATCAAGGCACGTATTCTGCTTGTTTGAAAAATAGATATCACAAACTTACTCTTGCACGGTCGTGTAAAGTTGCTTTCTAACTTTTGACAGCTATCAAAACTATTATTTACCTAAGTTATAATGTTTGCGTTCTATTTTCATTTAGTTTTCACTTTTCAGCTTTGTGAATGCATTTTACCCTTTCCCAAACAACAAAATTTAAGTGTGTTCCAATTTGAAAGCTGCTGTAGACGACAAAATTGATGCTAAAATAGAAGGTAATTGTGTACAATGTAGCACAGAAAATATTGAAACAAAAGGAGAAACTGCTGGTTATCAGCAGTTTCTTCTTTTGTCTCAATGTTTTCCAAAGTCTTTTCTATTAGGGACGTCAAAACCAGGTCTTGTTTGGGAAAGGGTTAAACATGTTCACGTAGATCTATACGTAACCATTCATTATCGTTACGTGACTACAACGTTGATTATTACGTGCAATATTATTCATGTAGGCTACGTATACATGATTTTGAATGCAAGGCTCACTGGTGGTGAACTCGGCCAAAGAGTGGGACGTTTTTTCGCGATCATAGTATTCCGTCGGTGTTGTTATAAAATATCGTAACTACGGTTTCGATAAAGCCGTAGTTACGAGATTTTTTAACAACACAGACGGTTTGTCATTACACATCGTTTAACACGGTCTATTTTTAGAACAAATTCATTGTTATTAGAAAAACTATCCAATCAGATCTTTAAACTCACATTTAAACGCAAAATATCTATACCTTGTTGTAGCGTAAAACGTCCCTCGCTTTGGCCGATTTCACCACCAGTGAGGCTAGGCTATTATAAGTACAATGTAAAATTGGACAGTCGAATCGCATCCTTATATCCACATTTTGACATACGAGTATTTCATTTTGCATATAAAAACTAGTTAGAATCTTCACTTATGTCTTCTTTTAATGGTATCATATCAACATTTACATATATCAGCAGAATCTTTTACACGATAGTGATTTGTAAATGAACGTACTGCATCAAACTGAAGAGAAATCTTCAAAGGCATTGAAGTCATCAGTATATGCGACACCACATTTAGTGAAGAATCTGCTAAAAGTTTGTATTATAGTTACGTATATACTAAGTCACAGTTACACTATCACTATTTCAAATGTATTGTAACACAAACTGAGCTATACTTTCATTTTCACAGATACGCCAGTAAGATCGCCTCACGACCTAAACTACCAAACGTCTGGCCATCAGCCATCGATAGAGATCGACTTTCAGAACTAGATGACCCCTTTAAGTCTAATTAGTCACAATTTTACTTGAACTATTGCAGATATGCCAGTAAAATTGCCTCCCGACCCAAACTGCCAAACGTCTGGCCATCAGCCATCGATAAAGATCGACTTTCAGAATCCGTGTCGAGGAAAGCTTCATTGAGAATAAAGAACAACAGGTATAACTAAGCATACTGCCATGTAATAATTACTTTCATAGAACAAAATAAAACGCACCTGCACATTCTTAACAATTCTATATTTTCTGTAACTTTATATAAACTTTAAATGGTGAGATCTGAAATGTTGTTTCTTTAAATGTCGAAAAATATGGAAGGGTGTACATTTTTTGCATTGGTTTGTTTCTTTTATACTCGAAAAGTAGTACGATCGATCTAGAAGTTAGCTTCGTGCGATGGCTTTGCAATATACTCAACGGTACATAGCATTTTTGTGTTTAACCCTTTCCCAAACAAGGCCTGATTTTGACGTCCCTAATGAAAAATGCTTGGGAAAACATTGAAACAAAAGAAGAAACTGCTGTCAACCAGCAGTTTCTCCTTTTGTCTCAATATTTTCTTTGTCATATTTTACACAAATCATGTCTTTATTATCATCCTTTTTGTCGTCTGCAGCAGCTTTCAAATTGGATCACCCTAAAATTTTGTCGTTTGGGAAAGAGTTAACGAACTTTGTTATATCATTTTCAGAAGATTGTCGAGGAATCTCTCCGGCGATACTTTAGACAGTGAAATGACTCTATCTCGTTCTTCGCCCACAGTTACCAGGCATTTCAAGGTAGGTGTTCTACAAAGTAAGAACGTCTATAACTGCTATTTGAACCTCAGGTCTCAACGGACGTTTGTTTTCTTGTAGATATTAATGTAGAGGTGGGACAAAACAATTTCATATATGCAAACACAAATAAATAAGATTATTTTCCTATTATCTTGTTTAACAAAGAAACGATAAAACACAGTGACTTTTACAACTTAGTTTGAGTCTGAATCTAATTCTCTTTTTATTCCCCTTTTATGTATAGTATCATTTTAAAATGCTTTGTTTCGTCCATGAAATCCTTACTTCAATTTAAATTTTCTATCTTTCAGAGATCGCTGTCAGATCTGATGAACAAACTGTCACTGGCTCATCCGCTTTTTGTCAGGTAAGTTTCGTATGAATTTGACAAATAAAATAAAAAAGTATATTTGTTGCATGTTGGATTCTCTTTTACACATATAGGGATGGTAAATAAACCATGATACTAACATGCGTATTAAATCGTAGGTATGATAGACCTATGATCACGGCCACCAATCCCTCTCATTCATTGCAAAATGCTATGAGCGAAATCTCAGAAGAGGGATTTCCGGCTATGAAGAAACGGGACCCATTTTGAGTAAGTAAACACACGTTGTTACTTTAAATCGGCGATTTTGCTAGTTATGGGTTGAATCTCAAAAATCGCGGAATGCTATTCGATGGGGTAATGAATGATGTGTTATATTGCCAAAGCCCTTTGTTCTAGCTTACCGAGTAAACTTGCAATTACTTTCGAAGTGAGTGCACACATTTATGTTTACAAACCAAACGACACATAAACGACATATAAACGACTCCTACGGCGCTATCATATTCATTGTTCGAATGAGACATGTTCAGTTTACTATTTTATGGTCTCTTTTAGTATTCCACACGTACGATTTTGAAAATCTTTGTTTATTTATGAGAAAAACAAGTATGCAATGAAGAAGAACAGTAAGCTATGAAGAAGCGAGAGTAGCTATGAATAAAAAGGAGCAAGCTATGAAGAAGCGCGGACTTCAGAATTCTTTCTTGGCACTCACATATACTGAATGGTTATGCGTTTAGGAAGAATTGAAGACAGAAATTCCAATACTTTTTACAAATTTCCATTTGAAAAATCAAATTCTAGACGATAGAACGATATTTATTGTTATGCAGCTTAAACATGTATTTAATGCCAACCGGTAACTTACATGCGCGTAGGACTGGAAACATTTTAATGGGGGGGGGGCTAAAGCTCCTGTTCTGGCTATTGTCGGAATTTTGGAGGAACTGAATTGGATTTCCCCAAAAGTTTTCAGTGCAAAATAATGACAATTCAGCATTTTGGGCAGATCTTTTTAGGGGTAGGGGTCTTAGCCCCTCCATGCCCCCACCTGTTACTACGGGCCTGACTTATTATCACGTGGAAATGCATTTTTTAGAACAGAACAGAACAGTTTATTTGATAAATACTTGAACACTACTGTTCCACGTTTTAACACAATTACAATATGCATGAAGAATGGCAAATTCATGTACAAATATATATATACATTTGTGGAATTATGTCCTTTTTACCTTTCAAAAATGTTATCTGATATTTAATCAAGACAACAATTCTGACCAAATTTCAGGTTAATCGGAAAAATAATGTTGCCTTTAGAAAGCATACAAGGTTTATTTAGATATGTGACCTAGTTTATGACCCAGTTGACCCAATCTTAAATATGTTCTAGATTTTATCAAGACGACCATTCTGACTGAATTTCACGTCAATCGGACAACAAATGTGGCATCTAGAGTGCATACAAGGTTTGAACTTGTGACCTAATTTTTTACCCCAGTTGATCCAATGCGAACTCGTCTGCATTTTCAACAGGACAATTGAGTCCTTTCAATTATGTTTTAGTCCGTACCCGCAGAACACTTCCGGTAATCCGAGTCTTCTCTGATGAAAATTCGCTCGATGATATTTGGATGTCGCTATTTCCAAAAGAGTGCTGTCCCATTCAAAAACAAAAGAAAAGTCCGACACAGCGACATAACTAGTGTCGGAATTTTCTTTTGTTTTTGAATGGGACAGCGCTTTGATGTAAATAGCGACATCCAAATATCAAAGAGTGAATTTTCATCAGAGAATACTCGGATTAACTTCCGGAGGCAAACAACGGGTTTATGGGAAATTAACGTTGTATACATGAGAGTTGTTACTAAAAATAGTAACAAATCGACATTATCAAAACGAGGCTCCCAAAACATGCGGAGAAAATAATGACATCAAATCACGTGCATTCAATATACAGCGATAAAGCGTACGTGCATTCAATATACAGTAATAAAGCGAAGTTTTAAGTGGAACAAAAATAATAAAATTGAATGAATTCGTTAATAGCCGGTAAGATGGTTATTTTATTGGATTTACAGTCAACCGTTCCCCGTTTAAAATTTTCGACTTTTGCCTCTAAGGACGACTTCCGGAGGCTGTCGTGTGTGTGGGCGGGTCTTAGAGGAAATAACCTAATTCTGACCAACTTTCAGATTGATCGGACAAAAAATGTGGCCTCTAGAGTGCATACAAGAAAAAAAAATAACCGACGGACGCATGACGGACACAAAGCAATGACAATAGCTCGACTCGCCGCTAAAAACATGTAAATTAGACCTGTTTTCATTCAAAATACATGCAATGTATCTTGCGTAGGCTTAAAATTATTAAAATGTTAGGGTTCTTATACGGTTTGCCAAGTTTTGCCTAAATAGTTTACAATGACATTGGTGTCCGCATGTGCAGGCCTATGTTATTTACATAATTTTATCATCATTCCAAATATAACCACATCGTATACTGAAAAGTCTTGAAGTAGGCTAATTTGGAAATTAGATTGA
This sequence comes from Fragum sueziense, assembly GCA_963680895.1. Taxonomy (NCBI): domain Eukaryota; kingdom Metazoa; phylum Mollusca; class Bivalvia; order Cardiida; family Cardiidae; genus Fragum; species Fragum sueziense. The sequence continues at coordinate 61,261,598 of OY804598.1, read as the reverse complement.
TCTTACAATCTCAAATGTGAAATAGTATTAACAATAAATTCGTATCATTTTCCGAGCGAAAATTATAGCGAAAAGGCAAAATTAAGTAAAAACCCGACGCTTTGAATATCCGAGCTCTTAATCATAGCGTATTATATCTTCTTCATAGCTGATCTCTCTTCTTCATAACTGATCTCTCTTCTTCATAGCGTATTACCTTTTTTGCTTTTTCTCTCTATCAGAAAATCAGTCGTTGGATTTTAATGGATATATGTATAAGATAAAGCATTCGAAGCTTATGGGACCTGTATAGAAGGGAATTATAGTAGTATTTAAACCATAATTTTTCGATCAATTTTGACACATCTTCAAAACACAGCACTGTGATCGCATGACAAAGCAGTTTGAAGCAAACACGATGAGACCATGCCGAGGAGACATACTCCAAAAGAAGTTTAAATACACTCACCATCGAATAGCATTCCCCGATTTTTGAGAATCAGCCAAAAACTGGCAAAATCACCGATTTAAAGTTACAACGTGTGTTTACATTCACAAAATGGGTCCCGTTTCTTCATAGCCGGAAGTCCCTCTTCTGAGATTTCGCTCATAGCATTTTGCAATGAATGAGAGGGATTGGTGGCCGTGATGATAATTAGATAAGAACTACAGTTTTGTTCATAAACTTTGGAATTGCCTTACATATTTGTTGTTCTTCATCTATAAAACTCACTTTAAGCAAATTGTGTGCAATGTTTATTAGTTTCTAATGGGATATGTCATTGTGAAACGTACAAGGCAATTGCCACAAACCATGTTGACATTTTGTCTGTGAAATATCTTGGTGCACTCGATCTGGTCCATCTATTCAAGTCAATGTGTTAAAAGTGCTAAGTTTTAAGTGCTAATCGCGTTCTTCATTTCAATGGAGAGATCACGTGCATAAACTACTTCTATATCATGCATCAAAAGGATGGTTCATAAACCTTCATTTTTGATGAATGAACATTTTAAATTATGGTAATTTTGGTAACGATTGATCAATAAGATTTGTGTTTATATGTAGTCATTAGCTCCACTGGCCGAAGGCCAGCGAGCTATTGTCATGGCGTTGTGTCCGTCGTGCGTGCGTGCGTCCGTCCGTCCGTGCGTCCGTCCGTCCGTTAACTTTTTCTTTAAAAATCTTCTCCTCAGAAACTACTGGATGTATTTCAACCAAACTTCACAGGAATGATCCTTGGGTGACCCTTTCTCAGATTCCTTCAAAGAATTTTGATCGAACCAGAATAACCTGAGTTATCTGCCCTTGAATGTCAAAAATAGCTGGTTTTGACTTTATTTTTACTCTAAAATCTACAAATATCAACTAATCAAGACAAAACTTGGACAGAATATATATAAGCATAATATCCTGCCTGGGTATAATTTTTAGCTTGATCGGAATTATATATCATGAGTTATGTGCCCTTGAATTTGACAAAATTGCCATTTTCAACTCTATTTTGACTTTGATTTCACTCTAGCAACTACAAATATTGACAAATCTAAACAAAACTTTCACAAAATGTTGGTGACTATAAGATCTTGCCTTGGTGTAATTTTCAGCTTGTTTACATTTGTCAAAAAATGTGGCCATGGCAGGGAGGAAGGGGCTTATCAGACTTAAAGAAATCATAAGAAAATTCTTAAAAAATCAACCAGTGTGCCCAATTGAACCAAACTTTGCAGGAATGAGCCTTTAGTCGTTCTTTTTAAAATTTGTTCACAAATTTTTATATTTGTCAAAAAAATGGGGCTGTGGCAGGGAGAAAGGGGCTTATCAGACTTACAGAAATCATAAGAAAATTCTTTAAAAATCAACCATAAGGCCAATTGTAACCAGACTTTGCAAGAATGTTCTTTGAGTCTCTTTTCAAAATTTATTCACAAATATCAAGATTTGGCTGCCCCTGTGTAAGGCTTACAAGAAATCGTGGGATAATTCTTCCACTTTAACCAGTGGAGCGATTCAGGCCCTCCTGGGCCTCTTGTTTTAATAGTGCTGTGTCAAATGACGTGGCGCTAGGTACACATATTTGAGAGGGGCGTCACCTTCAACCAGTGATATTCTTCTATCTGCTGCAACATTTGTTAAGAATAGCAAAATTTTTTATGCTCATTCCCGCTGTTGTTCTGTAAAAATCTCGTAATTGTTATGCGTCTAAAGTTGAAGAAAAACAATGACATATTTTTAAAGACATTAAGGTGATATTTGTCATTTGGTATGTTTAACAATTTCGACGAATTTTCTACAAGACTGGAATCTTTATTTGTCCAACTGTAAAAGAGGATTAGAAATGTTTGTGTCGAAGATATACCATCACTGCAAGCCAATGACTACATAAGGAACACACTGGAGGTATATTCTTTGGCATGCGAAGATGAAGATACACGCGACACAAATAATTCTCACTACATGGATCACAGCATTAGTCAATATATCTCGATTGATAATAAAATTCGTCCAAATGGTGAATTGCTTGACTAATAGCTTGTAGGTTTGGTATTTGTGTGTGTGTGTGTTGCATTGACAAAGGGCGGCTCAATGACACAAAAAGATCAATGGTCCATACCTGATGCAAGAAGAGTACTCTAACCAAACCAGACAAGCTCTACTTCTGACCATTTGCAAATGTTCTTATGCAATAATGGCTGATGTTTACAGTCAAGTGTGAAATGAAACAACGTTTTGAATTTCAACATCAAAGCAATACCGGAATTCTTTAATATTTGAATACTTTAGTTACATGGTGTTGTCAATAATTATATTTGTGTTAAATTTGATAAATGTTGTAGACTTGCATGTATACCACACGTCGAAACAGAATAGATGATTTACGTATTCCCTAGGCATTAAGCGTATTTCCTTAGTTTATTTGTTGCCACTAGCAAATACATTTTTTTCTTTCATTCGGTGCATTGTGTGCATTTTCACTTATTGCAGATTCAATTCAAGACTGTGTGAATAACGTCAATTTCCTTTGAATTTCTTCAAAAATGCTTAATCATATCAACAGATTGAAGGCATGGCATATTTTATTACACCACCATTTTCGTGATGTGATTCTATTCGTTATTCAAAGTGTGTCATCTGAACACTCATTTAAAACTTCCGATGACTTCTCAAAACCACATTTCGCTGCTTTTCAACGAAAACCTCGTAACTGCAGCTTGTTTTAAGCTGCAGTTACGAGGTTTTCGTTGAAAAGCGACAATTTATACGCCTTCCCTTTACATTTCAACACATACCCTTACTAAGCATTGATTGTGCTTTTTCACCCGGATTTTTTAAAAAATGGTTTCAATTCAAGGATACATGTACATGTCTAACGACAAGAGAATTACGACAACAAGTAGAGTACAATCCTTGATATATATCTTTTGTGTAGGCATATTTTTATTGTAAGCCATGAACATATTTTTTCTGTATATTATTTTTTAAACAAAAGATAAGGATTAATTTAAATTCCTGGCTAGGCTATATGTCAAAATGATGTTTAAAATAAGCGAAGCATAACGCCATCTTGAATGTCTATCCATTGTTTTTGTTCGTCATTGTAATGGATGAGCTTAAATACATGCAGAAGTGTTCGAATCTTGTACGCAATTAGTGTACGGATTTTTGTCTGTGTGATTGACATCAATATTACATTTGAACATTGAAAAAAATATTGAAGGTTGAAGGTCAGAATATAAAAAAAGAAATAATTATCTTAATAGTAGGTGGTTGCGGTTGTGATTTGGATATATTTTTTTTCGGTAAAATTTCAAATATTATCAATTTTGACATTTTCGTAAAAAGTACATTGCCGACATATTTCGATCCTTGTTAGTTTTGTTTTGCAACTTTTCATATCTTTGAACATTTTTCGTCTGTGTCTTTTCGTGTTACATTAGTGTGTGGACTTTGGTATGGTTGGATTTATATCGGATACTTTGGATATATCTATTCTGAAAGTAAGTTCATTGAAGAAAAAGAACTTGGTTGGTTAATATTTAGTACATGTAAGTTTCAATCGTGTTTGTGTTTTTTAACAGAAACTATAATGATTTCCTAAATTGATCAAAACTTACATTGAACATAAAGACCGAAATAATTCAATACCAGTGTAGTTGCGATAACTGTTATCCGAAATATTTTGAAGACTTCAACTCTTCTGTTAAATGCATCACAATCATCCGTCTACTAGGACTTCTGTTGAACGATATCGCAGATAGGTACCACAACCACGGTTGACAATCACGTGATATAACAATTTCAGAAAATATTCGATAATTTTGTTAATACGGGACCGATTTGAATTCGCTTTGAGGCAGAGAAGGTAGATAGACGTCACGCATTAGATAATCGAGTTGGATTTTTGAAAACAAACTGATAAAAAAGTTATTAAAGATAAACCAAAACTATGATTTTTCAAAAATCTTCTTGCTGTATCACGTGATTATCCACCGTGACAATGTCGTGAACACACAGGTCGTCAACTAAATTGTTGTTATTTACTTAAGCTACTTACGAAATGATTGCCCAAAAAAGCTTGCTTCTGAACTCCGTCTATGAGAAATATATCGAAAAATAAGCTGAAAACGTGCATTTTATTTATATTGCATAATATCTTTTAAAAAAAATAGAATCGCATTACACAATTTTTGTTCATATCAATTTTACCGGCTACACATCCTTCTAGTTCGGTTTGGTCTACTATTTTGCTATATTTGCCATTATTTTAGAATGATGATAATAAAATTATAGAACAAGAACGTTAATTGTTCACGAATCGCCAATGAATAGGTTATCAGATGTGAATTAACATATTAATTCAGGGTCACCGTACAGGGTCAAGGTTAAATATTGAAACAAAGTTGTATCACGTGCGTATAATACATGTTCATATGTCCGCTTTTACGCAGTGGACATGTATATTATAATGTATAACTGAATTGTGAAAGAAAATAATGATGATGATGATGATGATGATGATGATGATGATGATGATGATGATGATGATGATGATGATGATGATGATGATGATGATGATGATGATGATGATGATGATGATGATGATGATGATGATGATGATGATGATGAAGACGACGACGACGACGACGACGGTGATGATGATGATGATGATGATGATGATGATGATGATGATGATGATGATGATGATGATGATGATGATGATGATGATGATGATGATGATGATGATGATGATGATGATTACGGTTTGTGAAGCCCAACCACCATCTAACTAGCGACCATTTTGACTCGGATCTTGTGGGTCGGCATTTGTCGTCTGCAACAACTTTTCAATTTAGAACAGCCTCATTATTTATCGTTAAGAAAACGGTTAAACATCTCATTTGTCTTTTTCTTTAGGTGTGTTAAGCCGAACCACCATCTAACTAGCGACCATTTTGACTCAGAACTCGTGGGTCGACAATTGAAATGTAACGGACTGATGGAGCTGGCACAGCTTAGACGGGACGGGTTCCCGGTTCGAATCTACTTTGCCGACTTTCTGGATCGGTAAGTGATTCAACGCCTGTTAAACTTAAAATAAAATCACATTTTCAGGCTATTCATAATGTTTTGTTATAATGGCAATTCTCAATCCATTCCCCTCTAAAAGGATTATCACATAGAGAAAAAATCTAAGCAAAAATTGTGACCTTACAGGTGTTTCCTTTAGTCAATTGACCAGTACTAATTTTCTCCGTGAGTCTTTTAGTTGCTTGAACTATTTCAAATGATAACCATATCTAAATGCTAACACACAGTTTGTTGTCGGATTCAGCTGAATTCGAACAATACAATGAATCTATAGAGTAGGAATGAGTCAATCCAAAAGCAAATCTAACAAAAGACGACTTCCCAACACATATAAATTCAGGGAAGAATTTCAATACGGAGTTATGTCGCTTTGACAATAGATAGTCTGTTGCCAGATGGTTGTGTGGGAGAATTATGTACGCAGTTCGTTACAGTTTCAACATTCAAAAGACTGTATTGCATCCCTGAAGTTGAAGACAGAATTGTCATTCATATTTTTTTCTTCGAAAATCATTGTTTTGCAGATCAATCCTGGGAAAGTATTGGGGAAAAAAGAAATAATGACAAACAGCACTCTCTTTTCCACTGGTATTTTTAGCTAGTCTATATCTTTCGGAACTTATTTTGTCGTCTACAAATCTAGAATTTGGACAAGTATAAAATGTTGGCGATTATGAAATGGCTAAAACAGTATACGATACTCAATGACAGAATTGGCTCGGCGAAAAACTTAAGATCATGTTTGAGATCATTCATTTATAATGTCACCAAACTCTTGTAATGAAAAATACATTTTCCTCATTTGATTTGAAAAAAAGTTATTATGGACATGGATATAAAAAGAGTAGTTCTATCTTGCACTTTCAAAATCCGCCAACCTAACAATTAGCCTACACAATTTGGAATTTTGTGTAATATTCCTTTTTTTCTTCAGAAAAAAATATTTACGAAACACGTTAATCATTCTTGCAATCATGAAAAAATATTATGGAATAACAAAACTTAGATAAACGTCAAAACGTTGTGACCACAGGTAAATTATAATTACGATGTTAGGTTTTCCAACAACGGAACATTATTTTAACTTAAAATAAAAGGAGTAGCTTATATGGTTTATGAACGATCGGTCACATATTACTAAAAGTAATTAAAAGTCGTAGGCTGTCATCCCACACGTTACGTATAGAAACAGGCAGACATGGTCAAAACAGGATTGAACGAAACCAACGTTTATGCTCTGCATGAAATATGAATGAAGTAGAGGACGAGTTCCATTTTTTGCTTGTGTGTCCATTCTATAATGATTTGAGAATTCTATACATGAAGAAATATTTTTACACTCATCCAAATATGCTCAAATTTGTCACATTAATGACTACAAGTAGTAAAGCCGTTCTTCTGAATTTGGCAAAGTATATAAAAATCGGCTTTGAACGCAGAACTGGTATCGTGTATAATACGTAGTTTAGTTATGTTGTTATGATAAAATTTGAATCCATGCTTCTCTTCCAGGTTGTAGATAGAAAACTTAGTTTTTCGCTTAAATGTATAAAACAGTTTGTATGTATGTTGTTATGACAAGAAACTGTACAGTTTAAGTCATTAAAGTATTGAATCTTGAATCTATATTTAATTTTTTGACGGACCCTATTTTCATTTTGAAAGATAGACAATAAGAAAGAAAAAGAGAAATAAAAAGGGTTTTATGCACGATCGGTCATTTTTCACTACTTATAATTAATACCTTGGTTGATTACACGGTGTCATAAACATAAATATATTGCCACCATTATTACGGCAAAATGTCGGACAAATCATAAAACGTTAACGTCTAATACGTTAACGCATGATTAGGTCATCCAACATTTACCCAAAATGATACTGTTCCAATTTCAAAAGAGTTACGAACGATATGATTTTATGTTATTTAGTGTATGAACTTTCGAGTAATATAGCATGGAAAGCATTGAGAGAAAAGATTAAAATGCTGGTTCTCAGCATTTTCTTCTTTTCTCTTAATGCATTCCAATGTGTTTTTGATTAAAAATGTCAAAATGAGGACATATGTGGGAAAGGTGTAATAAGTTTGCGCATGATTAGGTCATTTAGGCCAAATGGACACAACGATTGGTAAAACAGCGTAATGACGTCACTGCGGTATTGTATGCACGCGTTACGGAGTTATTTTGTAAACTCATCGACGACGTTAACGCGTGGGTAAAATAGGAAAGGTAGATTAACGTTACCACGACGTTTGTGTTTGTGAAATATTTTGTTTTTGTTATAATCTATTTTTAGTTTAAGGTCAAAATACATGAAACGGATTAATGTCTCTTAAAAAACTGACCACGACGTTTTAACGCTTACTTGACAAACGTAACGTTACAGAACTAGACGTCTCAGCATCATTCGGGGAATTTTTCTGTGTGATTTTATCGGATTTTATTTAAAGCAACTGTGTAAAAAGGAACGTAAAAAGTGTTAAACCGCAAAATTTTGGAGTTTAGAGAATGTAAGAAATTTACGTTATTCATTTTATTGTTTTATCTGCGGGTGAAATATTAAGCAATGCGTCCTTAGCCCTTCCTGAACGGTAAACAAAATACTTTTCCAATATGAAAGGTGCTTAATATGACAAAACTGGGTAATGGCAGAATAATGAACTATGTTTAATATTGAACATGAAATGTTAAGTCAAAAGTAGAAAACGATGTTCATCATCATTGTCTCCTTTTGTCCGAACGTTTTCTAAAACAGTTATTACTGGAGAAGTCAAAACAAAGTCTTGTTTTGGAAACGGCCAATTTTGATAAAAAAAAATGTCTCTAATAATAATAATAATAATAATAATAATAATAATAATAATAATAATAATAATAATAATAATAATAATAATAATAATAATAATAATAATAATGATAATAATAATAATAATGATAATAATAATGACGTCGAAACCAGGGATTCTTTAGAACATGGTACTCGATCATTTTTTACAGACCTAAAATAAATTCTATTTGTATGTCACGTTTTGACGTTATGTCACGTCCATTGAACATATACGTCGCATGGGACATTTATAACAATTGAAGATGTTGAAAGCAACAGGCAATCAGTATTTTTTATAACAAAATCACTCTGTGGAGACCTAACCTAATGTGTTCTAGAGGTGACGTCAAAACTAAATGAGCCAGAATCTGGAAAAAACGTCCCTTAAGGCTTTTGAGACCAACATAGATCAAGATCAGTCTGTGCATACGCACAGTCTGATCAGGATCCACATTGTTCTCTAATAACTTCTTCGTGACCTGTAGTAACTTAAAGAGAACATCATGGATGCATATTGGACTGAATTTGACAACAGGCTGATCTTCAAGCTCAATTTTTCAAAATGCTATAAGGGACGTTTTTCCAGATCCCGTCTCAGCAAATCTTTTCTATCAAAGACTAAAATAAATTGATTCTATTTTCGCGTCACGTTTTTATGACGTTACAGATACACTTTGAACATAATTCTAGACTAAATTTGTAACAATGGGACATTCTTAACAATGGAACATATCGAAAACATCACGCAACCGTTAGACTTTCAATAAGCTATCTCAGATTTTTATTCTGTCATTGCAGAACAAAATGGTCTAAAGCAAATCATTTCTATAAGATTTTGCTATTGCCATGTCTATTCCGTTGGATTTGCAGGAAGTAGATATAATAAGATCAACCCGCATAATTATACGAACAGTCTGATCTGATTTTGAAATACAATGTACACTTTTCCTTTAACCCTTTCCCAAACGACAAAATTTTAGGGTGATTCACTTCAAAAACTTCCTCAAATGACAAAATTGAAGTTATTAAAGGTAGAATTTGTGTAAAATATGGTAAAGAAAATATTGAGACAAAAGGAGAAACTGCTGGTTATCAGCAGTTTCTTCTTTTGTTTCAATGTTTTCCCAAGCCATTTCTTCTAGGGACGTCAAAACCAGGTCTTGTTTGGGAAAGGGTTAAATTAACTAACACTACTTGTCAATACTCAATATTTCAACGTTCATTTTCGTCCAAGTGCTAGTTACATGTACCACTTATTCTGAAACTGCCTTTACGAAATTCAGAAGAAACCTTTCTTGAAACGGTGCTAGCATCAAATTAGATGAAATATTTTACATACACTTATCGGACGGTCAAACGTTAGTTTCTTATCTATTATGGTCTATTTGTGGATTTTCAAAAGTTCGAAATAAACGTATTTTACAACGACTTTAGAGACAAAGGGAAACTAAAATATGAAGACAGATAGCTTTTTAACCCTTTCCTAGACGACAATGCATTACTCTGGTCCAAATGCACAAGAGTACAAAAATGTTACAAAGCGAAGAATATAATATATGAAAAAACACAGACAGTATTAGAGGGGAAAGAAGAAAACGCTGGAAATCAGTGTTTTGTTTTTTTCCTCAATATTTTCCAAATTATTCTATTGTTAGTTCAGACATTGTTAGTGAAAGGGTTAATAGCATTCTGTAACCATTCAGTGACCCATATATCAATTTTTGTAGACATTAATTGTCGACCTTTCAACTGTTTTAATGGTGTTAAAAATATCCGTCATTTTGGCTTTTCGTAAATATACACCCAAAAACATTGTTCGCGCAACTTCGAATTATAAGACAGGCTGGCCGTTGGTTCAAGAGTCAAAGACAGAAACAGCTTTTCAAATATTTGTATCTCGTAGAAAAGGCTGAAGAAAATCGAAAATGGTTTTTCTTTCCATCAAAATACATTTTGAATTTTATCAATTTGTATACTTGCACATAGGCACGGGCTAGTCAAGATCGGAGTTACCCTCTTACAGTGTCAAAAGATCATATACCAAGTCCGTAGAAAGCAATTTCATATTGGGGCGGCTAAAGCCCCTGTGTCTGAATATTAAAATTTATTCAAGCCACAAATTTGCGCGACCATATTTAACACATCGTATGTTAATTTTATGATACATGCACCGTTATTAGGGCCAATAATTGCATAAATTGCATATAATATAAACATAGTAAAACGGAAATTTGAATATAGGACCGTGGTCATAAAAACGTCTATTGCATGCACGTTATGAAGATTTTGAAATAAAGGACGGTCATTATTTCTTTGTCTATTTTAACGTTAGCACAAATTAAAATTACTTAAGGTGCATGACCCATCATTAAAAACACCACTTTCTAGCCAGTGGACATGCATCAAATTACACACACTTGTAAATACACTTCAAATATGTTGATTCACCGTGCTGGATTTCAAGATTCTGCTTCGAGAAGAAAATAATTTACAAAAATCGTTTTACTCTATATTCATATGCAAGGGAGGTAATTTATATCATTTTTGTCAAATATTTCCATAATTATGCATTAATTCAACCGTTCAAAATGCTTATGTTTGTATTTGGAATGGAAATATAACACAGTTTAAAGGGCGACGGTAACAGATGGTCTAATTGCAAAAAATGAATTTTTTTGAAAAAATATGCAAAACTTTTGTGTTGACCACCTCGGGATGGTTAATAATATGCAATTCAGACAGAGAATGAGCCGAAATTACAAGACAGATATCTGAATTTAGGGAGAATCCAAACCTAAATTCAACCCCGTCTCAGATGGGGTTAGATTTATTTTTAAATTGTTGCGCATGCGCATGCAGCGCGGACCATGATTCAAACGAGATTCATACTTGAATTTCAAAATGACGTCATCATGTATGTTGTGACGTCATTTAAGAAAGTCGCATGTCCTACTGTTTTGACCTACTTTCGACATCGCTTCATGAATTTGGTATCAAATTGAGAAAAAATGAGTCGTTGCTTCAATAGTTTGTCGTAATCATTTAATCAGGCCATATAAAGCTTAAAAAGTGTACATTTCGTTTGTATTTGACAATTTTTGGGTCCAAATCTGGGAAATAGTAGCTTTAAGATTTACTGGCACTTTTCAAATTTTGCCTCTGGCTCTGTGGTGCTAATGATGGGTTGTATACGTTAAGTTAGAAAACTCTTAATGTGGCCATTTTGAAATTTATAAAACACCGGATTTTTTTCAGGCGTCGTCGTTACGTATCCGAACTTATTGGGGCGCGGTCGTAAACATTCGGCGGTGGAAATTCCACCGCAGAACGTTTTCGACGTCGCCCGAATAATTCCGACGTCGCGCGAATGTCATTAGGGTAGACTACCTTAATAGATATTACATCTACTGATACTCATATTAATGGCATTTTGAACGTGATTGCTAACCCTACTTTCAACAATTGAGAGTAAATAGTAATGAAATTGCGAGCTGCAGAAAACGCATCCGGAAAAAAGTTTTGTTTTCTGGTTGAGACAAATGAAGGTAGCTGTCCTTTGTTTTCTTAACCCATTACCACACAGTGACTCCCTTTGACTCCCCACAAGATAATTGCTTCGGAAAACATCGTGGAAAATGGAGAAATTGCTTTTGATAAGCAATTTCTTCATTTTCCACAATGTTTTCTACCCAGCGAGACCAGAAAGTTCTAAATTCCGTTCACTTGAATGTGTCGTCTGCATCATCTTTGAATTTGGACCAGTCTTCTAAAATTTTGTCGTTTGGTAATGCGTTTATATACGATATTTATTTGTATTGCTAAGTTTAATTTTTCAACATATTGATTCACCGAAGGAAACCAAGTGACTCAATAACAACAAGAACAATAGAACTATGCAGAATTTCCTCTTTAATTCTGATAATACGTGGTCGATTTGAAAGTGATTCGAATCATAGAAAGCGAAAAACCTAGGAATCTGTTGGGTGTAGTAGCCTATATCTTGCAGAAAGCAGCATTAGTATGCGTCATTTAAAAGATGCATGGCATCCACCATCTCATAGACATTTTTCCTCATTTACATCGGAAACGTGTTAAGAGAATGAGTGAAGAATTTCTACAATATATTGTCGTTGGTGTGTCACGTGGTTAGCCGCCGTGAGTTCGCCATTGAAAATCGGTCAAATTCGAGACGTTTAATGTATAGATAATTCGAACTGAAATACATTTTAGAAAAGGCAATCAACATTATAAGAAGCACAAAAAGTTGATTCAATCAAATAGACCATTACAAGAAATCTCGTAATTTTTCACCATGTTTTGAGCTGTCTCAGATTTGAAAAAAAAAACGGAAATTGAATCATAGTAGTCTAAAAAAAAGACACTGATTTTCTACATTTATATTTTTACTATATCGCTGCTTTTCAACGAAAACCTCGTAACTGCAGCTTGAAACAAGCTGCAGTTACGAGGTTTTCGTTGAAAAGCGACGACATTTAGTTCTACAAGCTTTCGAAATTCGTTTGTCTTGAAAACTGCACTTGTACCCTTGGGAGGGTAAAAGTTTCTCAAAATTGTCGGTTACTGGGTTCGGTATGTTTGACCTTAAACTAATGAATTGTCGTATAGCGACAAGAAAACCATATTTAGAAGTTGAAATGACGCCAAACGACCGTAAAGGGAAATATTTCACTGGTAAAATAATGTTCTTCATCATCTTGGTTAACCCTTTCCCGAACGACAAAATTTGGACTGGTCAAATTCGAAAGATGCTGCAGATGGTAACATTGATATTAATAAAGGTAGAATTTGTGTGCAATACAACACAGAAAATATTGAGGCAAAAGGAGAAACTGCTGGTTATCAGCAGTTTCTTCTTTTGTCTCAATATTTTCCCAAACATCTTCTGTCAGGGACGTCAAAACCAGGTCCTGTTTGGAAAAGGGTTAACGAAAGATCATCATACTTCTTATTTTTCTTGGTATAATGCCAATGGGAAACGTAATGCAAAAATCGTATAAATACCAACTCTTTACTATATCAATGCAAGACATTAAAAACCAATCCACATTATAGGCTTCGAAAATATTTCGAAAGAAATATTCTGTTCTTGAAATTAAATGGTTTTATATAATCCATGAAAGCGTATGTCAAACCAATCTTCAGTTTTGAGCTGAAATAACGTTTTAAGTATTGTCCAGCAAGGTTAACCCGGTACAACTTAATTTTCGTGCGCAAAGTCCGTTAGTTGACCGTCTTAACAAAACAAAGCCGAAGTGGGGTCATTACATATGCAGATGTCCCGGGTTAATCTTGCTGGACAATACATTAGCGATACACGAAATGTTTTGAGCTGAAATAACATTTTTTTAAAAGTACATTGGCGATACGCAAAATGTACGTAAAAGGCAACAATACAATTTCTAAGGTAATTCCAGTTTGATATTTTTGTCCGTGGACATTTATGACTCGATTTGACCTAATTTGCATGATAGTCCATTGAAATCCTTCGTCCATTTTTGATCCAAGAATCAATAAATTATTGACCTAAATACATGTGTATGTACCACAGTCTAATTCAAGCGCAAAATAATTGTAACTACATAATACAATTATATAGATTTACAATATTATTGATCGAAGCAAAAACGCCGTGCCCTAAATACGTACCATAAACAATGGCTTGTGCAAAACGATCGTAAGTGCATATCGAATGATATGCACTTACGATAGCTTTGCACAAAGCCATTGCTTCGTTCCAAAGCTCTAACGACTTTGATTTAGCGTTATATAAAACTAGGCCAATCTATAAATATTCGTTTCGTGTTGGCATAATGATGCTCATATTATTCATAAGGGATGAAATTGACATGTAATTGACATAAATGTCAAAAGTAACGAACGTTGATAGATGCTTGTCATTAGCGATCGATTTTTTGTGCGTTTTTATTGTAAAAATAGTGCATTGTGTGGATCAAAGTTTCTTGTCCGAAATATGCGTACACTTTACTCAAAGTGCGAGTTAAACAAAAAGCAGTAAAAATAACAAAAACTAAACAAAAATGAAAATGTCTTTACGTTTGAATTATAAGTCTGTTTAAAATATTAGAAACATTCTTTTTGATACTGTGCAATCGAGCAACATCATTCTGATAACATTCAAACATACCGTAAATTATTCGTCTTCTTAGAATACTGATTATTATATCGTCGGTGTAAATGCAAAACCTCGTATGTCGATTCTTGCGATTTTCAAAGTACAAACTTGTGTGTCTAGTTTAAACAATTTTCGCAGGTTTTGAGATATTTTTACCAATCAGTATCAATGATACATTATTTATGAACAATATGTCCAAATTTCAAGTAAAACATTTCAGTTTGGGAAAAAGTTCTTACACTTTTTCCCCTCCCCTTTAGAATTTTCCAAAAACGAGATACGAGGTTTTGCATTTATAACGACGATATGCTATGAGTCAAGCTCAAAGTATGTGACTGATCCGAAAGACTTTTGCTTTATCACGCGCATTTAGATCTTTTCCTTATAAAGAAAACATGAATGTCAAAATAAAGCTGCATACAAGCATAAACACAGTTTGGTGGTAGACTTTATGACTTGATTATCTATTTCTACGAAAAAGTTATTCTTCATAAACTAAAAACTGTTATTAGAAAAAACAAAATGCTAATGCTTTCAGAGCTTTTTGCAACTTCCGTCAATTTCACATTTCTCAATTTCTATGAATAACGGTTCTATCAGTCTGAATTTAATGATGCCTTAGGATTTGTTTTGATATGACAGACATTCACGAATGCAAGTCTCCCATTACAGTCATAAAATGATAAAATACCGAAGAATTATCCCACAAACTTTACCCGTACAATGCGACATGCTTCTTCTAGAACATTGAATTAAAATCGCATTAATTTGACGATGGACATTATGTCTCGATTCTATATTGAGAAAAAGTGATACATCTTGATCGATCTTCGATTTTCAATTTGTTATATAATGTGTTTAAAATCGTAGACACATATTTATTTGAAAGAATGAAGTAGGCTTGTCATCTCTTCCCGCCTTAAAACGACCGTACGACAATGATATCAACGCATATTTCGTCAATGAATACAATGACAAATTGTTTTAAAAACAGGCCATGAACATAGCAAATGACTGTAAATGTTTCTGCTATGATAAGCCCATTCCGAAACAACAGAGTAAAGGATGCTCCATCTTTAAAACATTTGCAGATGGTAAACTTGATGCTGATAATGGACAAATTTTTGTACGAAAACGCATTGAACATATCGCAACAAAACATAAAAAACTGGTTGTCAAACTGTTCTTCTTTTGTTTCAATGATTTCACAAGGTATTCCCCCTCAGAGACGTCAGAAATAGTACGTAGTAATTGGTTAACCTTTTCCCAAACGACAAAATTTTAGGGTGATCCACTTCAAAAACTGCCACAAATGACAATATAGATGTTATTAAAGATAGGATTTGTGTAGAATATGGCATAGAAAATATTGAGACAAAAGGAGAAACTGCTGGTTATCAGCAGTTTCTTCTTTTGTCTCAATGTTTTCCCAAGCCATTTCTGTTAGGGACGTCAAAATCAGGTCTTGTTTGGGAAAGGGTTAAAGCTGTTTTATGCAGCTGTCCTGATACTTGAAAGTCTATACATGTTTCTTTCATTCTAGAGTGTCTATTTGTGCATAACGACTGTCGTTTATATTTCCAGATACGGAGTATTGTTAGAAGATCCGTACGGTCTCGCTGAAGACGAGAAAGTAGTTCGTATTCTAGAATCACTCCGCATAGACGGGTACCAGATTGGTAGATCTAAAGTAAGTAGTCCCTGCATACAAGTTACATGTACGAGGTTTGGCTCAATTTATTGCAGACAATGACACTAGCATGTTTTTGTTCCGTGTAATCATTTCGAGTAATTGAATAAATAATTGAATAAAAACACTCGATTAGAATTAAACGATTCTGCGTAATTGGCGTAGATGCAAACTTCCAAGATAAGTTTCCCTAAAAAGAGCGCGAAAAAGCTGCTTTTATGGCGTAATAACTATTATTGTAAATACTGTTTGATTCGATTTTTAACCACTCGTAAGTTTTGATTAAAATATCTGTGTTTTATTCTTGCAGGTATTTTTGAAAACATGGCATAAAGATGAACTAGAACATTACCTACATGAAAAGGTAAGTATAGTGTCATTTTGTCATCCATCAATTCTAGTAAACATTGTCAAAAATGATCAGTGCCATTTATCCTGAAAACGGTGATCATGATACTTTATTCTCAATACGTGCAAATCTGAAACATTTTAACCCTTTCCCAAACGTCAAAATTTTAGAGTGATCAACTTCAAAAGCTGCCACAAATGACAAAAGGGATGTTATAAAAGATAGGATTCGTGTAAAATATGACACAGAAAATATTGAGACAAAAGGAGAAACTGCTGGTTATCAGCAGTTTGTTCTTTTGTCTCAATGTTTTCCCAAGCTATATCTATAAGGGACGTCAAAACCAGGTCTTCTTTGGGAATGGGCTAAAGCTGTAACAATGACTATAGAATACTTTTTGTTTCATTTGTATTTGAATTAACAACTCATTTTCTTTTGTCTAAGGATTTAACCTAATTAATCTTTGTACAAATACGCGTATTCTTTCTCATTTTCAAAGCTTGAAGAAATCGCCAGAATAGAACGAGAACTAGAGATACAGCGTCAGATAGAGCTCGAGCGTCGTCTAGAACAAGAACGTCGTGAACGAGAAGAAGAGGAACGTCGTGAACGTCAACGTCATCAGGAGGAACGACGTGAATTACAACGTCTACAGGACGAGAGACGTCAACAAGAGGAAATTGAGGAGCTAGAAAGACGCCGGGCGTCACATGCGTCGTTACTGTCCATGACGTCAGAAAATATCGATTTTCCGGAGGAACCGACGGAGAGTACTCCTAGAAAACCCGAAGATGATGGAATCAGTAGGTGTTTTTTATTTATCTGTCTGTCTATTTATTTATTAATTTGTGTATCTGTTTATGTATATATATAATATGGCCCCTCCTATGGGACCTTCTTAGAAATGGGAATGGGAAATTAATATCGACCTAGTCAGTTACCACAGATTGCGCAGACTAACTGGGATCGAAACTTATCACTATAAGGTAATTTTATGGATTAAGATCTAACTTACATTATGACCATTTTTCAAATGTGGCGTCTGGTTAAAGTCTTCTTAGACTGATCCGTTTCTCAAAAATGTTTTTATGAACTTCCCAAACGTCCTTTTTGGCGGGACAGATTAAAAATTTATGATTGATCGAGTAATCTATTTTGATATCAAAGTACAGGTTTGATCTGATTGAAAAGTTTGTAAAAAACATTATTGGGTCAACATGGAAAATGAAATCAAGAATGTTGTTAGAAATGACATCTATGTCAAACTGATTTGACCCTTTTCCTTCTGACTTTACATTTTGCTTCAAACAAAATGCAAATTTAAGAGACATTTCAATACGTTTTTCTCAAGTTTTCCACAATAATAGAATAAAAAGCAGGCAGTGAAGGCTAAGATCAGACTGCACGTCTGTGCAGGCTGATCTTAGCCTACAATGCCTGCCAAAGCTTTGGTCATAAAAAGAATACGATTTGAACAGCATGAGAATGTTTTCATTTTTTATCTACATAGATCTTTCCATTGTTGACATGTATAAACACTGGTAGGTTATAATGTGTTATACAAATACAAATAGATTTGTATAGCGCAAAAAGTATAAATATTCAATTGCGCTTCACAGAGTCTATATACAACATTAAAAATGAACAAATATTTTGGATTAGTTCAGTCACTGTGAAATTGTCTAAATAAGTGAGTCTTAAGTTGTGATCTGAAGTTAGTCTCTGTTTGAATAGATTTCAAATAATTCGGAAGCATATTCCACCATTTCGGGCCCACAACCGCTAGCGACCTATCCGCAATTTTGGTTTTAAAGCGTGGAACAACAAACTTTATACAAGCATCACTGTCTGATCTCAAGCGGTATGTGTTTTTGGCTTGTTTGAATAAAGAACTAAGATACACTGGCGCAGTCCCATGCACGACCCGGAAGACGATGACAAGCACTTTAAACATGATTCTCGCACGTACAGGCAGCCAGTGGAGAGATTTCAAAATGCTATAACTAGGCTGTTCATATGTAGCATTTGTAACAAGTCTGGCAGCCTGATTTTGGACCCTTTGTAGTCTGTCTAACTGATAGGAAGGAATGTCAGCAAAGAGCCCATTACAAAAGTCCAGATGTGAGTGAATGAGTCCGTGTACGAGAGTTTCTGCGGATTTCTGTGTAATATGCTTACGAATACATTTCAGGTTTCTAAGCTGAATTTGCGCTGTTTGACACTTTTTACGAATATGCGAGTCAAAATTCAGTGTACTAGTCATGTGCACACCAAGGTCACGCACTTGTTCAACCAAATTTATGTATGTCATACGATGAAAAATGACAGGTTATTTGATGTAGGGTTATATATCTTCATTATTATATGACTGATTTAATGCGAAAAATCATTATTTTTGAAGAAATTAGAGAAAAGTACATTTAGATGTTTAATTTTAAGGTAAGTTTAGACTCAGGGGTTACTTTTTAACGGCCCAATGAATTTTTTTTATTTGCAAATTTGTTGTAAAGTAACATTTCCTGAACAAAATATAAAAGAATCAGGGTAAGTTTCCTGACTTGTTTTTTGTGTCAGAGTTATCTGGCCTTTACTAGTAATGACAATTTTCGCAAAATTACCCTTACCTTTTAAAGTCATATAGCAAGTTATTCTGAATAGATAATTTCAAATGTTATATCAATTTACAGACTTAACATATGCACAAATGTAATAATTTGATTGAAAGAAATATTTTAAAACCATTTTCTGGAAAAAAAAATACGGGAAAATTTGAAAAATCATATTTTTTGGAGAAAATTTTGCAAGTTTTTTTTTTCAATTCGCAAAAAATACCCAATGAATATTTTTTTGTTTTTGGATATTTTGAAGATAATACCAAGAGCTATTTCTACACAAAAAATCAGCACACCTTTCCACGCAAATAAAACATATATTTGACTTAATCTTACCCCAACCACCCTATTTTAGCCTAATTATGACAAAAATATCAATTATAAAAAAAGAAACACAATTTTCTGGCATATGTTTACATTTAGAACAACAAAATACTTCATTTGACAGTCACCATCACAAAAAAGGGAAATAGTTCGCTTCAAAAAAATTATGAAAATTGTAGCATGGGCATTTGGAGCCGCAGAATAAACACAAAATTTGTAAGTCACATGGCCGCTCTCCAAACGTACCTTAACGAATCAACAATTGATTAATTTATCGTACATTTAGAATGGTAAAATATTTATTGATAACATGTTATTTCCTTAAAGACTGTGTAGGTTTTAAAACATTCAAAACAATTAGAAAATACAGACGTATCAATGCATATACATGTAAATGAAAACAACACGTGGACTTCACAGTTTTATTTGGTCATTTATTAACCTAATTGCTTTGAAAAATCATCAAAAACAAAGATATATTAATGAATCGTATTTTAGTTTTTGAATACTTAAAAAACACAACCATTTTTAGGAATTGAAGGAAATAAAGATATATTAAATGCCACATAAGAACATTTACCCCACTAAAACAGGTAATGTGCAATTCTCCTTACATACTATGGTGTTTCGATATTTGATAGAGGAACAGAATTTTTTATCGATATAAGCTTATTATGTTTTGTATTTTACTTGCAGCCTATACAGATAAAGCTGCCTTATTAAAGGAGAAGCTGTCCCAATTAGATAACAATGAAGACGGGTCTCTAGAAAGTATAGGGCGAAGTGCAAAACGTCAAGCTCCACATCCAACACCCTGACACATAAATAATGATAACGCCAGTTTACGCCTGCTTAAGATATTAACTTTGCCGCCAGATAACGCCGTTTACCCCATTCTTATTATCTAAGCTATGATTTTGAAAAGCAGGCCTTTGACTTTTGAGACCAACAAGGATCTAGATCAACCTGCACATACACGCGCAGTCTGGTCAAGATCCATATTGTTCTTCGTTTAAAGTTAACACATTCTTTCATTATTGCAGCTTACACAGATACAGCTGCCTTATTAAAGGAGAAACTATCCAAACTCGACAACAACGAAGACGGGCCTCTAGAGAGTATAGGCCGGAGTGCAAAACGTCAGGCACCCCATCCACCGCCGCGCCATATCAACAATGATAACGCCAATTTACGCCTGTTTACGAAATTGATATTAGCGCTAAATAACTCCGTTCTACACCCTATCAATTTGAGCTACGATTTTGAAATGGCGATCCCCGGCTTTTGAGACCAACATGAATCCAGATCAGCCTGCGCATATGCGCAGTCCGATCAAGATTCATATTGTTCTCATATTACAATGATAACTTATGATATTTTTTCAAATTTTGGCATTGCAGCTTACACAGATACAGCTGCCTTATTAAAGGAGAAGCTATCTCAACTCGACAACAACGAAGACGGGCCTCTAGAAAGTATAGGCCGGAGTGCAAAACGTCAAGCGCCCAATCTGCCACCCGACATATTAACAATGATAACGCCAGTTTACGCCTGCTTACTTTGTAAACCTTAACGCCAGATTTCGCCGTTCTACTCCCTTCTCAATTTAGTTATGATCTTGATATGCGCAGTCTGATCAAGATCCATATTGTTCTCCTTTTTCAGTTAACTTCTTTTTTCATTATTGCAGCTTACACAGATACAGCTGCCTTATTGAAGGAAAAACTCTCCCAACTCGACAACAACGAAGACGGGCCTCTAGAGAGTATAGGCCGGAGTGCCAAACGTCAAGCGCCCCATCCACCGCCCCGACATATCAACAATGATAACGCCAGTTTACGCCTGTTTACAACACAAACCTTACCGCCAGATAACGCCGTTTTACTCCCTCCTCAATTTAGCTGTGATTTTGATAAGCAGGCATTTGACTTTTGAGACCAACATGGATCTAGATCAGCCTGTGCATACGCACAGTCTTATCAAGATCCATATTATTCTCCGTTTACAGTTAACATATTTCTTTCATTATTGCAGCTTACACAGATACTGCTGCCTTATTAAAGGAGAAACTGTCCCAACTCGACAACAACGAGGACGGGCCATTAGAAAGTATAGGCCGGAGTGCGAAGCGTCAAGCGCCCCACCCACCGCCCCGACATATAAACAATGATAAAGCCAGTTTACGCCTGTTTTAAGAAATTGATATTAGCGCTAAATAACGCCGTTCTACTCCCTCTAAATTTGAGCTACGATTTTAAAATGGCGATCCCCGGCTTTTGAGACCAACATGAATCCAGATCAGCCTGCGCATACGCGCAGTCTGATCAAGATCCATATCATTCTCCGTTTTCAGTCAACTTATTGTTTTCATTATTGCAGCTTACACAGATACTGCCGCCCTATTGAAGGAGAAACTCTCCCAACTCGACAACAACGAAGACGGACCTCTAGAAAGTATAGGCCGGAGTGCAAAACGCCAAGCTTCACATCCACCACCCCGACATATCAACAATGATAACGCTAGTTTACGCCTGTTAACGACGTAAAGCCTACCACCAGATAACGCCGTTTTGCTCCCTTCATATTTGAGCTTTAATTTAATAAGGGGGTCTCTGGATTTTGAGAACAACAAGACTCTAGATCAGCCTGCGCATACGCGCAGTCTGATCAAGATCCATGTTGTTCTCCTTTTTCAGTGTCCACTTATTATGTTTTCATTCATCCTTACAGCTTATACAGACACAGCCGCCTTATTAAAAGAGAAGCTATCCCAGCTCGACAACAATGAAGACGGGCCGCTAGAAAGTATAGGCCGGAGTGCCAAGCGCCAGGCACCCCACCCACCGCCCCGACATATCAACAATGATAACGCCAGTTTACCTCCTAAACGCCAGCTGTCCGAGGATAGCAAGAGTACCACCACAGGCTCGTACGAGTCGGAATGCTCGAGCGAGCAATGGTAAGGAGATACAAACACATTGTCAAAAAAGTATAAATTATCAGACGGAATACAATAAGGAATTCTCTTAATGAGAAATATGGGGAAAAGTATCCTTACTTTCGACACAAAGCACCTCTAATAAATGTTATAGAGGTCTACCGGTATTCTTTTTTAACTATTTCAAGTCGGATTTTCCACTATATTGATACACGTACCTCATAATTCGGTGGTTGTTTATTAGGAAGTATCTTTTCTGTAAATTTTACACACTTTCTGAATAACGTTTGTTCATTAGTAGGCTAAAATATTAAATGGTTTGAGTGAAATCGAGCTAAAACACAAACTAAATTATTACCCATCTTAATAAATAAAACAAATAAAATGCAGTGGGACAGTTAACATCCAAATAATTACACGGATCATGTCTTTGATGAATCAAAGTTGACTTTTAAATTGTTTAAAAGCGAAACTGACAACAAGCGGAATTTATGTGTGTTTTATCATTTTTAAAAGGATTCAAAACAACATTTCATGCTGTAGAATCTACGAATTTCTGTAAACAATTGATATCTTTTCGTATCATTTTTATATCTTGAATTTATTAAAACAGCATTCAACTGCCTCTGCAAAGTAATAAAGTTTGTAATAAACATGTGATTTTGCACAAAATCGTGATAAGCAACAATACATTTTACAATTTTATTACAAGCACATGCGTGAAATATTCGAACAATAAATATTCAAACAATAAATATTCAAATGGCATTTCAAAAATGTTTCATCTGAAAATTTCTTTATGCTTACTTTTATTTGCGATTCATAATCAATGTACATAACGAAAGTCCAAATTTCCTGTATCGGTTGTTAGAAAAATTACTTCTGTGTACTGCAATTTCTTTATATATGGGACCAGACTTGCTAAAAAAAGAAACTGTCCAAAAAGTGTGCAAGAATTCAACAAAATCCATAGGCTGTCTATAGTCGAAACCTTGAACAATTCTAGAATGATTTTTCTGTATTAAACTCTAGACTCTTTGTGCTCATTTCTAAATTCGGATATGTACACGAAGTTGATCACTGCATAGTCTGGTGTTTGTTTTGCAATTTGTGGTTTTATATCTCCCGATGGTACTTTTTTCAGGATTGTTCATATACCTACAGAACATTTTCTTTACTCTTTGCAGGCGGCCCTACGACATATTCCAAGTATCAGAACGAGAGTTCGAGGAGAGCGACGCCATATTTAAAGAGATTCTAAAATTAGTCCGGTTATTGATGTACATGTTCCTATTTTGTGCCATCCTAGGGGGCGCTGTTGTCAACCGCCTGTCAATCATGGTGCTCGTGTCGGGGATTAACAAGGTAACGTGTATATTTCAATTATTGACCAATCGTATCCATCTGCCTAAATAAATTGACCAATCAAATATATTGTTCACCCCGGAGACCTCTTTATTATAGCGCTACATTACGACAATTCCAATCATCTTTTAATGTCATACTAATGAGAATTTTGGCTGAATCTGTTAACTCTTCCCCAAACATGACCTGGTTAGACATCTTTGAAAAGTATTAAGCAAAGTCAATGTAGATACTCAGCGTTATCTCATTTGACTCGATATTTTAGTGAATAATGGTACTCATTTTACATTTTGATGCCTCCCCTTTTCTCGTCTTCAGCTGCTTTGAATTTGCAGCACCCTAAACTGTAGGGAAAGGGTTTTGTAAATGACAAACATCCAGAATGACTGGGAAATGGTTGACCATATTATCCATAAAAAGTCTAAATCCTGGAAACCTTATTACAATAAGACGTCCATACTCAAGGGACCCATGACATAGATCATAATATTGAACACTGAGATGATAAATATGTGAATATGTATTATGATGGTCTTCTTGTTTATGGGACAACCGAGCGAACGTTTATATTTACATTTATCATATAAGGCAAAGTCTACATCTTGAAAATCCGAAAATGTTGAAAACATAGTTACAAATAGGCCGGCGTTTTCCCTGAACTTTAGGGTCGTCGGTAATGATAATGTTTGTTTCTTTCGGTACCGACGATAAATAAATGAACTGTGATCTAGAAAAAAATCGTGTATCATTCTAAACCACCAATTTGAAAGAACAAGATCTCTCTATGGCTAAGTACAGTAGCTTACCATCAGCACCAATGCTTGATACTGATACTTGCTACAGAAATTGAAGATGCTGTGAGGGCACAAAATGGATCCTGATAAGCCTGTGCATATGCATACGCTTATATTTTTTCTCAAATGCCAGTAAGCTTTTCCCAGGTTTCAACTGAAATGAAACCAATCACACATTTTAACTTATACTACTCGTTCGATTTGTTTTCAGGATGTATCAAAGCGCGGGGAGTACGTGACCACATTATTATTCTGTATTTGTGGACCGCTGGCCTATAACTGGTTTATGTCCTTCATGAAGACGCTGTTTGGTGGGAAAGAGTGGCCATCGATACGAACGTTCGTTATAGTAAGTATACCCATAACTTTATACTGGATCCATCTACCGATGCTTTTCAAGAAAAAACCTCGTAACTGCAGCTTGTTTTAAGCTGCACTTACGAGCTTTTTGTTGAAAAGCGACGATGTAATTGATAATCAATTAAATTGTAATCGAATAAATACATTTGAGGAAACTAAACTCTGATTAGAATTGTCCTTCGATCACATGGAAAAGGCAAAAGTCCCAACTTTGAAAAATTTCAGATAAATAAAGGATTTCATCATATTTTGAAATATACTTTGTCTAAGTATAGACGTCTACCAGCAAATATGTTACCAAACATTGATTGTCTAATCTCTACGAGCAATGTTTGATTACCGAATATTCTGCTTACACCATAATCAGTAAAACTTCGACAAATCGACTCTTGGGTATTTCAGCCCTTTCAGTTTCCTTGTTTGACGAAGAGTTTTATAATAAAACTAATCTCAAATATAATTGATACACACACTTTTTACTCCTTTCAACTAAACAACTTGTTCTAGTATCATGTACACAATGTTAGCATTAAGAATCAAAGGGATTAGTTGGTTTTGAAGCAGTAAAACATAAACCTACGTCACTTCCATTTTTTTGTACAAATATAGACTTTTATTAATAAATGGTGTGTTTTCCATCCACAAGCTTCCCTATTAAACGTCTACATATCCTATTTTCAAAGACCTTCCTATAAAAGATTAACGTTATTCTATTTCATAAGAGACGCATTTCAAATTGACTGGCATTTACTTAAGATTTCCCCAGCGGTTACAATTCGTGTCATAATACGCTGAAGTTTTCGTGATCCAATGTATTAGTGTAGATATGTTGACATTTGGTATAAAATGCAGTAATAAATCGTAGATACTTCAAACCAATTTCATTGAAAAGGTCTATCATTTATACTGTCTCTTTAAACAACCGAAATGCAAATTTATTAAAGCACACAACTAGAGCCACCTATAGATAAGATGGGGTAATGTTTTTGTTAAATAGTATTTTTTAAGTTAAAACATCTTTGAATATTCAACAAAACCAATGCTGTTGGAATTCATTGAAATCGTCTTCTCTGGATAGTTGGAGTACCCGAAATATAGGCTTTGAATTTAAAATAAGAAAAGGCATAATGCATTTACCTTTATTACACTGAAGCACTGCAAAGACGATATGATGGGGAGAGTAAAAAAAGGTTGTGTGAAATTACTACAAGTTCTATCAAATTGTTAGAACATAAGGATAGGACAAAGTAAGAAAAACCTTGATTACATTTTTTTTATCTGGGATATTTGTCCTAAATCTTCTCAATACGGTCGTTAAAATAAGGTTTGTTAATCCCTACAAGTTTCAAGGTTGGGAATCTTTTGTTCTGCTCTGTAACTTGTTGTAATGAAATGGAAACTCTTCAAAATATCTTTCTAACTGGGTCTTTGTCGTCACTTTTCTTCAAAAACCTCGTAACTACATTTTGTTCGAAGCCATAATTACGTGGTTTTTGAAGAAAAGAAACGATGAGTTGTTTTGAAAAGGTTTAATAATGTCAATCGCAACAAGTTTCAAGGTTTGGAGTCTTTTGTTCAGTTTTGTTACTTGTTATAATGAAATTTAAACTCGTTCTTTATAATATCATTTGACAACATAGACATCCAAACTAACACCTCTTTGTCTCGTTTTGTTCCTAATGTATTTTAAGGTTTTAAGCGTGGGTTGTAATGATTTACAAACTATCATAGACTGAAAATATCACAAACGCTAAAGAGATGGTTTCTGGAAAGGGGACATTTTGACATTTTCATAATTGAACGAGAGGACAAAATATTTGTGGAAAACATCAACTGGTAAATCTAACTCGAAATATTACAGTTCAATAACCTTGACTTTTGGTGTGGTTTTAGAAAAACTTGCATTTTGTGTGTTCCTTTAGTCTGTAAGATATGGGTCTAGATAAATGACCTAGCAGAGCATCGTTTGCTCGTCTGTTTATTTATTTGTTTATGGTTGATTTTCTTGGGGGGTATTCAACGTGAAATAATTCTTTTGTTACATTTTCATATTCTTTGTTTACTTTCAGTTGCTCGTCATAGAATGTCTACAGGCACTTGGAGCATGTCTGATCATATTCCGGATCCTCCCATCCACCGACATCTTCCGAGGGGTAATCATAACATTTGCCATTTGCCAAATACCCAGTCTTCTAAAGGTCATCGTTCTTGAGAAGCGGCCAAACCCGAGCGTCAGTGAGATAGTTTTCATGGTTATGAACATTACGGCATTTCTGGTGCAAATAATCTCTATACCGTTCTTTAGTTTGGGAAATTTCATGTTAGACGGGAACCATACTATCTTGGAAGGAGTCAACGAGACCGCTTACAAACATACACCAATCACGTTAGGTCCGGAGCTGACGTGGGAACTTCCGGTTGGCCTCATTTTAATGTCTTTGGGATTCTGGGAAAACTACGTCTCCGGTGATTGGTCAGTTTTCGGGAAGATTTACATACCGTTCAAACAATGGAGAAAGATACTGCAAGATTCCAGAGAAACATCGTGTATTTTGGTATATCCATGGAAAATTGGTTTCACCATCCTACTGGCTCGACTATTGACCTTCAACACGGACTTCAAGCTCGCCGGTACCAATATTCCAGCAGATAACACAACCACTATTGACCCAGTTGTCGAGCATTTTACGTGCTACAGCTTAATGTACCTCCAAATCGGCTCTGGTATTCTGATTTCCTACCTATCTGGTTTGATATGTAAACTACACATGCAGAAGATGGCGTTTTCGTTACCAATCATTATGGCACCACCTGTATCGCTAGCGGTCGTATACCTACAGTGTAGGTTCGAGTTTATCCCGGCACACTGGCACATGGGCGGCTGGTTTTGTGGCAGCTACGACCTGGAAGAGTTGATGATACCCCTGATATGTGCCACGGTCCTCTGGTTGTCATATGCCATCATTACGGGACATATTTGGTTCCCGCAGAGCGAGAGAATGGCGAAACTAGAAAAGTAAGTAGTCTTAACCCTTTCCCAAACGACAAAATTTTAGGGTGATCCACTTCAAAAACTGTCACAAATGACAAAATGGATGTTATTAGAATAGGATTTGTGTAAAATATGGCACAGAAAATATTGAAACAAAAGGAGAAACTGCTGGTTATCAGCAGTTTCTTCTTTTGTTTCAATGTTTTCCAAAGCCTTTTCTATTAGGGACGTCAAAACAAGGTCTTGTTTGGGAAAGGGTTAAGGGACAAAAAGCTAAATCCAGCTGAAGTTTTGGTAGTCTAGACTCATAAATGTGAAACCACCCACCTTTTTATGCCAAATTTTCGTATTTGTCTTTGATAGGTAAAAGAACCTTAATATATTGAAACACTTTGAAAACTCCGCGGCTTTAGATTAGCCGAGAATTTCAATACGTCAATACTTATCTCATGGCAATGTAAATAATGAAATATAAATACCGAAAAAGGTTAGTTCCAAGTGATATATTCTTTTTACTTTTAGTTTGTCTGTAAAACGCTTTCTTTGAAGAGCGAAGATTTTTTAAAGAAACATACAACAAGAATCTAAATTAGGACAAATTATACGGAAATTGAGAAATATTTTTAAATCAAAACTAAAGTAAATCATTTTTGAAATCCCTCAGAGGATATCAGCACCATTCAACAATCATATTTATGACTTTATTAATTAAATTAGACACATTATAGTTTCAAGAAAATTACAAAACCTCTTTTTTTAGTGTTTCACAAATGTTTTTAATTTTCATCAATCTGTAGGTCTATGGATAATGACAATGTTTTAATCGAAATTTTCACCAAAAACTCGAAATTATTAATGTAGACAGCAATGTGTGATCCAATGATCCAATGTTAATTTATAAAATAGTGCTATACGAACTTTTGATCATTTACTGTATCTTGTAATATCTACCTTCCAGATTGTTCATCACTCCACATTTCGTCGGTCTGTTCCCTGATTTCTCCTTGACGCTCAAACGTCGACGTAACGACAAGGAGATACGTCTAACCGGTTTCGATACGTTCCGTTACGTCGGTGAGGATACCTACGGAGAGGAAGTTCACACGCCAAACACGAAAAATACGGTACCAACGGTCTACGCATGCGCAACAATGTGGCACGAGACTAGACAGGAAATGACGCAATTGTTGAAGTCATTGTTCAGGTACGTAATAGAAGTATGTCTGTTTCGTTGGTGACTTCATAACTATTTTCTTTTCAGTGGGTCATTTTTCAAGTGTATTATGCCATTATCTAAAAAAATTTAAAAAAGACACGCGCATACAAATATTGGTTCAGTAGACTCTAATATAGCCTTTAATATATCAGCATAATCATTTCATTATTATGTTTACTTTACAGGTTAGATTACGTCCATTGTGCTAGTCGTTTGGCACAGGAGAAATTCCGTATTAAAGACCCGGACTACTACGACCTGGAAAGTAAGTTTGTTATATTAAAATTACCTTTTTTATAGATCCATATATGAATCGACTATTCAAGTATGCTCGTTGCCATGTGTCTTGAATCTAGATTGTTGATATACATGTATATTCCTTGTCTTTCGATCTTTGTGTACGTTACACATACTCATATTGTTTATAAAACATACAGATCTACAATGATATTTGTTGTATGATGAAACCAAAACTCTGTGAATCTAGAACATTAATTTTTTTGATGTGTTTTATTTCATAGACCGTAAAGAACAAAATATACTTTGAAGAGCAGGTTGAAATATCATATTCATTATTAGATGCGTTTTATTTCAGTTCACATCATTTTCGACGATGCTTTCGAGCTGAACGATGACGTAGACAAATACGTGCCCAATCATTTCGTGAAGCAACTCGTGGATTGTTTAGAGGACGCGGCAAGGTAATAATAGAACAAAAACTTGTTGTCCCATTCCGTGAAAGTTTTCAGTACAATTTCTGGCAAGGTAAAGAGAACCAAAAAACCATAATTATTGTCCCGTTCCATGAATATTTTCTGTGCAATCCTCTCTCCATCATCATTTCGATACTTTTCAACAAAAACCTCACATCTACAGCTTGATTAAAGCTGTAGATACGAGGTTTTTGTTGAAAAGTGAAGATTTGTTTTGTCGTCTACAACAAATTTCAAATTGGACCATCCTAATTTTTTTGTCGTTTTGGGAAAATGTAAAATGAAAGTAAAATGAAAGTATCGATGGGTTCTTGTCTATATATATAAGTCGTATTGATTAAAATGTAAACAGGTTCGGATAAATAAAACTATTTAGAGATTATCAAAATGCCTACGTGATGATACAAAACGGCAAAGTTTGCATACATATAAGCAGATGTTGGTGCCTAAAATGCACTGCCAGTGTTACGTTCTTCAAGAAATACAAATAGACAAATAAATAAGCTAGAAATCGCAACATAATTCAATTGTTGTTGATATTTGAGAAATGTCACCGTCTCTTTAGTATCTTTAAAATCTGCTTCTAAATTGCCTTAACTTCAGTTTGAGTTAGTCTGAGATGTGATAGTTAAGAAGCTCCCTCGTCTCTTAACAATCCCTGTTCATGACGTCTAATTACCACCATTTCATTCATTACCCTCAATATTTTCTATGCTACAGCGCAAGCTTTCCACGAGTATGGTTACATGTACATTTATTTGTCGTCTGCCTGCGACATCTTTGAGATACAAGCAACCTGAAATTCGTCGTTTTGGGAAACGGTTAAAACAATTAAAATGCTTTTATTGGAGAAATTGAACTCGTTAGAGGCTCCCAATATAACAAAACCTCGTATAACTGTCAGCGAATGTTTCATAAAACCAAGACTTGATTTGCACAAACGTGACTTTTCTTCCCGCGTCATTCGTTATTCGTCTCAATGGGATGAAATAGAGCGTAAAACGATGCAATTGACCTCGATTTCGTACGTCTTAACCCTTTTCCAAACAAGACTTGGTTTTGATGTCACTGGTAGAATAGATTAAAAAAAACATTGAGGCAAAAGAAGAAAATGCTGATTATCAGCATTTTCTTCTTTTGCCTCAATGTTTTCTTTGCAACATTGTGTACACAAATCTTATATTCTAAATACATATTTTGATGTGTGCATCAGCTTTCAAATTGGGCCAGTCCAAAAATGTGCCATTTGGGAAAGGGTTTGTGGCGCTGCGACGCGCTAACTTTGCATCAATGATCACTTGGGTGCAGTTGACATTTCGTTTCAAATTTGCACAACAGGTTTTCTTTATTTATGGTCCTATAGAAAAATAATACAATTATCAACAGCTTCCCATTGTCAGAGGAGCAATTCTACGCTGTTCAACAAAAACCTCGTAACTTCAGCTAGTTTTAAGCTGTAGTTACGCGGGTTTCGTTGAAAGGCGGCGAACTTATCCTTTATTTTTTGCAGACAGCATCTCAAATTCTCGTTTTTTCACTTATGCATATATTTCTAAACCTTTACAAATACCAGCTTTTTTTTGTTTTTTTTTTGTTTGTTTTTTGCTAAAACACCTTATTAACACGGTGTGTACATTGTAATCAACGTGACTTTTGTGAAGCGTTTACACTGAAAAAACGTCGACTTTGGATATATTTTTTTATTTTGTTCTATTTTTCAGCTTATACTCTACGGTGTTTGACGAGATAAATTGTACTAAACACGCCTTTGAGAGGGCCATTCCCGATCCTAACTTACTCTGCACCGGATTTCATAGTTTCTGCAAACATTCAACGAAAGCATTCATTTGGAATGTTTGAAGAAACCATTGGATTTGGTTTAATCCGGGAACTGCCCTCTACATGACGCGTACTGTGCACGTTATCGCGTGAAAGTCCGTATAGTATTAGCTGAGAAATTTCACAAAACATACTTGAAGCAGGCGTTTTTTCGATGTTCATGTTTTGTGAATCAAAGTTTACGCATTTTAGCAAAACATTTTCGATATCACCTTCACCTTCATCTATCCCATGACGGTTGTCGTTGGGGCGCTATGATGACTGACTCGTTCATTTTTAGTCCAGTCAATTCTGTGATGTAATCCTACCATCTCTTCTTCTGTCTTCCTATCTTCCTTCTCTTACTGTTCCTTGGGGCACCGTCTTGGCTACGTTTCCAAACTATTTGAGTTAACGCCGCTTGATGGTAGATAGTAGATCTTCGTATGGGCCTATAAATTGTCATAATTATTCTGTTTTTACTGTTGATATAACACTGCACGTATATTTACAGATCTGTGGTTAAGGGCCCTATCGTGATTTCCCCACCCACCAAGATGGCGACACCGTACGGGGGTAGGCTGGTATGGACTATGCCCGGACATACCAAATTAAACGTGCATCTCAAGGACAAGAATAAGATCAGACACAGAAAACGGTGGTCGCAGGTATGTAGATTTACAAAAGGAAAAACATAATTCAAAAAAATAAAAGGCTTTTCTTGTTTATCAAGTGTCACCCCTATTTAAAGGACCGGTTAGTTTTAGCTTATGATTTTGATCCACTTTTATCCATGATTGCGGAGTATGCCTCAATATATGTAGATTCCGATAATATTTCTTTTGAAATTATGAACAAAAGTCAAATTCAATTCATATACAGGCACTAAGTGAATGAACTTCTGTACTCGTGGATGTTTTGTAAACGTATTCATTTTGACCCCCGAATTGGTGACATCTCATTTAAGTTCAAGATATGATGGTAATGATATTTTAGACAAAACCTGTTTATATCAATTATGTCATCTATAACAACTCAATTCTTATTATTGGGGTGTCTCTAGTTTTATATTATCACAGAGAGAAACATGTTGCAAATATATTCTAAAGCATTCTTATCCATGATTCATATTTTTATACATCCAATTCAAGAAAAAAATGGAATTATTTTCCCCTTTTTTCAGTGTATGTACATGTACTACTTGCTGGGCTACAGACTGTTCGGAGCACGTGACACAGAACGAGCGTTTACGGAAGATTCCGAACTAGAAAGTCGGATGTCCAAGGCCAGAAACCGGAAGAAGGCGAGATCTAAGAAAGACAATTTGTCTCGACCAATCAAATCGCTCTTCAACAAGCTGGATACGGAACAGTACGAAAAGGTTAGATTTTAGCACCATTATATCAAATTCCATATAAGATAGAATTTGTATACAATGTGCCGCAGAATATATTGAGGAATAGCGATTTAAAACTACACTGAAAAAAGACACTATGCGGATAACCAGCGTCATCTTCTTTTGCTTCGGACGGTGTTCGCCCAAACCATTTCCATTGATGTTACCCCTTCTTGTTTGGTGAAGGGTTTAATTCACAATCCGTTTAATTTCTAAGACATGTCATATTTCATATATCAAAAGGAACCCAAAATTCAGAATCGAATTAATATCTTGCAAAAAATCTAAATAACGTCTTTCAAATAAAGTCGGTGGGGAGTCATAACCTCGTAACTACAGCTTCAAGCTGTAGTTACGAGGTTTTGACTCCCCACCAACGATAACTTCATTCAATATCATGTATGCTTTAAGTTAGAAGTGATCTTTCTCCTATCTGGGCTCACACATATGAAAGATTCCATTTGTTTTCCGATTATAAAAGCGTCTTTCTATTTTGATATAAAAGAATTCTGACACTTTAAGAAGACATTTTGATTGCTGTTTAGAAACATTTTGATGACGACGTTTTAACGATCTTCAACAACAAGTGTTTTCTATCACGAAGGAAGAGAACCCTTGACATGTCTGTGATTTCTTATCCCTTTTTTAAATTTGAAAATTAAAAAAAAAAGAAAAAAGCAGTAGATTATTGTAAAAGTGTATTGATTTAGAAAACCCTTTGAAAATTCCGACATTTAGAGATCATATATACACATTTCATGTGATTTGTTATACGAAAAGAACTATTCGATTTGGCTTTCCCAATCAACATAAGCCATCGCTAATAAAAACAAACAAAAATGCCGAAAAATCATTTTTTTTCTTCCATTTTCTAAATACATGTACGTTCAATACTGTGAAATATGCATCGTGCGTGGATAACATCAACCTTGCAACAACAGCTTGACATTAAGTTGCGACATTCTGTACATATGTATGTTTTTCAGTATAAGTTTTTGTTTGTTGTCCATCTATTCTATTTGGCCGAATATGACTCTTGTAGCCTGAAAAAAATTGTTAACGAATCCCTTTTGCTTTTTTCTACAGGCAGAGAACACGTTTATTTTGACCCTAGACGGTGACGTCGACTTCAGACCGGAATCTGTAAAACTACTTATTGATCGGATGAAGAAAAACAGGAAGTGCGGTGCGGTCTGCGGAAGAATCCATCCGATTGGCTCAGGTAATTTACCAATGTCGTTTTAACTTTCAATACATCTATATAGGCGAATCGCCGCAATAAATAGCTTGTCAAACACAACACATCGTCAACATCAAGTCCAAAATTATGCTTCATGAATGACCATTTTGGACGTACCCCGACATATCTTAGGCGGTATATCGATGCTTTTCAACGAAAACCTCGTAACTGCATCGTTTTTGGAAAGCAAATTTGCAAAATTTGCTTTTCTTTCCAGTCGTGCTTCTCTGCACTTTAACATTCTCTGCATACCACACAACATCTCCCGGTCCTCCTCACTATAAATAGTTCTATCAAAAGCAAACATCAATGACAAGAACAACCTTTCGAATATTCAATATTGAATTCTATAGTTGTACACAAGATATTCAATTGTGTGACCGATGATAAAACATCCAATTAAACATGTGTTAAAAGAGGAGAAACGATCACGTAGTAATTTGCTTTCATTACGGTTCAATAGCCAGTCCAATATCTTTCGTTGAAAATGGGTCAGTCAAGTTTACTGAACTATGAAATATGCGACCCACTTCAAGCGCTAAAAATAGGAACTAGGACACGTCTATTTTTAGAATCTTTCTATGCCCAAATTCTTACACGTTTTAATGTCCGAAACTAAACAATGATATTCGATAAGCCATGCATTTAATCGCGTTCACAATAATTGATTGATCAACTAAGTGGTTATTTTGAGGTTAATGACATAGACATCTTGTCTAATAGGCCTTGCTAGTATTCGCGTGTAGCTATAGGCATTTCAAAGCGAAAGTAGAAATCTGGGAAACCAGAATATGTGATGATATGCTCAAAATGCATAGAAATCAGACTAGCAATCCTTTCACCACTTGGTTTAAAAAACGGTGTTAACTTTTTAATCTATAGATATCACGGTGGATAACCCATGTGACTTTTGGGAAGCGTTAACACCGAAAAATCGTCCGCTTCAAGATATGTTTGGTTTAATTTCTCAGCTTATACTCTGTTGATTTTGACGAGATAAAGTGCACGGAACGCGCATTTGAGAGGGCTGTTCCCGTTTGTAACTCTGCTCCGATCCCGTGATTTCTTCAAACATTCAAGCGAAAGTTTTCTTCGGTGCATGTGAATGCTTCCCACTTTCGTTTTGCACTTACAAACACTTTGGCTCGAATGTTTGAAGAAACCACTGGATTTGGAGCAGAGTGAGTTAGAGCCGGGAATAGCCCTCTCAAGGGCGCGTTCCGTGCACTTTATCTCATCAAAATCAATAGGGTATAAGCTGAGAAATTAAACAAAACATACCTTGAAGCGGACGATTTTTTCGGTGTTAACGCTTCCCTAAAGTCATGTGAGTTACCCACCGTGGATTTAGATCTAGATGAATAGGCCTACATAGAATCAAATCAATTTACATTGTTGGTATGTTAACCATTTCCCAAATAGAAACATTTCAGATTGGTCAAAATAAAAAAAACCGTAGCAGACGACAAAATTGGTACATACCTAGATAAAATTAGAACTATTTGTAGATAATACCAAAGACAATATCGAGGTTAAAGTAGAAAATTCTGATTATCAGCAGTTTCTTCTTTCATCCCAATATTCCCCCGAACATTTTCTTTTTGGGCTGTCAAACCCGGTCTTATTTGGGAAAGGGATAAAGTAGTGACGGAACACATGTTTTAGCAAGTAAGACATGTAGTTTTCAGAGATCAAATGCTTTCTAATTAGGGTATAGACTCCTTTCATTTATGTTTTAGTCCGTACCCGCAGAACACTTCCGGTAACCCGAGACTTCTCTGATGAAAATTCGCTCGATGATACTTGGATGTCGCTATTTACAACGGAACGCTGTCCCAGTCAAACACAAAAGAAAATTCCGACACAGCGACATAACTTGTGTCGGAATTTTCTTTTGTTTTTGAATTGGACAGCGCTCCGATGTAAATAGCGACATCCAAATATCGAAGAGCGAATTTTCATCAGAGAAGACTCTGATTAACTTCCGGAGGCAAACAATGGGTTTATGGGAAATTAACATTGTATACATGTGAATTGTTACTAAAAATAGTAACAAATCGACATTTTCAAAACGAGGCTCCCACAAAATGCGTAGAAATCGATGACGACGCACGTGCATTCAATATACAGCGATTAAGCACACGTGCATTCAATATACAGTGATAAAGAGAAGTTTTAAGTGGAACAAAAACTACGAAATTGAATGAATTCGTTGATAGCCGGTGAGATGGTTATTTTGATTTGATTTACAGTCAAGAAAATTCGGCATTTTTGGCCAACATTGGAGGGGCTTAGCCCCCCCCCCCCCAGCCCCCCCCCCTGTTCCTACGGGCCTGTACATCAAATAGATTTATGAACCGTGACCTGTCGCACAAGTCTATTATACAAGAAAACCTACTTCAGAACATGACATTGGGTATAGGAGAACATATAGAGTGCTAGAATGCCTTATAGTCGTTTTCGGCTGGGAGAATTCGACATTTTAAATTCCCTATTTGTTTATGTCAAAGGGGGGTAATTCACAAAATTGACAGATTAGACCTTTATTTTAGAGCTTGCTACAAGTGATAAGAGAGATGTTTTGTGGTTTTTTGGCAACCCGGATATGACCAATTCCGTAAAAATAATGAATCGTTTATCGCGCGTATGTGGCATTAGATGAAAATAGCTGTAAATGCATTAAGGGCCGTAACTCTGACATTAAAGGAGACAAGGCAACGAAACTTCGACAAAACGATTGCCGAATGCCATGGAAATATTGTAAAAATAAAATCAGGCTTTTAGTTCGATACTTTTTCAGAAACAAGAAATCTTGCAGTGTAAAGTTTTCTCTTTTGTTCAGTATATTTTGCTGATATGGAACAGACATTATCCTTTCATAATTTGTATTTTGTAACTTTCTAAAGAATCAAATTCAATTAATTACTTTTATCCAACTCCGTGTAATTCATATTGCTAACAACTAGAAAGGCCTTTAGACATAATCAGCAAATTTGCTTTCCAACAGTACTTTCAGTACTTTGATTTGAAGCTATAGTTACGAGGCTTTCGTAGAAAAGTGACGATATGTGTATATGTCTAACCTTTAAGCCGCAATTTATTAGAAACAAGAATTATTGACTGTTGTCGTCATTCAATCTTTAAAGTGACATTTCAGAATTTTTTGTCATAAATTTATATTTATGTTTATCTGAAAGAGCATATTTCCTTATGAAAATTCTGAAAATTTCAAGCCAAAATATTGCGCCGTTTACGAGAAATTTATACTTTTGTGTTAAGGGGGAATGCTCAAGTTTCCTAATTTTTTTCCCAATAATAGAATTTATTTATATTTTGTATGTTGAAATTACATGTTATTACCAATTGAACAATAAAATTTAAATGGATGGTCAGCTATCTTATTTGAATTTTATAGGCATTCATATCACATACCCCTACATCGAAAAAATGCACAATTTCTTGCACCTGTCCAAGGTCACTGAAATGCTAATAAAGTGCTGTATATTCATTGTTTAGTCCTGTAAACGGATTTAAAGTAACGTCTTACATTTAATGAGAACAGAAAACCAAAAATGTGTGCTAATATAAACGCGTAAATGTATAAAACAGCATGTTCACGTGTTCGGTTAGATCAACGAAGCTGGAGTTTTTCATGTCTAAATTTGCATATTTTTGGAAATATTTCAAGTTCTACATAATAGAATTTGATAAAACTCCCTCATTGTATTAAGCAACATGTCCTGGTAATAATTCAAAAAGAAAATGTATAGGTCAGCGCACTTATTAGTGAATTACAGCCATTTTTATCTGCTACACATGAATGAAATGATGCAAAACAGTGGTAACTGCATACACACTAACGACTGTCCTGCTCTAAATAATCGATTTCCAACTTGGGGAAATCAGTTTCGCATAATAAATACACTTTTACCGTCGAAAATGGTAAATTGGAATAATGTGTTATATTATTGAAAATATGGTAGCGAAACATATTGGTACGAAACATTTAATTTACTACAGTAAAGACCGAGTGTTCCGAAAAACTGGAGCATTCCCCCTTAAGATTGAACAAATTGTTGTGGACAACAGTTCGGATTTATATGCAATTTATTGATTATGTCTCAACTTTAAATGTGTGTTTCTCGCTTGTTGGCAACAACTTAAAAAAATAATAGTATTTATACTCATTAGAATAATCAATCTTGGCATCTAGACATACTTTAAAAAATTGAAATTGGAATGAAATGTTCCTTTAATGCTCTTAATTACTTTCTATCGTTACCCTTTACATGTATCCATGTAAATACCAATTTTATCAGCATTTTCTTCTTTTGATTCAATGGTTCCACTAAGCTTATTTTACAGTGGAAATCAGAGCCAGGTCTTGTTCGGAAAGGACAAAATGATGTCAAACAAAGTATGTGTTATGAATTAATTCATCGACTGGTGACATAATATATTGAACTCATAACAAATTATATAACGTGTAATATATAAATGCATCATGCACATTTTTCATCACAACTGCAATGAAAATATTTTAAGAACATCACATCCGCTGTTTCTAAATTGACCCTAATGCAATCGAAATAAAAGAAATGTTCAAAATGAATGATAGGACATATAAATGATAATTCGTCTTCAATAGACGATCAATCATACCTATCGACTTTGTGATGTCATTTAACAATGCGTAGTTGTTATTGCAAATTCCCCTATATACAGCTTCATTAAAGCTGTTGTTACGAGGTTTTGCAATACCACTTACAAATAGCTTTCTATTACCATTAATCCATCATTTATATTATCGGGCTTTGAGACAGTAGCATGGATACCGATCAGAATGTGCCTACATGTATGCCTGGATCCATGTTGATCTCAATCCTACAGCCTAATCCATAGCCAAAGCAATAATGAATTTGTCACTGTCCCTGTTTAAAAGACAACTTTTCAGCAAAAGCCTCACAATTGCAGCTTAAAACAAGTTGCAGTAACGAGATTTTTGTTGAAAAGCGACGATATATCATACCGATGGACTTTGTAACGTCGTATCATACAACAATAGCTTTGTTATAATGAGTAACAAAGATGGCTGCCTATTGAAAAGGCCCGATGGGCATTCACCTAACTACTT
Organism: Fragum sueziense; assembly: GCA_963680895.1. Lineage (NCBI taxonomy): Eukaryota > Metazoa > Mollusca > Bivalvia > Cardiida > Cardiidae > Fragum > Fragum sueziense. The sequence goes on along the minus strand of OY804598.1, from coordinate 61,222,108 downwards.
TCCTGCAAAAAAGGAGATGGCTTTACCTGTCTCTATTACACAGAAAGCTTGGAAAGAACACAGAAAAAGAAATTGCCGATATGTGCAACATTTTTAGCTCGACTTTTCGAAGAAAATGAGAGCTTATACTGTCACCCGGGCGTCGGCGTTGGCGTCGGCGTCGGCGTTGGCGTTGCAACAAAGGTTAAAGTTTTTTTCAAACATCAATAACTTCCATACTATCAAAGGGATTCAATCCAAACTTGGAATACTTATTCACCTTCACACCCTCTACCTTACTATTAGGGCCCATGACCCTGGGACCACTCTATTTGGAGTTATGCCCCTTTATACTAAGCAACTTAGAAAGTCGAGCGCGCTGTCTTCGGACAGCTCTTGTTTATTTATTATGGTGATGTATTATCTTTCATGTTAACAACGTATTCGGCTGTGTATTGTGCTGCCCGTAAAGTTTCTCACTCTTAAGAGGACAACATGGGTCCTGATTAGACTGTGTATATGCACAGGCTGATTTGGATCCATGTTGACCTCAACGGCCATAGCAGCCCTTCCCAAGGTCAATTGTCAAACGATTTTAACATATATGTACCTTATATTTAGTCTATACTTATCTGTTCGCAGGTCCTATGGTATGGTACCAGCAATTCGAGTATGCAGTAGGTCACTGGCTTCAGAAAGCTGCGGAACACGTATTTGGCTGTGTACTGTGCTGTCCGGGATGTTTCTCACTTTTCAGAGGCTCAGCTCTTATGGATGATAACGTTATGAAGATGTACACAACTAAACCAACCGAGGCTAGACATTACATACAGTTTGAACAAGGTAAATGCTTAACTGTTTCTTCGATTTTGTAGATGATTTTCTGACCAATACTTGTCATATTAATCTAAAACGAAGAATAATGAACACAGAATATGAACAAAACAGTACTCCAAAACAGTTTTAGTATTATTCGTATAGACACTAGCTATGTATGATTTCATATATTTGCCAACAGACTTCGGGTGTAATCCTGATACAGCCTCTAGGTTTTATCTATACCGAATGTATGACAAAAGAAGAGTACATTACATGTAGGGAGGTTTACCTTAACGCGATCTCTGAATCAAAAGTTGACAATGCACATGGAAACTAAGTGCTTGAAGAATAAGCATAATTAATTTCCCGTAACACGCCTTATAGTCAATACACCGCTGCTTCTTGTTCTAATCCTCGTTACCAAAGACGAAAAGAAGCTGTAGTTACAAGGAAAAGCAGCGATAATTTACGATATTTTGTACACCTGTTCATGTATCTAACATTATTCTACATCTGTATTCCAGGTGAAGATCGGTGGTTATGTACGCTACTCCTTCAACAAGGACATCGTATAGACTACTGTGCTGGTGCCGACGCTCTAACCTTCGCTCCTGAAACATTTAACGAGTTCTTTAACCAGCGACGTCGCTGGGCTCCCTCCACCCTCGCTAACATGATGGACCTCCTCTCCGGCTGGCATGACACAGTCCGCATCAATGACAACATCAGCCGTCCGTACGTTCTCTATCAGTTCATCCTTATGGCATCCACGATCCTGGCTCCGTCAACAATCATTCTGATGATCACTGGCTCGTATCATTCTGTCCTCAACCTCGGTGTGTGGGAGTCGTACCTGCTGTCCATCTTCCCCGTGGCTGTATATATAATAATCTGTATGACGATGAAGAATGATCATCAGATCACGGCAGCTGCAGCTCTCAGTGCAGTGTTTACAGTCGTCATGATGATCGCGACTGTCGGCACCATCATTAGTATCGTTACGGAGAACTTCGGCAGTCCCAACGTCGTCTTCTTGACTGGGTTAGTGACAATTTTCACGATAGCTGGGATACTCCACCCGCAGGAGTTCTTCTGTCTCGTGTATGGGCTGCTGTATTTCCTCACTGTACCATCGACGTTCATCTTGCTGACGGTCTACTATCTCTGTAACCTGAACAACGTCTCGTGGGGAACACGTGAAACTCCGAAGAAACTTACAAAGGAAGAACTCGAGGAGAAACAACGACTGGACGCTGAGAAACAGAAGAAGAAGGAAAGTAAAACTCTTCTTAACCGACTTGGATTCCACAAACTGATAAACGACGTACGGGTTCTCATTAAAACTATGATGGGTATCAAAACAGAGGAGCACGAGATGAAGGCGGTCTCCGTACAAACTGAAGAGACAAAACCACCGACTCCAGCGCCGAGAGAGAAATCAACGCGCCTCAGTCGACAGGCTAGTAAGCCGGTAACCATCATCGAGGATCAGTATCCAGCAGGATGGGAACCAAACCCGGAGCGGCCATATTGGTTCCATTTGGAATACCTCGGTAACGGTCCTATAGAGAAGGTGGACGAAGACGAGACTGAGTTCTGGCGGTACATCATACATAAATACCTCCACCCACTGGACGAAGACAAGGGCCACAAGGAGAAGATCGCTAAGGACCTCATTACTATCAAGAACAACGTCGTGTTTATCTACTTCATGATTAACTTTCTCTGGACCGTCATCACGCTACAGCTACAGTCAATGGAGGATAAACTGAAGGATTTCTACATCATCAACAAGTATGAGCCTCTCTCTCTGATGTTTCTGTCTGTGTTCGCGTTCTGTATCACCTTACAGTTCGTCAGTATGTTCGTACATCGGTGGGGAACGTTTCTACATCTGATGTCGAGTACCCGAATTGACTGGTTCAAGAACTCTTCAACAGAGGAGGATTTCGTCAGGTTTGTTGTTGCTGAAGCCCAGCGGTTACAGAGAATGGAACCAGCTCCCGATTATGACGAACTTCCGCCTGATTATGACGAAGACGATGACGACGATGATTTAACAACAAACGGGTCTATGACCATACCGGAAGAACATTACAATCAACTTCCGCCTTCGGAGGGAAGACCGGAAAGAACCACAACTCTGAGGCGGACACGGAGAAAATCGAATCGAAGTCGCTACAGAAATGCTTCAAGTAACTCGAATGAGAACAATGTGCCTTTGTTGCAGCAAATATTCGAAGATAGACTCGAAAATATTCACAGAAAATGGAAGAAAGGAACGCTGGCGTTCCATAGTCAACGAAAACCCGGTCGATTTGACCGCAGCGATAGTCATAGGTTTTCTAGTAAATTGAACGATATGCGTAATAGAATGTTTAAACGAAGTTTCAAGAAAAACAGTGAAGACGGATCACACCTAGGTCCAGAGAGAGTCGTGGTTGAAACATTGTGAGAAAGGATAATATATAGACTAATAAGTATATTATAATATCTTAAGATATACTTTGGTTGTTTGTTAAAGTTAAGTTTTAAGTTAAGTGCCTCGGAATGCGCGTTGACAGTATAATCATAAGCAAGTCGTATGTTGTTTGAATGTCACTTACTGATACATGTATGGATTTGTGTCTTTCTGAAAAAAATAAATCGCTGGTTGTCTTCCTAAACCTCGTAACTGCAGCTTCAAATAAGCTGCAGTTACGAGGTTTTTGAAGAAAATCAATGATATTTTGATGACTTACAATCGCTCTACATCTTGCATCAGTACACCTTACGGTATACTCAGGCTGATCAGATTTACATAATAGGATTGATGCATAGAATCTATTTTCCTGATATGAAAAGTACTGATACTTTTCTTATCAGGGAAAAACGATTTGCCAAGACGTATGCATTTAGAATTAAAATATGTCTAGAAAATGTTGCAAAAAATAAAAGAGGCGACTCCCTAGTGTAAACAATAATGTTACAAAGACAATCCTTAAAAAGACAATTACAAAAGTATCTACTTTTGTAAATGTCTATTTAAGGAATGTTTCTGTAACATTTATGTTTACACTAGAGAGTCGCCTGGATATTTCAAGGATTTTCAAAAGACATATTGAAATTCTAAATGCATACATCTTGACAAATTTGATTAAGCCGTTTAATACCCGCCTCTGACAAACTCATTTCAGAAATTATTACTGAACAAGGACCCGCGGGAATTCAAGTACTTCATGGAGAAAATCTTTGAAATAATTTTGTGATAAACGACGCACTTGAGCTAGTTTCATTTCTAACCCAATACCGAATAAGTCTCGTGAAGAAGGCGTCGATGAGCGAACAAAGTCGCGTAACTATTAAGAACTTTTAATGCAGTGCTTATGTTTTTTCGTAGTTCATAATCGACATAGAAATCAAATTTTAGATCTTTTTATGAAGAAATGCTTGACATGTAAATGCTACTGAATTTACTAAATGTAAGTTAAGACTTTTTATGGAATTATTTTTGTAATTTTTGCTCTTAATTATGGGCTAAGTGGGTCACATGCGAACAAATTCATGTCCATTGTGTGTTATGTTGTCAGTAGTCGAGAGGTAGAATACCATTTGTATGATGAACCCCATATCCAATGGGTATCTTTAATAACGTTCCTTTGGTCGAGATGTCTATTCGACGTGAGTACTGGTGCATGTTCCAGGAAAATGAATCGAAATAGATTTTACTAAGTTGTAGAAAAAAATTTCCAATCGATGTAAAATGAATATACCTGTCAATTTGGTAGTTTTCGATAAATATCAAATCATTGCACTTTTGGTCTGATATCCCTCGGGCTTATTGGAATGATAAGCCGGAATAACCAGAATATAATATCTGCCAAAGAACAAACTACACCAAATGTGTTCTTAGAATGACAACAATTTGAAAAGTGTCATCAGAATTGTATACAATATACTGTTATTTATGTCTCTTTGTTAAAAGTCAAAATATTATTCAATAAAGTGCTAGTCTAAGATAAAAGTGTTCTGTTGATTTTTGCATTTCCCCAAGTATCTGCATACTCGGGAAAAAGGAGATCCGCCTTATCCAGTACCGTGCTTGCTGGACATTATCCACAACAGTATCAGTACTTAGTCCCTTACTGAAAAATGTTATGGTAAGAATAAAAAAATGTTGATAAGATAAGCATCATTTTTTTCATTTTCTCTCAATGATTCTAATGTCACGACAAACCTCATTCGTTTTTGTAAAGTGATATCATTGTCTATTATACTTTTGGTTAATGGACGGATGCTAAAAATCACATAAAAAGACTTCGTTAAAAAGACAGTTGAATTATTTATTTCATCAATGTTTTTCAATAAAAAAGTATATTTTGTTCTATGTCGCCAGAACGTTGCAAATCACTTTGATATGAAACGCAGTTTTCTAAAACAAGGATACTGTAAATGCCATATTAAAAAATAACTTTTTTATGAAACCGACTCTTCTTTTTAAATCGGATCTTGTTAATGGACTTGAAATGTCCACGTTTTGTTGTTACAAATGGTTACGAGCGATCACCGGAAGTAATTGGACCATTAATGAGATGGGGACATAATGGGCCTCCCTGGTCTAATATTAACTCTTTTCTAAACAAGAACTGGTTTGACGTCCCTTATAGAAAAGGCTTTAGAAAACATTGAGACAAAAGAAGAAAATGCTGATAATCAGCATTTTCACCTTTTGTTTCAATATTTTCTAAGTTATAGTATATACAAATTTCATATCGATCACCCAGTTTGTCGTCTACAGCAGCTTTTGTACGAGTACTAGAAATATTTTTTATCGTCATGTATAAAGGGGCCTTGAGTTTTTTGGGAAAAGGATTCTGATCGGCCTACAGTTTCACTGGTATGTATTAATACGGGCGAAATGGCCACGAAGTGGCCTTTCGTCCGTCTATAGATTGAAATTTAAACGGAAATAAAAATGTCGGAAACCCTCTGTTTTTTTCAATGTTAATTGAATGGAAAAATCAGAGGGTTTCCGTGAAATTTCGGGCGGGGGGGAAGGGTAATTTCGCATTTTTGGACACGAGTGCCCCTGGCTTTTAACGTCATTTTTACAGCAATAACCTGATAATCCCCTTCCTAAACGCTATCAAAACAACCTGTCAGACGCAGTGGATCAATTAATATCGATATAAACAAAGCTCTTGAATTGTGTGTGAATTTAAGAAATACAACAACAAAGGTAAAATTTAACTAAAGACCTAAGCGAAGTCGACCTATGCTAGCTCACGTGTTAACGTTCTTGAATCGATAATTTTTGACAGATCAGCGGCCATCTTGTTTCGTTTGCAAATATACCGGCAACAACAATTTTGGCTGCATTCACCATGGAATAACATACTGCGCTATAATATGAAGTGGTGTGACACCACAAAGTGTAGATTTATTACCGGAAGTAATCAACAGAAATGGGCCGAAGAAATCGGTGCAAACGGCGGGTTCCCAAACGACTTCGAGAACTTATGTATGTGTAAGTGTCAAAATCTATGGATTTTCAATATCTCAGTTATATTTCAAACCTGTCATATTGGTTTCCAGTAGCAAATGAGTTTCGTACCAAATAAATTTCGACCGATCAAGTTCAAGTTGTAGTCTTTTACGGTACCGCGGTATTCGAAAATGTGTTCATTTGCAAACGAAGCATCACCTATCAACTGCGTGCATTAACTAAACTAAAAGAAAGTTACTGATTACCTAACTTCTGTCCTATTTTCAAATGAGATCTGGTCATGTGATCTACAATAACAATGCAGATGAAATTGGGGGTTGTTGAGTTGGCTCTTCCAGCAGGCCAATTTGAATCAGAATTTTTGATCAGGCAAGGGCGGATCCAGGATTTTTTTCCCGGGGGGGAGGGGGGGGGGTTTCCAAGCCCAAATTATGGATTAAAATGCAGTAAATATGTAAAGTTAAATTTTCGGTCAATGCCCGCGGTCACCCCCCACCCCCGACACCCCTCTCGATTCGCCCATGTCAGGTATGACAAAAAATGAATAATTGATCTATACCCTACAGTGTTTTAACAAGTGATTGGATATGATACACAAAAACAAAGCGCCACAACTTGTGTCGGACTTTCCCGTTGTTTTTGAAGCTCTAATGTAAACATCGAAATATCAAAGACTGAAAGAGCATATTTACATCAGAGAAGACTCGGATTAAATGGTCATTAATTCTTTCCCAAATTATACGACATGGTTTTGACTTTCCTAAACTGAAAATCTTTGGTAAACATTAATTTTGTATCCAGCATCTGGGGCGGATCCAGGATATTTGTGAGGGGGGCCCGGGGGTTCGAATAACTTGCAATAATTTAACCAAAACCTACCCATCATCATGTTTGTGGCTACGATATGGCAGCTAGGTTCGAATATACAAATAGAGAGGTTCGATTTCCTGTTATTACTCAATTGTGACTGAATTTCTGCATGAAAATGAAATGAATAACCAGGCTACATCTAGGGGCAGGGTTGTGCCTAGGTCAGAATTTTCCAATGTCCCCATGATTTGTAGGTAGGGGGACACCTTAGTTGCAATAATGTAACCGAAACCTTTTTGAATTTTGATCATACCCATCATCAAGTTTGTGGCTACGATATCGCAGCTAGGGGACACCTGTGTCCCCCTACCTGCAAATCATGGGGACATTGGAAAATTTTGGGGGACAAGCTAAAGTAACAACTATTTTAGTCATGATTTTAAACAAGTCTTGCATTTCATGTTGACATCAGTCTCGCTCAACCACAGACATTTTACGAACCAATTCTTATAGAACTTTTGTTCCTTGCGTTTGATTCGTCTCTGAGAAAGATGATTGATGCATTTGGCTGTCTGCATCGGCAGACGACACAGTATCGGGTGTTTTATCCCGTATTCATCGATTTCACTTTGTCTGCTATCTTTCTAGAACTCAGCTCAAATGATCATAACTTAAGGCTAAGATGTTTATGTTAATCTATAGCCAATAGCACATAATATATTTAGGACGGATGAGAAATTGCATTTGTATTTGTAAATGTATTGAATTACCATGACTTAACATGATTTCTATATTCATTTCAGATGTAAAACAAGAATCTACATGGGTTCAAGTTAGTTAATAGTAATTGTGCATGTCTAATTGTGAGGCCAAGAACCAGACACATTTCAAGTGAGTTGATTTGTTGTTTACCATTTTAACCCTTTCTCAAACAACAAACTTTTAGAGTGATCCACTTCAAAAACTGACAAAAACTACAAAATGGAAGGTATTCAAGATAGAATTTGTGTAAAATATGGCAAAGAAAATAATGAGACAAAAGGAGAAACTGCTGGTTATCAGCAGTTTCTTCTTTTGTTTCAATGTTTTCCCAAGCCATTTCTATTAGGGACGTCAAAACCAGGTCTTGTTTGGGAAAGGGTTAAGTTTATCTTAGTAAAAGAGTACAAAACATGGCAAAGTAAAACACATTACAGTAATATTGCACATACTTAGTTATCAAATAGGAAAAAAGACTCCCTTATCTAAATGATTTTAGTGAGTTTGTATATGTATAGATTCTAATAATTCTGATAAAATAGCACTAGGTCTGTTCAATCACTGTTAACTGGACTGTCTCACTCTGAGTAATAAATTGCTGAGTGTAACGCTGCACATCTAGGAGGAAATAGTGTTTGAAATGAGATACCATGTTACATAATTATGTTAAATGGACATGTCTGTTGCTGCCCACTGCAAATGCCAGGGTTTTTTTTACTAAGAAATTGGGGCCGAATATCGGCCCCTTTCCCTCTGGGAATTTTTGCCCTAAAATGTATTTTTCCCCTCATAAATCAATGTTTCAACCTTTTCAATGTTCTCCCATGGGAGTATTTATGTTCACAATCAAAGATCTTTAGTTTATCAGCTTATAAATTGCTTTCAAAATCTATTTTCTTGTGTTTTCTAAAATATTTTGAAGCATTTCAGTATTCAAGTGAAAGACCATACTTGAAAATTTTCCCCTATAACAGCTCATTGGATGCATCCCCGAATTAAGGGCCCTGGGCCCCTTCCCCTAACAATAAAAAGAACCCCTGAATGCTGATCAGGGAACACTTCAGTTGTGGATACTTACTCATATGATAATCATATTTTGGATAAGACATTATTTAGCTGAACCTATATATATATAGAAATTTAATTTTGAGGGTTCCGCGCATTTAAAACTACATTTTTTTGTATTTCTGAATCTTTAGAAAATAATATGTCATGAGTTCTAATGAGTTTCAACTCTGTATTTATTGAAAAAGATATATTTAGAACTCAAAGATATTTTATCTGAAAATTTTAGAAAGTTTCTAAGTTTTTCCCTCTCCTGTAAAATTTTACAAAATTTAGTTACAATAGTTTTGCCCTCAATTTGCCTTATGACCATCTTAAGTGTTGAGATATTATATATGTATTTGACAATTTTGTCCATTTTTATGTTATGAATTTAACATGCATATAAATGTATACATGTATTCAATAATCATTTTTGCAGACATGGTGAAATCAGAAAACAGTGGTATGTTGAACAGCTGTATAAAGTCTGGTGGAATGGAATGTTTTTCAGAAAGGCCTTCAATGGTATGCATTTATTCTTTATCCCTGAAACAAACTTGATTTTATTGTATCTTGTACAAAGTTAGATTTTTTCTGAACTACAAACTGAAAGTATGGTGAAAAACATTACTTTCTAAATAAACTATACTTAACCATAAAGTACAAATTGTCTGCAACCTGTTTCAGCATGGATCAGTTGGAAATATTGGTGTTTAGAAAAGGTTGCACAATTATATATTTACATGTCTAGATCTATGCTCTATTGGAATGTGACAATTTTAATTACGAATTCACAGTTTACATGTTGAATTACCCAGGTAGGTAATTAAGCAGCAGGGGTCCAGTATATATATTTTGTAAATAAAATGTTCTGTTCTGTATATATTTAAGGGCACATCCCCTGTCGCTTACTGAAACCCACCCTGCATTAAAAGGGATGATTTAAATGGGTAATCACATCTTTTTAAAGTAATTACAAACTTTTCCAAAAGAACAAGAAGAATTTTACATTCTTCAGTATAAACAATGTGGGATATATCAATAATCAACATTTTCTACTTTTCATTCAATGTTTTGATTTTGAAAATACGCATATCCTTTTTCCTTTTGCTATATATGTATATATATATATTCATATTGCAGAACATTTTGTAAAAATACATTGAACTTTTTTTGATGATTTAATGACTGATTTTGTCATCTCATCAGCACCACCTTTGAAATTTTTGATAATATTTTTCATTGCATGTATTGTTGCATTTTGACAAGGCTTCAAATATTGTTAGAAAAGTAGAAAATGCCAGGATGCCAGGAGTTGTGATTTTTAGGGGTCAGTATAAGGCTGAAATGTTACATTTGTTACTTTTGTATAATTGCAGGTTCATAAATCAGGTGCACAGATGACTAAAGATGATGCTGACAATGATGATTACCAGTGTTATAACAGACCAATTGACAATTTGTGGACATTGTTTGGTCCATACAGTGATTGTTTACAATATCCATGTATAAACATTCAAATTCTAAATCCGACAAAACTCCATCCTGTTTTAACCAATTCAAACATAATGACAACCTGATGAAAGGTTTTGAAAACATTGAGGAAAATGAAGAAATGGTTTTATGACAAGCAATTTTATCATTTCCCACAATGTTTTTTAGCCAGTTAGATCAAAATATATGCAATTTTATTCTCTTCAAATTGTCATCTGCAACATCTTTCAATTTGGGACAGTCTTAAAAAATCCCTCTGGTAATTGGTTACAAATGATATAGTGCAGATAACCAAATTCAATAGAATATCATGTTGTGACTTGTAAATACCAGCCAAAGTGTCATTCATGTTTATGAAAATTAGTTAATAACGTTTTATTTGATTTTTGTTCTGGCTATCAGAAAACATACACATTAACCCAAATAAGTCCTGATTTTGTCATCCCTGAAAGAAAAAGCTTAAAACATTGAGACACAAGAAGAAAATGCTGATAACTAGCGTTTTCTCCTTTTATCTAAATATTTTCTATGCTAAATTGTACCTAAATCCTATCTTTATCAACATTCATTTGATGTTTGCAGGATGTTTCCTATTGGATCACCTCTAAATTCTAGAGTTTGGGAAAAGGTTAAATCAGAGTAATAACTGGTATAGAGATTTGATAGACATAAGGATGTTATGCCTGCCAACAGTATATCTTCTGTCCTCTTTATTTCAAGTTGTGCACCGGTCCATGAGAAAACTTTCAACCAAAGTAAATACAGTTTACATTCGTTAAGTCAACATCTGATATGTCAAATTTCTGCTTACGTCGAAGTGAAAATGTGGTCCTTGCATCATCAATGGCCATAGGGTATCAATCAGGTTAGACAACTTTAATTATTTTAAAATGAATAAATCAATTGAAATATAGTAGGAAAAGGAGATAATTTGCTCCTTTCGAGCAATTTTCCATTTCCTGCTATATTTTAATAATACACGCTCTTGCCTAACGAAAATAAATAAATATCATTAATCAAAGCGGAAAAGAATTGGGATAAGTCAAATTCACGATATCTCGAGCTAGAATGACGTTCCCTACGAGTTCGACACAACGAATATTACGAAACGTATTAGAAAACGGCTTACTGTCGTTTGAAGGCAATGCTGAAAACTGTTGAGATGAAGTGCAACATGCTAGTGATAGTGAACTTTCCAAGCGTCTTCAATATATGGGAACTTTTGAAAACCATGGACTGGATAGGAGAAAATGTTGAAAAAAAAACTATGCCTGTTTGCGGTTTTTAGCTCACCTGAGCACAAAGTGCTCAAGGTGAGCTATTGTGGTCACTCAATGTCCGTCAATCTGTCCGTCCCTCTGTCAACAATTTGATTTTTACACTCTAGCATCCACAAAAGTTGGCCAATCTTGATCAAACGTGGTCAAAGCAAGTATGGTCATAAGTTCTCGGATGAGTTTGATTATGGGTCTGATCCGACCTGGAAGTCCAAAGTTATGTGTCCTTGAATATTAAAATTAGCTAGTTTTGACTTAAATTTGTTTACGCTCTGGCATCTACAAATATCTTTTAAATCATAATAAACTTTGGACACAATGTTGGTGGCCATTTGATCTCCCATGAGTTCGATTTTCAGTTTGATCGGAATAGAATGTCATGAGTTATGTGCCCTTGAATTTTACAAAATTGCCGTTTTTAACCATTTTCGACTTTCTTTACACTCTAGAATCTACAATTATTGATCAAACAAGACAAAACTTGATAACAATTTTAGTGACCATAAGATCTTGTATGACTTCGATTTTCAGATTGATTGGATAAGAAAGTCGTGAGTTATGTGCCCTTGAATTTTACAAAATTGCTGTTTTCTACAGTATTTGACTGTTTACACTCTATCGTCTACGAATATTGATCAATCATTCAAGACTAAACTTAGACACAATGTTGATGACCATTACATCACATGTGAGTGTGATTTTCAATTGGATCGGAATGAAAAGTTTTGAGTCATTTGCCCTTGTAATTAACAAAATTGCTGTTTTTGACCGTTTTCGAATTTGTTAACACTCTAGCACCCACAGTTATTGAGAAAACAAGAAAAAACTTCGACACAATGTTGGTGACAATAAAATCTTGGAGGATTTTGATTTTCAGTACGATCAGATCAGAAAGTCGTGAGTTAAGTGCCCTTGAATTTGACAAAATTGACGTTTTCGATTGTTTTTCGACTTTGTTTACTCTCTAGCTTCTACAGTTTTTGACCAATCAAGATGAAACTTGGACACAATGTTGGCCATAAGAACTTGCATGAGTTCGAATCGTTCCCATCAGATCAGATAGTTGAGAGTTATGTGCCCTTGAATCTGACAAAATTGCCGTTTTCGAATCTAACGACTACAAATATTGAAAGAACAAGACAAAACTTGGCCATAATGTTAATTACCAAGTATTGTTCGGGAAAGGTTTAAGGTAGTTCACCCCCTAATGAGATTCGCATCACGTCGGAATTATTCGGGTTAGGCCGAAATCATTCCGCGGAGGAACCTTCCACTGCTGAATGATTACGACCGCATCTGGATATGTTACGTAACGACGACACTCGGAAAAACATATGTTTTATGAATCTCAAAATGGCCACATTACGTGTATTCTACCTTAATTAAAGATCAATTACTCGTAATATTTCCACCCAAAAAAGGCAACAATATGTATATTCTACTGATTCATTTAAAATTATTGTGTGCAACATCTTCGTATTTGGACCAAAGTCAAATTTTGACGTTTGGGAATGGGTTTATTATGTGGATTTCAAAATTCATACAATTCGTTATGATGTCTGTGTGACAAGTCTGTAAGGTCGTTGTTCTTGGTCAAAGACACATGTATGTCAAGGTCATAATTACAGAACCTCATAGACCTATAGACTCTACTCCAAGTTCCAACAGGCATTTGTGCTTCACATGCACGACTTTTAGTCTAAAACCCTTTGGACTTTGACGAGATAGATCTAATTTTCTAGGAAACGTTTAGGTTGACGTCGACATCCTTTCGCCCGTTTCTAGGCTTTGCCTACTTTCATATTAAGATAAGAAAACTCGTTTGAACCGACTGGTCTAATTTTGAACAGCCTAAAAAGTAATTGGGATCTTGATTCGACTTTATTAGGGTTTTATGCCGTTTTCAACTTCTATGATCATATCGAGGCGGCTGGAGCACCTAACCGTGGGTTCCTGGTATTTCTCGCACCAGTACAACCACAATATCCAAACTGAGCCTACAGCTGCTCTCTCACATAGATGATTCACACCCATTGGTGAGAGACAAATGACTTTTGTCAAATGTCAGAATGGACACTGGACGAGCCGGGTTTCGAACGCTAGACCACTGGATTGACAGATTCCGACGTTACCGACTGAGCATTCCTGGCTCGGCAATTGGGATCTTGAAAAATGGCCCTAGTAGCGCATTTGCGACCTGCATAAATCCAGATCAGTTTGCGTATAAACGCATTTTGATCTGGATCCATGTTGTTGTCAAATAGCGTTTTCATTACATGTACTCGTATATCGTTGGTGGGGGTCAAAACCTCGCAACTCCAGCTTATTCAAGCTGTAGTTACGAGGTTTTGACTCCCCACCAACAATATTTAGCAATTATAAGAGAGCAACATGGATTCTTTTCCTTATTCACCTAAGCACAATCCAATCTGGAGATGCGGTAGTCTCAAATCTAATAAGAACCCCCTTTTTTCAAGATCCGGCTTCAAATACATACGCACTCGCCACTTAAAAATATGAAACTGTTGCCTTGCGGATAAAATATTTATTCAAGAATAAACCAAAGGATGTGAAAATAACAGATGTCAACATTTACAACAAACACTTCCTCAGTTATAAGAATTTTCGTCTAGAATAGAGCTGCTATGTGGAGCTTTGAATTGCTTTTAATGAATTTGAGACCAACTTTGTCAGATTGTACCTACAAGCAGACAAATATTCAAAAACAAACCAAAGGATGTGAAAATCACAGATGTCAACATTTACAACAAATACTCGCCTCAATTAAGTAGTTTCTTCTAGACTGAAGTTTGTATGAGACAGATCATTATAAGATTTTTAATGTGGGAAAACCCCTTTACGGCAGATTAGACCAGTTTAAACCAGATCAGTTTGTGCATACACGCAGTTTTGTCATTCATGGTTTTATTCTGTCTGGTAATATTCAATTTTGAGGATGACGTAATAGAACAAACAAGTGCGATCCTCACAAGACTGCGTGTGTGTAGGCTAACTAGATTCTAAATTGGTTTCATTTGCCGCCGGGCTACTAGTATCTTCGAAAACCGAGCTCATACAGAGGTTTGCGACATGTTAACAACGACCGATGTAAATTCCAGTATTTTGTAGCTTTGTTACGATATGGAGTCACATGCTTTATGTATGTAAACAATAAAAAGCGCGTTTATAATCTCAATATAATTTTGCATGTGTTGGTTGGAATCTTGCAGGTGCGAGACACCTGCAAGATTCGAACCATCACATGCAAAATTACAGTAGTTTGGAGGTAGATATTGTGTTGTTTACATATGCAAATTTTGTAAACATGTTTAAAAATACCGTGACCGGATTATACAAGAATTCCTATTTGATTTAATTAAACAATTCCAGTCTGAAGTAATACGACGTGCCGTGCATTCTATATGGTGGATTATATTTCATTTTACACTCTCTTGTACTGCTGTTAAATTTGCCAGAGCATCGAATTCGTGTGACGTCTAGTGTTTCTAGTGTTTTATTCACTAGCATTAAAACCTATCCACATTTAACACGGTGGGTAACCCACGTGACTTTTGGAAAGCGTCCGCACGGAAAAATCGCCCGCTTTGTATGTTTTGTTTAATTTCTCAAGTATAAGCTGAGAAATTAAACAAAACATACCTTGAAGCGGACGATTTTTTCGGTGTTAACGCTTCCTAAAGGTCACGTGGGTTATCCACCGTGTTAAACGCAAATTTATGAAAAATAATTAAAAACACAGACCGTATTTACGCCGACAAAAATGCATCATCTTACCTTTTCACTGAGTTTTCAGATTGTACCGAGCCGAATGTTTTCATAATAATATATTTCGGATCATCAAAATAGAATTCCGAAATTCCGATTCCGTACATTGTTAGATTCCGGGCGTTACCACCATGTCGTTATTAACACCAGTTTATTAAAAACCATTTTATTAATCATACAAGAGAGACTATTTTATGTCCACACTAGAAATGAGAGCTCGTTTCTCACTTGATGACTTTTTTGTGTCTCATTAACGTCATTTACAGTTCTTGTAGAGATATCATATTTTATGATGCGATTCCGGGGCGGATTAATTATGTCGATTAATAAAAAAAAAACGCAAATGGCGCATTGTCATAAAATGGATTATAGAGAACTCACCGTGGCCATCTACCATTTACATAATTCACCAACTACGGCCAAAGTCATTCTCGGATAAAACATTGTTTATCTCAGACTTTAGTACTTGACAATGTTCAACGAAACTTAAAAAGAGACAGGTCTGAGAATCAAATAGAGCTGCCTTCTGTAAAGCCATAATACTGTGTTCTAAATAGCATACATATTGCACATATAACCTACTCCTAATCCGAGTCTTCTCTGATGAAAATTCGCTCTTTAATATTTGGTTGTCGCTATTTATGCAATAGCGACATCCAAATATCAAAGAGCGAATTTTCATCAGAGAAGACTCGGATTCAACCTACTCCGTAATTCTTTTATGTTGGGATAAAATGTCCCATTTTAGCGTACATGAAGTAGGAGTACATGTAGTATTGTCAGTTTGTCTAGCTGTACACATTTTACTTTGAATTTGGTTTGGATGGTGCACGATCGGAAAACAAGTACGACCAGTATTGTAACTAAAAGCAATGTGCCGCTTTCGAGGTTTGACAAGAGCTAAAGACATATATGTACATTGTATGTTGAGTGAATAACAAAATTGTAAATTACCTTTACATGTATGCCCGCTGCTATCAGATTCGTCAGATCATTATCAGGGTTGAACATGAAAACGCCTTCAGATATTTTCAATCGCAATTGCCGATGCGTATGTATACATTTATTTGAGTGAATATATCAGCGGCGGATACAGGAATATTTTGTGAAGGGGGTGCGTACTTTTAAATAGAGGGTCCTTTGACTCAAATTCTGTAAGAAAATGAAATAACCAACCTTCAGAGGCTTCGTTTGACCCCCTGGAATCCCCTCTGGATCCGCCGTGGACGATATGTTTGGATATATAGCAGAACAAAATCACAATATCATGTAGAATGATGTCATTTTATTTCATAACCTTTTCAAACGTAGGCAATATCACCGAATCTGCTTGAAATTTTATACTTGTGTGTACTGATATCTCTCACATGGCCGAGAAATCGTCACCTATCAGAAGGGTTTCACACCAATTTGATCTACACCGGTGTTGAAATCACTTCAGGTATAAATATTACTTTCAAGGCAAGTGACGCAGGCATTTGGCGTTACCTTTGTAATTTAGTCTTTTCCCTTACTCTTATTACTATATTGACGCAAATGAAGATATTTTCCACCTCCATGCGAAGAGTCACGAAAAGGTATGATTATGACACATCTATAAATAATCCTAGTTTTCTCTGACGAAATTCGCTCTTTGATATGTTGATGTCGCTCATTTGTAAATGGCCTCTCTAGTGGCTGAGAAATGGTCACCTATCAGAAGGATTTTAGATCTACACCAATTTTATCGATACCGTTGTTGAAATTACTTAGGTCTAATAATTATTTTCAGCTTTTGTTAAGTGCTACAGTCTATGTTAGATCATACCCGTGATAAATTTCATCTGCAACGATTACAAAGTAGCTCTATACTAGAGTGGCGACACTTAAAGGATGTCACATGAAAGAATGAGTGAAATGAATAGAACTTGTTCTGCGCTTTGCAACTTATATAACTGACAAATTGATTTTTCTCAGAAAAATGACTTTGTGGATTTCCAGATGTATGTTGCAAGAAGAGTTGCTGAGAATTTCATGGTAGCTAACCCACATTATCTTTTCGAAAAGTACACATGTACAAATTGCTTCCTTCAAGTATTTCTTATCTCATGTCTCGGCTTATAGTGGGAAAGCTTAAACTTGTTAAAAAAAGATTGAATACTTCTCTTTGTGATACAAGCACCAAATTGGCACAAATGTTCCTCATAGTATACCATTTTCAAAAGAGATGATATCCACAGCGTTCGACACTAACGGTGTCCCGGGATCCCGAGGACATCAAAAATTGACAAGGACATCTGGAAATCACAAAACTGGTGTCCCGGCGGGACACTAACTTTTCCGACGGTAGTAGAAAGAGTAATTATCAATTTTCAACTTTCAAACTTCATTTTTGGATGTCTCTAAAAATAAATCATCGTTATTATTAGTAGGCACATCGGACATTTGTTTGTTTTACAATCGGTCCGATACTTTTTTTTCCTTTCTGTCAGCACCACTGTCCAACACTGATTTTGAGGTTTGTATGAAAAGATCAACTATTTACTAAACAAGAACTAAGAATATAAATAAAAGGATAATACCTTTTTTTCTATAATTCATGCGATAAATCAAGTGAACTTCCATCCAAAAACTAACACGAGTCACTCAAAAATGGGCCAGTCAATTACAAAGCATGGGTAGAATCAGACATCAAAAGAAGACCGCGGAAGTGTTGGAAGAATTGGCACCTGGCCAAAAACATTTTGTGAGTTGACCCTTTCCTTTTTTCAGATGTTGCCAGTTTGCTACCACGAAAGCCAAAACATTTAAAAAATACTCTATGCCACTTTGATATACTAAATATGGTAGAAAAACTAAAGCTGGGGTGAGGGGGGGGGGGGGGGCTTATATCCAGTGGGCTTTTGGCCGACCGCGTACTACATATCCCCTCTTATCACCGGTTTGTTTGTAAGTATTGCATGAAATACAGTGAAAGTATGGCGTACCAAATGGGTCAAAAGTCTATTTAGAGCGTGCACGCATAAAATATACGCGTGTACGCGTACATTTTATGCGTCGACGCGTATATTTACGCGTCGACGCTTAAAATTTACGCGAGCAGTTGAAAATATACGCGTCGACGCGTAAATTTTACGCGAGCAGGAGTAAAAATTTGAAACCGAGGCTGGCCAATGGGAGAGGCAGTAAGAAACCTTTCCCTTTGTACCATAGAATTGATGGATTGAACGAAGGATCTGATTGGTTAATAGGTAAAATACGCGTCGACGCATATATTTACGCGAGCAGTTGAAAATTTACGCGTCGACGCATAAAGTTTCAACTGCTCGCGTAAATTTTATGCGTCGACGCGTAAATATGCGCGTCGACGCATATAATTTACGCGTCGACGCGTATATTTTAAGCATGTACGCTCTATATAGACTTTTGACCCATTTGGTACGCCATATGAAAGTGTATTGACTCATTTACCCTGTTAGAAATTATGTCGTTTACATCTCGCAGAGCCTAATTCGATATACTGCATAGTGCCGGGTTTCGTTCGACGACGTGCATACAACCTGCTTAATCAGGGTCAAAAGAAATTACATACGCTTTTGTAAAGGCCTCACTTTTATGTGACTGATTGACAACCTGTTTGATTTGTTTAATATCCCGACAGAGATAATGCAGAATCGTCAACATTTTGACAATTTTAGCTAGTGCACAATCTTATATTGATGTTTTCTTGACCAGCCAGGTGTCGGCCACAATACGCAGTTGTGTCAGGGTATATCAACGTCTTAACATTAAACATCAAATTGTATTTAGTGATACAAGTGCTGCAAATTACTGACAAAAAACAAGAGGCCCAAGAGGGCCTGAATCGCTCCACTGGCTATATAGTGAAAGAATTATCTCGTGATTTCTTTTAAGCCTTGCACTGCCAAATCTTGAGCAGGGTTGCCCAAGGAACATTTCTGCCAAGTTTGGACTGAATTGGCCCATTGGTTTAATTCTAAAGAATTATTTCATGGTTTGTCCAATTCTGATAAGCCCTGCCCTATTACATCCATATTTATAGAACAATCAAAATTTCACTAATAATGTAAGTAAAGGACTACCCAATAAATACAAGAGCCGTCAGAGACGCACAATGCTCCCCGAATAAGGCATTGTCACAATAAATATATGCCATGCAGAGCTAATATAAAGCTAACAAATGTTAAACCCCCTTTTTCCATGACATATTTTGTATACGCACATTTTAAATAGTTTATTGTCAAGGGCATCTGATTTGCTACTCAAATATGAAATTTCATCAAATTCTGACCATTAGACTAGGATAAATTAGAGAAAAACTGTATTTAACCTTAAGTCCCCTTTTCCCATGACAAGGCCTCAAATCCAAAAACTGGGAA
This sequence comes from Fragum sueziense, assembly GCA_963680895.1. Classification (NCBI taxonomy): domain Eukaryota; kingdom Metazoa; phylum Mollusca; class Bivalvia; order Cardiida; family Cardiidae; genus Fragum; species Fragum sueziense. The sequence continues at coordinate 61,202,273 of OY804598.1, read as the reverse complement.
AAGTACATCGGCATTTTGTCATAGGGAGTTCACGTGGTAAGTTTCATTTGATTTGGTCCAAGAGTTATGGAGAAATCGCTTCGGACGGACGGACGGAATGACAGACGGACGGACAGACAAAGCGGCGACTATATGCTCTCCCTTCGGGGAGCATAATAATAAATTGACCAAATGGTTGTTTTTAAAGAATGATTTTATGATTTCTCCCATTCTGATAAGCCCTGCCTGCCAAAAATTTCACAAACAATTTAAAGGGGGTGTCTCACGAATAGGAAAAATAACATGGGAGTCTGCCCACGCTCGGAATTTAATGAAATTTGGCGTGAAGTTAGTACAGTAGATAACGGTTCATATTCATGAAATGTTTCAAATCGAACAGTCCAGAAAACAATTTTCTCGGAATTTTGAGTTTTCACTATGAAAAACAAGAGTGTCATGGTGACAATATACGCCGCCCCAGGGACTAAGTTTTAAGGGGGCATAACTCAGGCAAAAATCAATGAACCATAAAATCCTTCCTTCATGCACATCTACCAATTGAGGTAATAACATTGACCAAGTTTCAAGAAGATCCAGCCAGAAACTTAGGAGGAGTTGCGTTGACAAGAAAAGTGGACGGACGTACGGACGGATGGACGGACAGACGGAGAAGATGACGCCAATATACTTCCGCCTCCGGCGGCGTATAAAGAGGGTACCCTGATTAAAACAGTGTGCAAGCGATCTGGTTGTTAGTGTCATCGCGTAATTTATTCTAAAAATAATGCCCAGTAGTCCGTGGTCCTGTATGAAACAAAAATATATATAATTATGTACAAAAAAATTGTTTTATATCAACTGGTGTAAGGGGGTAACCCAAAAATCCATTGTTTTTAAGTATTTTAAGCAAATTCTGTTCAAAAATTTTCTTTGTTCCAGTTTTTGTTAAGATTTGAAATCATGTAAAAGTTGCGCACAAATATACTGATGATTATCATGAAATATCGAGAAAAAATAAAACCGGTAAAATGTTGCTTATGGAATTTCCCCCCTGAATAGTGCACATTTCCAAGAATGGACAAAATAAAGATTTTTCAAAAATGACTTTTTTCAAATGTTTTGTTTACTTTTTTGGTAATTTTAGTTTACCTGAGGATAAATCAAGATGCAATGCATTTTTTCGATTATTTCCTGTCATCTGTCCGTGTGTTTGTCTGTCTGTTAGCATTTTCTCAAAAATTCTTTTTTCTCCCAATCTGATATGTAAATCTTTTTGAAACTTGATAAAAAGTATCCTCGGGTTAAAGGAGTACAACTCTGTGTATTAGAATTTCTTTTTGTCATAAACTTTTGTTGCTGTGGCAGCATAAAAAAGGAAACATTTCATATAATAAAAATAAGCTCTTTTTGCAAAGATTTACACAGCCATGAGGTTCTAAATTTTGTATGTAAGTTTGCTAAGGGGTAGACTTCAAAGTTGGTTACAATATTTGTGCCCAGGGTCACATTAGATCTTGTCCCAGGTGTACCTACTTTACAAAAAAGAGAGGAAATTGTCTAAAAAAATCATTGTAAATTATTCAAGTCAGCCGTGATTCATGAAAGCTAACAGCAAGAGTTATTTATAGATCTTTTGAAACATGAGAAAGCAAATAAGAAAATTAAAGCACCGATTTCTCTGATGGCATTTGCCAATCATGCGAAAGTGAAAATAATGTTGTGATGCATAAGAAACAGATAATCCAGCTCTGTGACTATTAAGGGCTATTGATGGCTAAACAACATGTTAATCATATGACATCATTGAATTGTGTATAAATTGTGTATCAATACAGGTTAAGCTATGGTCAGAAAAATAATTTGAGGAAATAATTGCACCCTGTTTTATCCCAATAGGGCCACGTTTTGATATAAACAAGCACATTTTCAACTGTGTAAATAAAAAGATATAATGCCGTTACAGTCTTTTACTGAATCAAAGGGGGCCTTCCATATCATGTTAGTTCATTAGGGGCGCTTAGAGCAAAAATATTGGTTATGTATTGGTTACCCGGAAGGGCACCTTTTGATGCTTTACCGTACCGGTTCTAAGCGTCTTTTCAATATCATAACATTTGGATTGACATTTATTGCATGTCATAGTCTCACTAAAAATGGTGCATAGACAATGAGACCAAATAGTAAAGAAAACTTGCAATGTGTATATGTATGCCTATCTTGGCTTCCATACATGTAATTTTGTAAAAGTAAGTAATATTTATATTAATTCTATGTTTTTTCCAATGAGTTTTTTTGGGCATGAATATTGTGCTATATATTTGTACTGTATGTTACAGTTGATTTTACTGAATATAAAAATGTTTTAGGAGCACAATCGAATTTTTACTGAATACAAGTTTTGGACCAAAACATCACCTTCATCAATAATATGTATTATATGACATTGTTACCGGTTTTTGATTTCTATATAATTTGCCTCAAAGTAAGAAGAAATATGTAGCATGTTTTTGTGATGATATGGAATCTTGACAAAGACAGTAGACTCCAACATACTTAACTTTGGAATTCAAGTTTAGTCTTTTCCAAAATTTTGCTAAAAAAATGCATTTTTTCATAATCAATTCAATAAAAAACATTCATAATAATTTCCTCAAATACCTTTTCTGGTATGAATACAATGCCTTATGTGTCTCGGATCAAATTTGATTGACAGATCTTGAAAATACACAAAACTTAAGTTTTGCGACACATGAAAAAGGGGCCATGTTTCAAGCCATAGTGGGAATAAGTCAAGGTGGCTTTTTGGAATCCAGTTTGGATTATCTAAGAAACTAAATGCATTTTCATAGCTCATTATGGTCCTCTATCACCATGCAGAATTAAAAGAAAATTTATGCGTGGGCAGATTTGAGACACCCCCTTTAGGGCCGCCGAAGGAACATTACAGCCAAATTGGTCTACATTGGCCCATTGGTTGATTTATAAATAATTATTTTGTGATTTCTCCAATGGGTCTGATAATCCCACCCTGCAACGCCCACATTTATGGACCAATCAAAATTTCACTGACAATTCAAGTAAAGAGCTACCCAAGGTAATTTCTGACAAGTTCGGTCAAAATTGGCAGAATGGTTGAAATTTAAAGAATTATTTTGGGATTTCTGTAAGTCTGATAAGCCCCGCCCTGCCATGCCCACATTTATGGACCAATCAAAATTTCACTAACTATCTAAGTAAAGGGTCACCCAATGTAAATCTCTGCCAAATTTGGTCAAAATTGGCCAAATGGTTGATTTTTAAAGAATTATTTTGGGATTTCTCTAAGTCTGATAAGTCCCCCCCCCTGCCACACCCACATTTAAAGACCAATCAAAATTCTTTGAACAATTTAAGTAAAGGGTCACCAAAGGTAAACTTCTGCCAAATTTGGTCAAAATTGGCCAAATGGTTCATTTTTTAAGAATTATTTTGTGATTTCTCTAAGTCTGATAAGCCCCATCCTGCCAAGCCAGCATCTAAAGACCAATCAAAGTTTCACATATAATGTAAGTAGAGGGTTACCAAAGGTACATTTATGCCAAGTTTGGTCAAAATTGGCCTAAAGGTGGGTTTTTAAAGAATTATTTTGTGATTTCTCTAAGTCTGATAAGCCCCGCCCTGCCACGCCCACATTTATGGACCAATCAAAATTCTTTGAACAATTGAAGTAAAGGGTCATCCAAGGAAGATTCCTGCAAAGTTTGGTCAAAATTGGCCTTCTGTTTTGAGAGAAGAAGATTTTTAAAGAATTATTTTGTGATTTCACTAAGTCTGATTAGCCCCGCCCTGCCACACCCACATTTATGGACCAATCAAAATTCTTTGAACAATTTAAGTATAGGGTCACCCAAGGAACATTCCTGCCAAGTTTGGTCAAAATTGGCCAACTGGTTTGAGAGGAGAAGATTTTTAAAGAAAAAGTTAACACACGCACGCACGGACGCACGCACGACGGACACAACGCCATGACAATTAAATAGCTCGCTAAATGACCAGGATCCATGCTTCTCTTTTATGTAGCCGCTTGACAAAAAGGTTTCTAGGACAAAATAACATCGATAGTGGTCTACTCTTCCTCACAAAAAATAAGAATGAGATATCAAAAATGAAAAAGAGGAAATACAGTATTGTATGGGTCAATACAGTGAGACGCGGATCCATACGGGCAGTAATATGGTTTTGAAATCCGTGTAGATTTTTTAACAAGACCAAACACTTAATAAAACCGTATTATCGCCCGGAAATTCACATGGAATTGATACGGGTTATGATACGGGTCAATAAGGGTTGAAACACTGTCGACATGTTTTTGTATTCCAAGTGGACCAGTATCGAAAACAGGCTATGTGTGACTGCGATTTTTATAATTTTGCCACCACGGTGAATCGTCGTTGATTTCAGTATCCATGCACGGAAGTGTCATATTCTGTGTGGACCCGTGTACAGTACGGAATATCAGGATTTTGACAATCATAGCGTGTGCGTTCCGCTCAATCGCGGGCAATTCTGTTCAATCACCACTCACGATCGTTCCGGTAGCGATCATGTTTTTTTCAATCAGCATGTTAAACCAATCATTGCATTCAATCATGGCCTTATTTAAAAAAACATTCACGAAAAAAGCGATCATTCCATTCAATCATGTTTTACCGTTCGATCAATAGTTTTGTCTAAAACCGATTCGCCTTTTTGTCACAACAATAACAACAAAATGGTTGCCACGGCCGCTTTTGTGAGCATACCTTTTCCAAAAAAATAACTTATTTTAATATCTATGCTTCAAAACAAAGAGAACAAATGAGAAACCAGTGGCGGATCCAGAGGTTTGGGGGATTCAAAGGAACCCCATATGAAGCCTGATAATTTCATTTTCATGCAGAAATTCAATGAAAAGTGTGTGATACTAAATCTAGTAAAAGGACACCCCCCCCCCCCTTTGTGTACAAACGAACCCCCTTCACAGAAATCCTTGATCCGCCGCTGGAAACTGGTGATGAACAGAAGTTTCTCCTTTTTCCACCAACATTTTCTATGCTAAAGGACTATTTCAAATCGAAATCTCGACAGTAGGTTGAAGTATGGATATGTTTTGTTCCTTTTTAGTAGTTTTACTCTCATATATACATGTTTCGCTTTTTAGGAACTTTAACCCTTTCCCAAACGACAAAATTTTATGGTGATCCACTCCAAAAACTACCACAAAAGACAAAATGGGTGTAAGTAAAGATATGATTTGTATAAAATATGACACAGAAAATATTGAGACAAAAGGAGAAACTTCTGGTTATCAGCAGTTTCTTCTTTTGTTTCAATGTTTTCCCAAGCCTATTCTATTAGGGACGTCAAAACCAGGTCTTGTTTGGGAAAGGGTTAAATTATTAAGGGCCAATTCCATTCAGTCAAAAATGCCTAGATTAATACACATTTCTAAAGATTTTTCTTCTTTAACATTTTCTTGCGACATCTAATTTTGGGGACACTTAGGCTGACTTCGTTTGGCACTATAGCTCATGCGATCGGGAACCATTATTGGGAACCAGCACAGTTCTGTCTATTGAATTCCTCCCCGTTCTGAGTCAGCCAATCAAAATATTTCTTTACCTCGACACAGATTTGTTCGCTGTTATCCGAGGTGTTCCGAATGACGTAATGGCTCGGATGGCTGGACCACACTTTTTCCGGTGGTCGGACTATAGCTGTTTGATTGGAGCTATAGCTGCGGAAATGACGTCAATAGCTCGCACTATCGGTGCGGCTGTTTGATCCGTTGATTTTCGTTGATCGATAACTAGTCATGTATAATAACAAGTTTAGAGGTCTTAAGGGGGAATGCTCCAGTTTCCTTAATTTTTTCCCAATAATAGAATTTATTCATATTTTGTATGTTGAAATTACATGTTATTAACAATTGAAAAATAAAATAAAAATGGGTGGTCAGCGATCTTGTTTGAATTTTATTGGCATTCGGATCACATAACCCTACATCGAAAAAATGCACAATTTCTTGAACCTGTCCAAGGTCACTAAAATGCTGATAAAAAGCTGTATATTCATCGTTTAGTCCCGAAAGCGGATTTAAAGTAACGTCCTATATTTATTACGAACAGAAAACCCAAAATATGTGCTATTATAAATGCGTAAATGTATTAAACAGCATGCTCACGTGTTCGGTTAGATCAACGAAGCTGGAGTGTTTTATGTCAAAATTTGCATATTTTTGGAAATATTTCAAGTTCTACATAATAGAATTTGATAAAACTCCCTCATTGTATTAAGCAACATGTCCTGGTAATAATTCAAAAAGAAAATGTATAGGTCAGCGCACTTATTAGTGAATTACGGCATTTTTTATCAGCTACACATGAATAAAATGACGCAAAACAGTGGTAACTGCATACACACTTACGACTGTCTTGCTCTAAATATTCGATTTCCATCTTGAGAAAATCCGTTTCGCATAATAAATACACTTTTACCGTCGAAAATGGTAAATTGTAATGATGTGTTATATTATTGAAAATCTGGTAGCGAAACATATTGGTACGAAACATTTAAATTACTACAGTAAAGTCCGAGTGTTCCGAAAAACTGGAGCATTCCCCCTTAAATCGCCAAATAAAAAAACATGTCTGACGGACTACATGTGTAGCCTACGTAAAAACCAAGGTGCTCAGCGCCGAGGTATTTGCCTTAACATGTAGTTCAGAGCACAGAGGTTTTTATTTGGCAAATAAAAACCTCTAAACTTGTTGTTATCTCCATTATAACATGATTAATAAGAAAAAGCGCATTCGAAATGTGTTATTTTGTGGAAATTCAGCCATGACCTTGTTTTTGGCGTAGGAAACGCATTGGCGGTTTAGTGACATCATTGATGATGTCATTTGACATTACCTTGACGCCACATGACGTTGTGGCGCATACACAAAGCATAATTACATAGTCTTTGTTGTTCAAATAAAAACCAATGCAGTTTCTTTTTCGCTATATATGGATTTTACAGTAGAGTGTTATAATGTCACAGAAGTACTGGGACGTGCAGATGATGTTTTTGACGTTGTTTTTGTCATATTATGGAAATAGAAATTTACAGCAATTAGTCTGAGATGCCTTGTCAAGTGAGTCGGGACTTCATGTCCGGGAGTTAATGTCACAGCCCTTGTGTCGCAGCTCAGGCGTCGCTTCGCGTCTTCAGGGGGGGGGGGGGTTCACATAAACGTTCCGACGCCCCGGCGATGTGGTACTGGCATATATTTTGTAGAATCAAAGATCGTAGATTAGTTGGCGGTAGGCCTATGTCGTTGATTGATAGAGGCATTGGTCAACAAAACAGAATATTTTCATGATCGGCAGCGTGTCAGCCAATATATTCTGCTAGTTAAAACCAACCGATCAATCAGCTGAATTTTCTTTGATTTGAAGAAGTCGGTGAAGTCTCATTGACTAATTGCCGAAATTGAGTTAGCGCCAATAAAAATATTGTATTGTATTTAAAATGCCACTGATCGATCAGTTCATTTTAACTTGAGGTGCAAATTGGCCGACATGTCGCCGATCATACAAAAACTGCTATTCCTGTCGGCCAATGTGTCATAATCAATCGACTATGCATCTCCGATTAATTACCTAGAATTTCCCCGATAAAAAGCATTGCTGGCGCATCAGAGCGTTATATGATAGCAGCAACCCATCAGCATGTTAGATGTAAAAAGAATTTAGTAAAGGGTCAAATACATTTAACAGACAATTGGCCAGCATACAGCCATTCATCTGATAAAGAATAGCCAACATTTCCAACATAATCTTAAGGTAGTCAATCCCAAATGAGATTCATGTGACGTCTGAATCATTCGGGCAATGTCGTTAACATGTGGCAGTGGAACCTAATCTACCACCGAATGTTTACGATGTTGCAGGCATAAGTTCTGATTAGGTAACAAATTTTAACAATGTACTCCAAAAATTCCAATGTCGCATGATTCCCAATAGGGGTGGCCTACCTTAATTCAATTATCAGCAATCTATTAATAAGTTGGCAAAGCCAACATGAATCATTCTACCATATGTCAGCGAAGCCATCAAAGCAGAATACCAGAATACAGCCATTCATCTGACAAAGTACAGCCAATATTTGCAACATGTTCTTAAGGTAGTCCATCCCTAATGAGATTCATGCGACATTGGAATTAATCCGGCAATGTGGTAAACATATGGCGGTGCAGCATTCCACCACCATATGTTAATGATGTCACACAAATAAGCTCGGATTAGGTAACATATGTATAGAATGTTACATGAATCTCATTAGGGATGGACTACCTTAATTCAAATATCAGTAATCTATTCATAAGTTGGTAAAGCCGACATGAATCATTCTACCATATGTCAGCAAAGCCATAATCCATCAAAGCAGAATACCAGAATGGAGTCATTCATCTGACAAAGTACAGCGCACATTACCAACATCTTCCTAAGGTAGACCATCCAAAATGAGATTCTTGTAACATAGAAATTATTCCTGCAATGTCGTTAACATGCAGTTGTGGAACGTTTCACAGCGGAATAATATCAATGTAGCACATATCAATTCGGATTACGATACAAAGTTTAACAACGTCGATCGAAGGTGCATGAATCTGACATAAGGGTTGAATTCCTTAATTCGATTATCAGTAATCTATTTATAAGTTGGCAAAGCCGACATGAATCATTCTACCATATGTCTGCAAAGCCATAATCCATTTAAGCAGAATACCAGAATACAGCCATTCATCTGACAAAGAACAGCCGACATTTCCAACATGTTCTTAAGGTAGTCCATCCCTTATAAGATTCACGCGACATCAGATTAGTATTCCAGTAATGTTGTTAACATTCAGCCGTGGAATTCTCCACCACTGCATGTTAATGATGTCGCACATATAAGTTTGGATTAGGTAACAATGTTAACAATGTCGCATGAATCTCTTTAGGGGTTGAGTACCTTAATTCAATCATCAGTAATGTATTGTTCAGTTGTAAAAGCCGACCTGTATCATTCTACCATACATCGGCAAAGCCATAAGCCATCAAAGCAGAATACCAGAATATAGCCATTTATCTGACAAAGTACAGCGGACATTACCAACATCTTCCTAAAGTAGTCCATCCCAAATGAGATTCATGTGACATCGAAATTATTCCTGCAATATCGTTAACATGCAGTTGTGGAACGTTTCACAGCGGAATAATATCAATGTAACACATATCAATTTGGATTACGTTACAAAGTTTAACAACGACGATCAAAAAATTCTGAAGGTGTATGAATCTCAAAAGGGGTGGACTACCTTAATTTAAATATCAGCAATCTAATTATAAGTTGGCAAAGTCGACATGAATCATTCTACCATATGTCGGCAAAGCCATAATCCATTTAAGCAGAATACCAGAATACAGCCATTCATCTGACAACTGTACACCTATCAATTCCAACATGTTCTTAAGGTAGTCCATCCCTTATAAGATTCATGCGACATCAGATTAGTATTCCGGTAATGTTGTTAACATTCAGCCGTGGAATTCTTCACCAGTGCATGTTAATGATGTTGCCCATATAATTTTGGATTAGGTGACAATGTTAACAATGTCGCATGAATCTCTTTAGGGGTTGAGTACCTCAAATTCAATCATTAGTAATGTATTGTTCTGTTATAAAAGCCGACATGTATCATTCTACCATACATCGGCAAAGCCATAAGCAATCAAAGCAGAATACCAGCCATTCATTTGACAAAGTACAGCGGACATTACCAACATCTTCCTAAGGTAGTCCATCCCAAATGAGATTTATGTGAGATCGAAATTATTCCTGCAATGTCGTTAACATGCAGTTGTGGATTGTTTCACAGCTGAATAATATCAATGTCACACATATCAATTCGGATTACGTTACAAAGTTTTACAATGTCGATCGAAAAATTCTGAAGGTGCATGAATCTCATAAGGGGTGGACTACCTTAATTCGATTATCAGCAATCTATTTATAAGTTGGCAAAGCCGGCATACACTTTTATCATTCTACTATATGTCGGCAAAGCCATAATCCATTTAAGCAGCATACCAGAATACAGCCATTCATCTGACAACTGTACAGCCAACATTTCCTACATGTTCTTAAGGTAGTCCATTCCTTATAAGATTCACGCGACATCAGATTAGTATTCCGGTAATGTTGTTAACATTCAGCCGTGGAATTCTCCACCACTGCATGTTAATGATGTCGCACATATAAGTTTGGATTAGGTAACAATGTTAACAATGTCGCATGAATCTCTTTAGGGGTTGAGTACCTTAATTCAATCATCAGCAATGTATTGTTCAGTTGTAAAAGCCGACATGTATCATTCTACCATACATCGACAAAGCCATAAGCGGCAAAGCCATCAAAGCAGAATACCAGAATACAGCCATTCATCTGACAAAGTACAGCGGACATTACCAACATCTTCCTAAGGCAGTCCATCCCGAATGAGATTCACAGGACGTTGGAATTATTTGGGTCATGTTGTTAACATATGGCTGTGGGACTTTTCACCAAGGAATGTTTACAACGTCGCACATATAAATTCCCGTTACGTAACAAATGTTAACAATGTTGCTCGAAAAATTTTGAAGTTGCATGAATCTCATTAGGGTTGGACTACCTTAATTCAATTATCAGCAATTTCTTGATAAGTTGGCGGAGCCTAGATGTGTCATTCTACCATATGTCGGCAGATATCGTTTGGTGTTACAGAGCCGATATATGCCCGATTTTGACGGAGGATATCAGGCAGATCATAGGAGACGATATATCGGTCCGATCAAGAAAGTGGATATCGGGTAACCAGCTTTTGGACTACAGGTCCGTTATTGGACTGAACATGGAAGTCGATATTGGGAAAATCAAAGGAGCCGATATTAGTCCGATCATGAAAGCCGATATGGGTAAGATATTGTTTGGTGTTACAGAGCCAATAAACGCCATATTTTGACAGCCGATATCGGTCCGATCATGAAAGCCAATATTGGGAAGACAGCTTTCCCAATACCGACTGTATCGCCGCGCCCCACCCAACTTACGGGTAGAGAGTAGGCTCTTCAGTCTGGAAGCCCCTCCAGGGATTTTCGGTTTCGGAAAGGATAAAGGTAAATCAGAGGTGACCTTCGCCAAATATTTGACACATGATTCAGCCATTTTGGAAATGCCGCTCGTTTCCAATCAAAAAGGGAAACAACTCGAAATTATTTTGAGTAATTTAAAAATCGGTCTCAATTTAACATCTGCTGCTTTTAAAAAATATCAAAAATTGGAAATTATTTTTTTATTTATTAAAAAAATAATAATAGGCTCGGAAACTGTTATTTAAAAAAATAAGGGTTGGGGAATTTCGTTAAAAATAATTCTTTTTATGAGACAATAAACGTTCATTCAATCATAGCTCTCATCTGATCGCAAAGATTGAATGATTGTTTTTTGGGCATATTATGAAAACATTCAGCGTTCAATGGCGATCATTCAATTTCGCTCGGGTTGCATTCACCGATCGCTCATGTTCCGTTCTGATTGTCAAATTCCTGATATTCCATACTGTACCTAATTCGTACCGACCCTTATTGACCCGCAGCTGCATATATCTATAATATTCAGTCCTACCAGTGTTGACCGGTATTGACCCTTACCAACCCATACCTTGCTTTCTGAAATCTGTATTGAAAAACCTTATCTTGCCGTTTCAACCAGTCGAGTATGCAAGTTACCCCCGAATTCCATAGCAAAACCATGTACAGTTTATGAGAACTAAAACCGGTTCGTCACCCGGCTGTGTGTGACCAAAGCTTTAAGAACACTTTATGATTTTATCCTAAAAAATTCTCAAGCTAAACTGACACGATTTAAAAACGCAAAACGTACTTTAAAAATGACAGATGATGTCAGCGACATAACCGATGTATAGCGTGGTGTAATTGTACATGTAACAATTGTAAACATAACAGGCAATAAAATGACATGTCATGAATAATGTCTGAGTTGACGTCCGTTTAAGCGCTGCCTCTAAAGGCGATGACGTTGGATGAGAGCCTGGCATGAGAGAACGACAGCAAACCCCGTCTTCTCGCAGACGATTTATCACCGTTTCACGATGCATAGGCTGTCTGTGATTACCAACTTTAGCATTTGCTGTAGACTGAGCCGTCACAAATCTGTTTAGTAAGTGACGTTAACGTATACAATTGTCTTGACGTACAGTTGTTACACGCATCTGACAGGGACGCAGGTGGTCTGCATGTGTTCCCATGTCGTTTTCACGTCTCCATGACCTTGAAACAGTCGAGTCGGCTGCATTAAAGCGTCTAGCTACCCCCATTTGTAAAACATCGCTGACCAAGAGCCCCAAAACTCGGTTCCTTTGTGCCAAAATAAGCCTCAGCATTTTACATGCAAAAAATATCCTTAGTTGTTGTGTCTTTTCGAAGAGTAAATCAATATGGCATTTTACACACACAAAAATCTTAGTGATTTTAGACGTTGTCTGAATGCACGAGACACATAAGCATTTTGGGATGGGCGGTTAAGATGTCCGCGTAGTTTACAGAAGACACGACAATATTGGTGGCATGTGAAGGGTAGACATTAACTCATGAATGTCCCCAAATATGGTACCGATTGAGGCTGCAGGAAAGGAATGGTTAATGAAAATGTCTTTTGCGTTTTTAAATCGTGTCAGTTTAGATCTATCTTAAAGAATTTTGCTCTAAAGAACACACCTCATGAGAAAACATTGAAGTGAAAGAAGTAAATGCTGATAATCAGCATTTTCTTCTTTTGCCTGATATTATACACAAATCCTATCCTTATCAAAAAAATTTTTTTTTCTGCAGCAGCTTTTGAATTAGACTATCCTAATTTTTTTCTGTTTTAGAAAGGGTTAACCCCTATCAGTTACTTAAAAGTCTTATGTCGGGGGCCGCTCCCCCGAACCCCTGCTGTTTATAAAGATTTAAATGGCCCGAAGACCTTGCTTTTTTCAAATATATACATCATCATGACATGTGTTCAGAATTTCTGTAAAGGGGGGTTAAAAAATACAATAAGGGGATTGGGCATTTTCTTGGTACATACGAGGGGTGATCAAAAAGTTCCCGGAAAAATGTTCTAATTTCTTTATTTATGGTCCTATTTTCGCCAAATTTGAACTATACAAGGATCAGTCATTTTCTGGTTTGGACGCAAATTAAAATCAATGACATGCTTTATAATACGACATTATCGTTGCCACGGCAACGTCTATGACGTCGACCCGGCCCAAAATCATACTATTTTTGTGAAATAAGCGTTTACATAAAGTATTATCATTCGCGCGTTCTTTAGCGTACGTCGTCTAAACTTCGCATATTTAATGCTCGATTGGAAGGCACTATATAACTGACGACAAATGCAAATGAGACGTGATTTTTTATTGTGGCAGCCATTTTAAAGAGTGCGAGTAGCAAAAATGAGTAGAGAGCAGAGAACAGCGGTCAAACTGTGTGCGGGAATTAAAATTTCGATAAATAAAACTATTGAAATGTTGCGTAATGTCTATGGTGACGCTTTCAGAGTGGCCGAAAAGACACAACAGTCGATGCGCAGAGATTTGGGTGTCCGACGTCGGTAACGTCATCATTCGTCGAACAGATTAAGACGTTGTAAGATTTAGACCGGCGAGTCACCATCCGCGAGTTACAAGACAAAGTTGAGATTAGCTATCGTATTGTATTTAATATAATCAATCAAAACTTGAATATGCGTCGCCTTTGTGCACGATTGATTCCAAACATGTTAAATATACGTGATTTCATGCGGGCGATGCGAAAGAAAAGGTCCAATCCAGAGAAACTGGTCCTTTTCCACCAAGACAATGCTCCCAGCCACCATGCAGCATCAAACCAGAAAGTCATCCAAGACCTGGGCTTTGAGATGCTTGAACATCCGCCTTATAGCCCCGACCTGGCCCCCTGCAAATTCTACCTTTTTTCTGCAATGAAGAAAAATCTTAAGTGTCAGAACGTCGGAGAGCTGTCTCAACTAGCACAGGCTGTGCAACGATCCATTGCTGATCTACCAGAAATAGTTAGCAAAAGTTATTCCGGTCCTGGGCTACTAGATGGAGAAAATGTATTTCTTTTAATATGGATACTTCGAAAAAGATTATGCGGACATATTATTTGTAAGTACAGTGTTTGTTAAACCGCGCATGTGAAGAAAACGTTGTTTGAGTTGACGTCGTCAGAAGCTGGGCCGGGTTGACGTCAGTGACGTTGCCGTGGGGACGATAAAATCTCTTTTTGTTGCATGTCATAAAATATAAAATACATGCATATTAGAAAATTGATCATGCTTTTTATAGTTCAAATTTGGTGAAAATCGGACTATCAATAAAGAAATCAGAACATTTTTCCGGGAACTTTTTGATCACCCCTCGTATATGTAAATAATATATTACACAATTTTGACTTAATTTCTATGAAACTGAAATAATAACACTCCCCATACCCCTCTAGATCTGCCACTAGTAGACTTCTTTGTTACCGGTCATTTACGTATGGCGGTAATCCGAAGTCACTAAGAATTGGGTCACACTAAAACGCGGACGCTAATTTTGCGGACTATAGACAAAGAAGGAAAATGCGGACTATAAGATAAAGAGGGAAAATGCGGACTATAAGATAAAGAGTTATTTTTTGATTTTGTACTTAAAAAGACTCATAATAATTTCTAGAATTGTTTGTTATGTCAAATTTATTAACGAATATTTATATTTTATGAAGTTGAATTTGATGAAATAAAAAGAACTTTGTGAATAAAAATATATGTCTATTTCATAAAATGATTTATCATATAACGTATTAAAATGAACATTTTATAAATTTATTTTCAGATTCGTTCTGACAACTTGACATTATCTAGGCTACACAGATTGAAATTGCGGACCATATCACTAAGACAGAAATACGGACATAATAACATAGAGGGAATTTGCGGACCATACACAAAGAAGGAAATCGCGGACTATAGACTAAAGAAGGAAAATGCGGACCAAAGAATAAGAGTGAACTTTGTATTGATTTACTACTGAAAAATAAGTTATATTTATATCTGTAATTGTTTACATTATGTCAACATTTAGTATTAATGCAAAATTAATTTTATACAGTTAAAGTTGATAGAAAAAAGACTTTATGAATGAAATGAAATGTTTATTTAATGAATCACGTCAGCAGATGATATAATGAAATCTACACGTTTGTAATTGCAAAATTTGTTAAATGTTTTTTTTTTTTTTTGTTGTTGTTGTTGTTTTTTAAATATTTTTTTCTATTGAGACAAAAGAAGAAAATGCTCCTTTTGCTGAATCTAACTTAATTTACATATCTGTAAATTCATTATATATGAATATCAACAGCATGTCTACAAGAGAGACAGGCACGTGTTTGTCACCTCTGAAGATAATCGGTTGTTTGATGTCCAATTGACAATTGAGATTAGGCAGACGTCACACAGCCGATTATCTTCAGAGGTGACAAACGCGTGCCAGATTGACACGCTTCACACTTCTGTTTATCCTTTCCCTACCTGCAAAAGTTAATAACAATCAATTAAGTAAGCATATACAATAATTATATCTTTAATGTTTGACATATCATATCAATTAAGGGTGGCATTTAACGATTAACAAACATCTTTTTGTAAATTCAATTAATAGCCAAAGATAAAACAAATTAATTTCTTTGAAAACATACATGAAAGATATTGAAATTTTCAACACTATCTGATGGACAATTTAATCATTAATTATTTGATTACCCAGAAAATCTGGTAAAAAATAAAGAAACATGTACATGAACAATCAATCAATCAATCAATCAAATCTTTTATTTCACCCAGGTATACAAGATACAACATGGGGTTATGAATTACAAAACATGAACATGATAAGATGGTGTTAGTACTGTAATAGCTTACACAATCTATAAAAAGTTTCGACAATTTTGGTCAAGAGTTAGTGGGGGTTAGAGTCAAATTTAATAGTCTCTCATTAATGCACGAAATTTACATGCAGATGACTATTTATAGATTTAACGTCACATTATTAGGTAAACACAACAAGTTTATGAATGGAATTCCTGAGGTAGTGGATTCATAGTAAATAATGTAGTACGTGCTGGATATAAATTTTAGACAGGTATAGTATAGCAATTCTAACATAGCCAGAGTCAAACTGCACTTTTGATGAAAAGAAAGCGTGATATTTTCATGACAAAATATTATATGAAGATAGTATTGAGAGAGGTGGAGAGAGGGCATTTGGGACCGTCTCGTCATCCCTCGCGATTCTATCACAAAATCAATGGAACGATGATTATGCATCAATATAAAATGGAAAAAGGTGTTTATTCCGCGACGGGAAATTGAGACATTATATATGTACAAAGCATAGGGCCACATACAATTCTGAGTGTTACCGATAAACACGGTAGAGAATTGCAGTACTAACCTATGTGCTAGCAATGTATACTAGCATTTAGTTCGGTATTACACATGGTTAACTATATTTATGAGTCTGGACTCAAACATCATTGGAAAAATGATTAGATACTTGATAATCAGCATTTGCTCTTATTTTACTATATCTATGAGTCTGGACTCAAACATCATTGGAAAATGATTAAATACTTGATAATCAGCATTTGCTTCTATTTTACGATACCTATATTAAAACATGGTTAACTATATCTATGGGTCTGATCTCAAACATCATTAGAAAGGAATTAAATACTTGATCATCAGCATTTGCTTCTTTTTTTAACGATACCTATATTACAACCGGGTTTCACAAGGAATATGTTTCTTACAGATGGGTTATGCTGAAAGTTGATGGTATTGGAGTACTATTCAAACTGATGCATTATTATTCTAAGAAACTTGCATAATTGTTTAAGTAGGTGTGCGTTTTCTGAGGAAAGTAAATGACGAAGAGACGGATTGGTGAGATTCGATATATTTGCTTCTCGAAAGAAATATTCTCTTTCCCGATTGAAAAAATCACAATGAAAAACATAATGAGATTCGGAACCAATCTGGTTTTGTGCACATAAATGACAGATTCTATTTTCAAAAGGAATTGCTTCATAACGTAGTTTTTCGACCGGTAACTTAAAATTAGCTGTTCTGAATTTGAATAAGGTTAAAGCATCATTAGTATGTAGCAATGTAAAATACTTTTCTGGACAATGACACTCTTTGAAACTGTAGTAAGTTCTTCCTTTATTGGATTCCTGTAAATCTGCAGACCAGGATTGTTTATATTGGTCAACTAGGGTTTGTTTTACTGTTCTACTAATACTTTTGCTAGTGATCTGGTCTTGGTTTACCCATAAGTCGGGGCGGCCGACGGAAGTAAGAATGCTTTGGATATGCTTTGGCCATTTATACTCATTGTTAGTTTGAGAGATTATATATTTATAAATTAGAAAAGAAAGTTTGGAAGTTTTGCCTGTAATAAGGCGGTTCCAGAATGCTATCATACGCGCCTTAACAGAGACAGTGACTGGGTATCTACCAAGTTCACCCATCAACATATAAATAGGTGTTGATTTTCTAGATTTAGAAATGCGCCTAAGGAAATCAGAATGGACTTTCTCCAATAGATTTAAGTTTTCAAAACCAAAAATTTCGGTACCATAGGTAAGTATTGGCAATATAGTATGGTCAAACAGTTTCACCACTAGATCTATTGGTAAGTTTGAATTATTAGTTTTTGAATAAAGTGAGAAAAGAGCTTTAGACGCTTGTTGGGAAATATATTTTTCTAGCTTGTAAGAAAGATCCATTGCTTGAGAAGGTTACACCTAAGTAGTGGTACTTGTCAGTTATTTCAATATCGTTATCACCAAGCGAGAAGCGGTAGCGAGTCAAATTTCGACTCCCAAAGACAACAATCTTTGTTTTATTTATATTGACTTTTAAATGCCACGTTTCGCAATATTCATGGAATGTGTCTAAACTTTTTTGTAGGTCTATTTCCGTGTTAGAAATCAAAACAGAATATTATATATGATGACGAGATTTTTTCGGTAAACTTATTTTATTATCAAATACTATTTTGTAGAATATAATCATATACAATACTATTGACATAATAAATAATTTCAGTAATCAATATAAGTTCTTTTTCAGTTGTATGCTAAATCAAATTCATATCCATTCTTTGGTCCAAATATTTCTTTTTTATCTTATAGTCCGCTTTTTCCTTCTTTAGTCTATAGTCCGCAATTTCCTTCCTTGTGTATGGTCCGCAAATTCCCTCTATGTTATTTGGTCCGTATTTCTGTCTTAGTGCTATGGTCCGCAATTTCAATCTGTGTAGCCTAGATAATGTCAAGTTGTCAGAACGAATCTGAAAATAAATAAAAATATAAAAAGAATTAGACAAATTGTACAATTTAAAAATGTATATTTTAATACGTTATAATAAATCGATTTATGTTCAAAACAAACATTTTTTTTCATTCACAAACTTTTTTTTTTATTTCATCAAAATCAAGTTTATTACATATAAATAATCGTTAATACTTTTGACATAACAAACAATTTTAGAAATTGATATGATTCTTTTTAAATACATAATCAAGATCACTCTTTATCTTATAGTCCGCATTTTCCTTCTTTGTCTATAGTCCGCAATTTCCTTCTTTGTGAATTGCCAGAAAATTCCCTCTATGTTATTTGGTCCGTATTTCTTTCTTAGTGTTATGCTCAGCAGAATCTGAAAATAAATAAAAATATAAAAAGAATTAGACAAATTGTACAATTTAAAAATGTACAGTTTAAATTAATACGTTATAATAAATCAATTTATGTTCAAAACAAACATTTTTTTTTCATTTACAAAGTTTTTTTTTTTATTTCATCAAATTCAAATTCATAAAACATAAATATTCGTTTATACTTTTGACATAACATAGTAGGCATACAATTTTAGAAATTAATACAAGTATTTTTTAAAAACAAAATCAAATCCACTCTTTATCTTATAGTCCGCATTTTCCCTCTTTATCTTATAGTCCGCATTTTCCTTCTTTGTCTATAGTCCGCAATTTCCTTCTTTGTGAATGGCGGGCCGTGAATGGCCAGCAAAATTCCTCTATGTTATTTGGTCAGTATTTCTTTCTTAGTGCTATGGTCAGCAGAATCTGAAAATAAATAAAAATAAAAAACGAATTAGACAAATTGTAAAATCTATAAAATGTTCATTTTAATACGTTATATATAACGTAATACGTTATAAAAACTTTGTGAATGAAAAAAAATGTTTATTTCATAAAATGATTTATCATATCGTCGGTGTAAATGCAAAACCTCGTATTTCGATTGTTGCGATTTTCAAAGTACAAACTTGTGTGCCCAATTAAGTACAATTCCTGCAGCTTTTGAGATATTTTACTGATCATTATTAATGACAAATCATTTATGAACAATGTGTTCAAATTTAAAGTAAAACATGTCAGTTTGGGAAAAGTTATTACACTTTTTTCTCTCCCGTTTAAAATTTTCCAAAAACGAGATACGAGGTTTTGCATTTACAACGACGATATATGATAAATCATTTTATGAAATAAACATTTTTTTTCATTCACAAAGTTTTTTTTTATTTCATCAAATTCAACTTCATAAAATATAAATTTTCGTTAATAAATTTGACATAACAAACAATTTTAGAAATTAATATGAGTCTTTTTAAGTACAAATCAAAATCACTCTTTATCTTATAGTCCGCATTTTCCCTCTTTATCCTATAGTCCGCATTTTCCTTCTTTGTCTATAGTCCGCAAAATTAGCGTCCGCGTTTTAGTGTGCTACAGAACAAATGTGTATGTGATCAAACAAAAGCAAAATCAATCTCAAAACTTCAGATCCAGAAGGAGATCAAATTCTGGTGGGTTCAAACAAACACCGGGCATCATGATACAGTATGATCCCATCTTTATTATCATAACAATTTCATCTAATAAATGATTCTTCAACACTGACCCTAATCCGAGTCTTCTCTGATGTAAATATGCTTTTAAAAAGCCTTTTCGATATTTTGATTTTTCGCTGTTAACGTATTTAGCGAAAAATCAAAATATCGAAGAGCGCATTTACATCAGAGAAGACTCGGATTACACTGAACCTTTACTTACATCAGGGAACCCCCTGCGGTTCTAAAAATTAATATTGTCCTATTCGAGTCTGACTGTCTCTGGGCTAAAACTATGGATATAATTTTCTCAGCATCACAGTTAGTATAATGACATTATCGTAGAGAATTGTACTTTGAGGGTTTTGGATTCAATAAAGTGTGTGTTCAAAGGGGGTGGTGTACGAATCTGCAAGCTGCCACTCTATCATTTTGGGGGGGGGTCTGTATTATCTCAAATAAAAACTTCCAACTATTCAAACTAGATCTATGCAAGACACACAAATAAGAAACAAAATTAATTGTACATCACTTACCTTCTTAAATATGTCCATGTAGATCTAGAATAGATTGATTCTATCCGATTATCTGTCCCTTATGTCAGTTGTAGCAAAATCCATTGGAGACGAAAACTAATTACATTTCACAAATAATCACGTTTCATAGCACTGACGCTTAATCGATGTAAGTCACATTAGATAAGTCTATTTTCTACCAAAATGTCAAATCTTATCCACATTTATTCCAGCGTAAAAACATCATTTTCCAACTAAAAAGAAAAAAATCCGGGCTGTCATCTTTGGGGAGGACTTGATTGTGCAACCATTTCGACTCGGAATAATTAGGCTACAAAGGAAAAGACGCCAAATTTTTCTGAGGGAGCTAAACAAACGTATTTCTCATGTTTGGTCATTTTGTGATTTGACATTCTGCGATAATTATCTTGTTTCTCGCCCAAACACACTTGCTTTGACTGCACATTTCGAAATGAAAACGGCGTATGTCCAATCAAGTACGGCCCAACAGCTTTTTGCGTGACGCAAACGGGTGACATAAAGCGACACCCGCAAACATAGCGATCGTTCGTGTTCGCTTTTAGCAATTAATTTCCAATTCCTGCTTTCAGAAAAGAAATGCAATTATTTCTTTTGACAAAATGTATCTATAAAACAAATTTCACGGCCATTCTTTGACCGAACAAGGCTTACAACCCCCTTTTCACCGTCTCAATAATTTGTCCGGTAACTATGAATGTCCGGTATAGGTGCAGATGCATTCTGCACTTCGTGAGTTAAATATCTTAAGAAATGGATTTTTCCCAGATATAACACCTATCTGGAGACCTAGATGGAGGTTGCGGCTAGCGATTCTTTGCAATTCCAGGAAAATCGCCAGAGCCGTTTTGGAGAACCTCAAATCGCGGCTATAACCTGCTAAAAGGGATAAATTCGCCGTGTAAAATCTTTCATTCCATGAATCGAACAAGTTCTTTTCATTTCACTCATTCTTTATGTATCGCTTTAATCCTATAAGGGCATTCCTGGAATGACGTGTATGTTAAAATGCTTCAGAAATGCAAATTGAAACGATAGCATGCTCGTTTATATCAAACAGTTTTAGAATATAGAATGGAGACTCAAATTAACATGTGCCTTGAACTGCATATCTGGAGAAACTCTGACTGATCATGCTATTTAGAACTGGAGCATGTTAATTGATCCAAAAAGGTTCATTTATGTAAATGTATAATTTACATACGATTCGTTTAATTTTTATTGTCGTTGACAACAGAATATTTTTTTAAAAACGGAGACAAAGCTATTAATATCCATTTTCTACGTTCCCATCAACATTGTATAGGCTCTCAGAATTAAAATTTCGTGTAATATTTTTCTCCTCATCAAAATTTCTTCAAATTGGACCAGTCCATCTTTTCTGATTGGTAAAGGATTACGAAAATACTAGTAAATATATTCCTGTCACGACTTCATACTCAAGAAAGCAGCGACACTACATTGTCCAATTACATTATTTCGAATGAAATTAATTCTAAACGGTTCTGTAGACGTATTTTGCTGATCATTTAACAAATGACCTCGGCTTTGACGCCCACATCAGTGAAAGCTATACATGTATAGAATTATTTAACTCTTAAAGGGATAAAAAATACTGACTATATGTATATGTGATTTTGTCTATGACATGTACGAAGTTATTTGCTATGATGCAACAGCTATTTGTGTCATTTGTGTAAGATTCACATTACCACATGAAAAAAAAATCCATTTAGACATTTATCGTCCAAACCTTCCTAGAAAAATGACTGTTACGGACAACCTATGGCAAAGATTTTGTGTTAAAAATAAACTTGGTTTACCGTTATGTTTTGATAAATCGTCTGTGTTGTTATAGAATCTCGTAACTACGGCTTGAATCAAGCCGTAGCTACGAGATTTTATTACAACGATTATAATATGCTATTTGTTTGTCCGAAATTACGCCACGGTTAACTGAATAAAATCGTTCCCTATTGTCAAATAACGAGTCGTCAAATATACATAGTAAAAAAAGTTTAGCAACAAAATGTAAATATCTGTAGTAACCAAACTATTTTTATTTTAACATAAAATCTAACGTTTACATAGGGTAGGACTATGGTCAAAATTGATTAATTCTGGAATTAATGGAAAATTTATTACTCTAATACAAAACATGTATAACAATATTAAATCATGCATCTCAAGTAACAAAGAGAAGTCAGATTTTTTCTCAATTAACTGCGGAGTCCGTCAAGGCGAAAATCTCTCACCCGTACTTTTCTCGCTTTACCTCAATGATGTAGAAGACTTTCTGAGATCAAACTCTATTGAGGGTGTCACATTACAACATCATGACTTAAATACATACTTTAAGATACTG
Source organism: Fragum sueziense (assembly GCA_963680895.1). Classification (NCBI taxonomy): domain Eukaryota; kingdom Metazoa; phylum Mollusca; class Bivalvia; order Cardiida; family Cardiidae; genus Fragum; species Fragum sueziense. Next base: position 61,179,312 of record OY804598.1, on the reverse strand, counting down.
ATATTACTGTATGCAGATGACACTGTATTATTTGCTGAAGACAATAAAAAACTTCAATCAACCCTCAATACATTTCAACAATACTGTAACGAATGGAAACTAAACATAAATATTGATAAAACAAAAGTAATGATCTTTGGCAAGCAGAACAAAAATTACTATTTTTATATAGATAATAAAGAAGTGGAAATTGTTAAATCTTATCAATATCTAGGGGTGCATTTCACACCATCAGGAAATTTTCTTACAAATAGAAAAAATCTCATGCAACAAGCAACGAAAGCCATGTTTTATCTATATAGAAGAATTAATAATCTTGACCTGCCAGTTGATTTAATATTTAAACTTTTTGATAACACAATATTACCAATATTAACTTTCTCATCAGAGACATGGGGATATGAAGACAATAAAATTTTAGAAAGAATACACTGTTCATTCATTAAAAAGGTTCTAAAGCTGAAACCGAGTACACCGAATTATATGCTTTATGCAGAAACGGGCCGGTACCCTCTAGATATTACTATAAAATCTAGAATGATAGGTTATTGGACACGGTTATTGAATGGAAATAGAAATAAATTATTATATATTATCTACAGCTTAATACTCAACACTCCAAACTTTCAAAGTAAATGGATCAACAAAATTAAAAGCATATGCTCAGAAATAGGACGCCCTGATATCTGGCTTAACCAAGATGCATCAGTACCAACAAATACAAAGATTTTAGTTAAAAACATTTTGCAAGACCAGTACCTACAGCACTGGAATAGCCTATTGCAAAACTCTAATAAGGGTAAAAACTACAGTCTCTTCAAAGAGTCAATCTGCTTTGAAAAATATCTCACAACTCTAAAAAAGTCAGATTACTTAAACCTAATTAAATTCAGAACTGCTAACCACTATTTGCCAGTTGAAACAGGAAGATGGAATGATATAGAAATACACCAGAGAAAATGCAATTTATGCACATTAAATGATACTGGAGATGAACTACACTATTTATTGAAATGTTCCTACTTTTCTGATCAAAGATCTATGCTCATTAGACCATACTTCTTTAAAAAACCAAACATCTTAAAATTCAACAATCTAATGAACTCTAAATCTCCAAAGGAGCTGAAAAATCTCTCCACTTTTATTAAATTGATCCTAAATCATTTTAAGAACAACCACTAGCTATGAGTTTGTCTTTCATTACAGTCAATAGATCTATATCCCTTCCTTTTATCTGATTGGTGCAAAAAAGTGGAATGTGCTTAAAGTACTTCTGCACTAACATCTATGCACACTAAGTACATTGCTGAACTATCACAGTATCTCTATGAGGAAAACTCATCATCCAATTATCTTTTCCAATTATGTTTTCAAAAATAACTTCCGAAAATATGTAAGTAGGTCATGTCCTATTATTATCACATGGTAATCACATGGACGGCGGATGACATAACCTAAACCGATGACCATGTCTAAAGACAAATTCTGTGTATGATGAGGCTTGTGGAATATTGTGACAGAGGGAGAAAAAGCTGGTCATCAACAATTTCTTCTTCTGCCTGAATGTTTCCCAAGCTTCACATTTTACATGCATTACTATATGGCTGCTGCATTATTGCATGTGAAAGAATAAAGTTAAATTAAATTTAGTGTACATATCCAAATAGCTAAGTAAGCTTAATACAGTGCAAAACTGGTGTAAAAGCAAATAAACCCAATTTGAATTTACAACATTTTTGCAGTGACTGGGATCTAAAATTTATAATGCATGGTGAAAGAGTTAGTTAACTCTTTATATACTATATTAATGATTAGTTCTTTACTCTATGTACATATCTAAATAGCTAAGTAAGCTTTATAAGGTGCAAAACTGGTGCAGATGCAAATGAACTCCATTTGAATTTACAACAGCTTTGCACTGACTGGGGTACAAGTTGTTTTAAAAGTTCTTGTAATGCAGACATAAACCGAACTTTACTCCTCCATCCGTCCCTTTTCTTGCCATTTTGTTTCGGGTAAGAGGGACAGGGGTGGATAGGCAGAAGTATGAAATATAAGCCATAATCAAACTCAATTAACCCTTTCCCAATTATCAGAAAACTAGACTGTTCCAATTCTTCAAAAAGTTAAAAATGACAACATGGGAGACTAATATAAAATGAAGACACTAACTCTTGATTTGACATAGAGAATATGCAAGCAATTATGGCAAAAGTCTGATTATCAGCAGTTTTTGCTTGGATTGCTTGAATGTTTCCTATGAAGTAAAAGCACTACTTGGGAAATCAAAACCAGGTCTTGTTTGGGAAAGGCTTTTAAATTGAGATGCCATTACCCTTCAACTAAATATCACTGCTTAGTTACCCCATTCACTGTATGGTTACAGAGGTAAGACAAAGTCCAAAGCAAATCCATTGATATCACATTTTACGACCAGTACCTAAAATTTTGTACAGTATAGAAATGCAGCCTGATTATCGTTATTTGTGAAATGACCCAAATGAAAATGAAATACTTACGGCAGGCAAAGAAACTGAAATCCAACAAGTCATCTGTTTGGCACTTAATTATTTGACACAACATGTACAGTTCTGAAGGAATCATCACTTTAAACAATTATATCCAGATCATTTATATACAGATCGCATAAAATCCGAACTTTCATTCCTGAGATCTTAGTCCTATCTATAAGCCCTGGCATATTTTATCTTTGAAGTGATGCCAGGTCTTATAATTTCCGCCATTTTGTCTATAGCACTTCCGCCATGCGGAAAACTTCGGAGGTTTAGCCCTCAAACTACTACATTTGAAATCAAAATTTCGATCTAAAAATGGTATGAATTGAAAGATAAATCAATTGTTTTTCACTTCAGTATAATTTTAAAATAAAAAATTACCTTGTTTTATGAAAAATTCAACCAAATTTCCAACAACCCTATACAAAAGCAAGATGGCCGACAGGCTTGCCAAATGTAGTAAAAACACGTTTCACAGTCATAATTTGATTGACACATCAGTATTTTAGTAATTTTAAGGTGGTTATAAACATAATGTAGTTATTTTTCATTGTTTATGCCTCACTTTAACATGAATAGGGACTTAGAAGAATTTAAGATTTGCTACACGGAGTAACAGTAACCTGACAGGACTACTGAGATCTCAACAAAATCCACGCGTGCTGTTGGGAAACTAATTATAAACCTGACCTAGTTTGTCTAGACTAACCACGTGACATGTGACATAATCACGTGACTAATCAGCTGACCTATAGTCTTTTTCTCTTTTTCTTTCCTTATGCAGACTGGATGACTTGACTGGAATCCGTTAATCATAGACTGGTTAGTGGATTGCAGCCCTCTCATACAGTAAGATAAAAATATTAAGAAATCAAAAAAGAATATTACAAAGAAACAGTGTCTACCCTGTTCGATCCTCTCCTCAAGGCATGATATGATCAATTTTAAATTCACTTGTTATTAATGTTCATGTATTTACTAGTTGTAAATTTGAACAAATAAAAGATATTGTCTGTCTGTCTGTCTGTCTGTCTGTCCATAATAGATTATAGCTAGAGAACACAAACAGATGAATTTTATGCCGCCATCGCGTGCGTCTCGCACTCCAGGTGCGCATTTCCGGTTTTCATGTCTGCCATGGTATTCATGTGTATGGAGCATACGTCTAGAAAACATTTAGGTGTGAACATAATTGTCTTTGCCCAGCATAAAAAAGGCCACTAAAAAGAGTTTTCTGCAACGCTGTGGGACTACGCCATGGACTTACGTTTAAAGGACGTCATACCGCTTATGCGTTCCTATGTGTCGACAGCGGCGATAAAGATGTCTTTTTGAATTTTGCGCATCTCAAAGCATAAGTAACAGTTTGAGGATGCTATGCGAGCCAATTTTTGTGGTTTGAGATAGTCCCAGTCAAGGACGTCGTAGAAAAAGTCCACGAGAAGATGACCGTCATAATTTAATAACGTCACGGCAAAGATGTACCATATCAACACCAAAACTTCCGAGTGGCTTCCACAGGAATTTCAACATAGAGTATCCACACTTACCATCCGTGATCGTCTCCACAGATGAACGGTTACCAGACGTTGACCATACGTTGTAATTTCCCTGACGCTACACCATGACCGCACCAGACTTGACTGGTATAGAGTTCCAAATGCTTTAAGCTAAATTAAGCGTATACAACATTGATGTACTCCCATCATCATCCTTTTCTTTCTGATTTGTCATCCCTAGAGCACATACGGTGCATTTAAGGAAGACGTGTGCGTGATCGTATTGACGCGAATGACGTTCAATCTCTTGATAAAATAGTGAACATTGATACTGTGTACAAACAATCTAAGTGGATTAGAAAACGTTTCACTGCTGTTTTTGCTCGAAAATGGCCTCATAATCGATACCGAATTTTATTGTAACTTTTTATTTTGACCCCTCACCTACGTCAAGACAGCGTTTCTAACACAATATTTAACGTTACCACAAAGCGACCTCTGAATGTTGTGCGTAAATGCATAATGCTAAAATGTGTATAACGGTTGTGAAATAAATATCTCAGAAAATACACGTTTTCAATTAACAAAGTCAGTGTTGCTAATTTTTTTACATGGTATACTTTCAGACAATACTATAGCAGACAGACGTTATAGAAATATAAGAAAACATCTGGCCACTTGATATTACTTATGTTGTATTTTGTATAGCTAATAATGTGTCTCGGCGTATGAAAAGATAGCCCATGAATAGCATTGACAAAAAAGTTGAAAATGCTCATACCGTTTACATGAGACTCGACAGTTATAGATTTTAGTGATGTCTGTCAGAGAGCAAGAAGGTGCATAGGTCGACTTCTTTTTCAGAAATAGATTAATATATTGATATTTCTTTCTAAAAAAAATAACTGTTTAGTATCTGACAAGGCGTGATATGTTCCTTTATAACTCAAAGATACACTCATTAACCCTTTCCCAAACAAGACCTGGTTTTGACGTCTCTAATTGAATAGGCTTGGGAAAACATTGAGACAAAAGAAGAAACTGCTGATAAACATCAGTTTCTCCTTTTGTCTCAATATTTTCTGTGTTATATTTTACACAAATCCTGCCTTTATCAACGTCCATTTTGATGTCTGTAGAGGATTTTTAATTGAAAAAGTTAAAAATTGTGTCGTTTGGGAAATGGTTAATATGCTCGGTTGTCTCCAAAATCAAGCCTAAATGCTTTATGACAACAGTTACATATGTATGATATGCAAATGATTGTTTGGATTGTGTGACTAGATATTGAGTGGCAATATAAGCTTAGAATTCGTAGTTTGTGTGGGTTATGACACCATGTTACCCTGTCATACTTAACGACCAGACAATATTGAATAAAGTCAGTCTGCACGCTGAACCTATTTTTGTTGTCTGCTAAAGCGACTGCATTGTAACCAAATAAATGTATATTGCTGCTTTTCTTCAAAAACCTCGTATCTGCAGCTTAAACAAGCTGCAGATACGAGATTTTTGCAGAAAAGCGACGATAGTAAGATATAGTTTTATCCAGCCAATGCAACTACGTCTTATTTCGTTCTATTTCGATTTTTGACACATAATCGTAGACAGTTCAATAAATAGTTTCGAAGCGGGTCACAGGTTGTGCTCTATGAAATGCCATTACAAGCGAGAATTCAGATTTAATCAAACCAATTGAGATTAACGTACCCTAATGTACATCTGAATGTAAAATGAATTGTCCCAATCGACCATATGATAGAAATCTATATTGAAATATTAAATCTGCACGGTATCAAATTAATTGCACTCATGGGAACTACTTGGAAATGGTTCAATTATAAATCGGATTTCCGATCAGACACATGGGTAATTAGCATTAATAAAGTGCTTCTAATCTTTACTCCATTAAGCAAATGGTTATGGAACTTATTGTGACCTAGAACGTATTCATACATTTCAGAAACTATTTATGATGTCATGTACTTAATGGAAACTGTACTGTAATACGAAACCCTTGCATAGTTGTACTATTTTCATGATGATATCTCAATTCAGTAAAAGTGATGTCTAAATTGCAATCAATCCAATTTCCACAGAAACACATATTTGTTGCGTGACGGGTCCTATTATTCATAATTGCTCGTTTATGAAAATATCGATTTACTCATTCAAGTTACAATTTGATATTATATTTACATCAAATATCAATCCTTTAAGTGGCCAATGCATGGCTGAGAGAAGCTAGCTATTGGAGAAATCATGAGTCTTTAGTGTAAAATGGGGTGAGTAGATCTACGTCTGCGATGGTTTTGAATTTGGTTTACTCAAAACATTTGACGTCTTGCAAAACAGCAATGACATCATAATAATAACCAATAAGATTTGTTGGTTTTTATTTTTTATGAAACTTTGTAGTATAGTATAGCTTGCTTTAAAACTTCATTCGTCCAACCGATTTTTGTGAATGTAGTTTGGGTAGGTATTTATCTCATAACGATTCGGTCAAATAATATTACTACCGTTCATGATCATAATTACCACTCATTGATCTCATTATAACAACTCATTATTTTGTTGTTTCTTGTATCACACACAGGAAATTTATTTTCCACAACAGATATTGGAAAATCATATCACCAATATATTATGGAAAATCAAGTATAATTAACGCTATATAAGACGGACATTTTCTTCTCGTCCAATTTCTATAACTGTTGCCGAAGACGAGACAGTGGTATTTGATATTGAATATATGAAAACATTATTTGTTATCAGCATATTTTAAGCCTTCATGATCCAACAACTATGCACAGCTGCATGTAAGATGTCGATTGTATAGAATATCCTCACAACGGCAAGGTACCACTAAACACGAGAACATGAAAAAAATAGTTAAGATTTATGTCTTATCATGATTTAAAACATCTTGTTAGTTTTTTCTCCCATAATGTTTACATATTTTTTTCCCTGACAAAGGTTTTAAAGAGCGCGGACCTGGGCGGAAACACCCCAAATTCGGTGACGACGACCTCTTGACAAGCTTGATACTCATTTGGCAATGGTGTTGAATTTGCGGAGAGACGTAGGTGCATGCTCACGCGGAGTCGGAAGAAGAACGTCTTTGCGTGATTTAAATAAGTCTCTGATCCAATATTCCTATGCGATTATGGTCTTGGGTCCAGCACCAAATATATACTGAGAGGCAAAAATAAGTATACATCGTAGTTCTTCCACGTTTTCTGAGAAAACGATTAATAGATTATTACGATTTTTAAACGCCACTGGACATGGTCGTTTGTTTGATGAAGACGTCTTTACGTCCTTTCTTCCGATGCGAAGGGTTTTCATAGCGCACAGCGTCATCGACAAAGGAGATTTAATTAATTAATTAATGCAAGAATTCCCATTGACACAATCCCTACATCCATGAACGGATTTGGACAAACAAATTACAGAAAGTGCCTAGTCTCCTAGGATCATGCGTACAATGTTTGCGCTTTTCCATATCACGATGCGTCATGGGAAAAGGGGGGTTGACACAAATTAGTTATCTGAAAATTCCTTCTAAATTCATAAACGGATTTTGATAAATTTTGCACAGAATGTTCCTATGCTACATGACTAAGTGTATAAATCATCGATAGTGTCACGTTACTTTTGTATTATGCTGCGTCATAGAAAAATGGGTCTTAATGGCAAAAAGGGGCAAAATGATCGATTTCTACCAGCCACCGAGTTATAAAGTTAGAGAAAAATTAAGGTTGTGATTTGTTGTGACATAGAATAAAGAAATTGAATACGAATTAACAGCAACATTTGATGCTCCACTATGGTGCACGGGCGAAATTTGCAAAATCGGCCTATAACAAGAGAGTGGGTAATCAAGTAATTGCTCGTGTAATTTAACAACATTGTATTGTTTATTTAGGAATAGAAATAAATAGTACAGCATTTTGAGACGATATGATGGCATTTAAGAGAGATATCGAAAAACAAAAAGTGTATACTTTCTTTTGCCTCTCAGTATATTTACGCTAGGGACAGATTGTAATCTACAAGTGTTTTAGATACAGAGCTTGTGGTTCATATTTCGTATTTGAAGTTAATCCTAGTTCACACGATTCTTCATAACCCCACTACCACGTATTGATGCATGCAAGACGTGAATCGAAAACAACTACTATAATGTCCATTGTACCAGCGAGCACAAAAACCAAAACAAAATTATTTACATTTCTGTCTTATCATGAATCAAAATGCAATGCCGGATTTTGCCATTTGTTCTTTACATACTTTTAATTGGGTTTTCTTGGTACAGCGCGGACCTTGGCTTGGAGGAAGCACTGCAATCCGCGATCTCGACCTTTATAATACCCGAATGGCTGATTGTAGCATTATTTGGCCCGTTTGGTGGAATCAGCTGAGATAAAGAATGGTTTGGCAGGTTAAAAGTGTCTGCCATATCAATAAAGAAACTGCACAAATACTTCAACACATGCGAGAAGTCGATGAAAGGCTATCACTATATGATGGTACTTTGCGTGCAATGTTAGCTATATTTCTTTTATTATATCCTAAACGTCTTCCAGAAGCATACATATTAGTCTCCTGCAAGACATTCATTATTCCAAGTATGTAGTCGCACTACAACAACGTTAGGATGTTTGCAAGAGGTAATATATGTGTATCAATTGAATGATAGTTTCAAATAATTATTCTATTCCAAATACAGTCGTGTCGAAGAGGATGTAATTTTGCTTCAAGATATACGCATTTCGACTCATTTTGACGAGTTTTGATTTCATGATACATGGCTAATTTGTAATACTTAATATAATATATACATGTATCTGGGTCTATTTTACAAACAGCCTGGTTTACGAAAAGAAATGTCTTAATACATTGCATATTTCCAATAGTAAATACGGTTGTAATTATGTCATTAACACTAGCTTATTAACGTTTCATTATTAATCATACATAGGGGACTATTTTATGTCCACACCAGAAATGAGAGCTCGTTTTTCACTTGATGGCTCTTTCGTGTCTCATTAATGTCAGCCTTAGTTATTGTGCAAATTTCATATTTTATAATGGGATTCCGGGCCGGATTAATTATGTCGATTAATAAAGAAGTGATGGCATTGACTAAGCAGTCAGTCTAAAATTTCCAGTCTATATTTTTTTTTATTTTCGGACTGACTAATTTGAGGCATCACTTTATCCATTTTTGGCTGAATCACTACGCGGTGCGCATAACTCTGAAATCCTGTCGCCAAAAAGTAGCAAGCATAAAATTGCAAGACAAACTACAATAACTACAAAATAAAAATTTACTTTTCGTCTCAAATTTATCGAATAAAAGAATTTATTCAAATCAAATTATTCATTTTACTTGAAGCAAGCATGTGAAGCAAATTTCCTGCGTGACCGGATGTACCACGTGTATCCATTTTATAGGCGCTGACATATTGAAAGTAGTTAGACCAGAATGCCCAACCGAGATAGATGATAATCGACTGAGGCGACATCTATTGGTAGATATTGAAGGTGATGGGTGTAGGAGAAATTAACAATGTAAAACAGTCAGTTACCATTTACGACGTGCATGTTCATTCAGTAAAGATATATTCCATTTCCGACAAAAAATCTTTATTTGTTTTATATTTTAGTGTTGAATTGTTTGATTAAACATCTACCTTAGAAAAAGACAAGGGTCTGGGATGCAACTTCATTCTCTACAATCGTGTATTGTTTCTATTGGAGTACGCTCTAAATAGAATGTCATATTTCACTTGAAGTGTTCCGTTTAAAGTGCGTTTCAGATGTAATTCTCTTTTCTTTTCTATATCGTCCATCTACATATTTGTTTCATGTCTTACAATTTCCATCTTTGTACTTTACAAAATGAAACATTTACTGCGTATTGGACATGGTACTATTTTTGTCATGTTCTTCGCTTCTATATATAATAAGTAGGCTAGCATATTGGCACAACTGTAGATTGTAGAATTCGACATTCATTTCTACAGTTTAATGTTAATGTTGATATCATATATCTGTAAATAGCAGAATTAAATTCCAACAACGCTTAGGATGATTTTTCGTTTATTTGATAACGTTGGGCGTTCTAAACTTACGAAATATCATTAGAGCCCCTTGACATTTCACCCTAGCATTTATTGATATACGAGAGCATGGTCTCTTATAACCGAGAGATTATCACGGACAAGAATTATATCACGTCAATTTGATCACTACTACTGTTGAAATCATTTAAAGTCTAATTATTACTTTCACAACTTCCTTATATACGTATGAAGTGAACTATTATATGTTGAAATACGTAAAATAATCATGCAAAACGTAGTGCACCATGTGTACATGGACCACTTTAAAAATTGTGCTGGTTTGTAGAAACATATGATTAGTGTAGTAAATATATTCCAGTCACGATTATATTCTTAAGACATGAGCCACATCAGAATGCCAATTACATCTAGTCGAATTCAGGATGAGAAAACAATTGCATGATTCTAAACGTTTAAGTAGTCGCATTTGGTTAATTATTTTTCTGAATCTTTCTTGTTTTGACGTTCACAGTGCTCAGTAAAAATTGCATACGCATTGCAGTATGAAAATGTAAAGAATTAGAAAATACTGATTAAATGTAGATTCTATTTGCATCTATTACAAAAGTATTTGATATGGTGTAACTATCACTTTCATTTTTGTAATATTCATATTACTACATGAAAGACATTTCCATTTGAGGCATTTATCGCCAAAACATTCTTATCAAATTATTTGTTACAGACAACCTAATGACCAGACACAAGTCGCCAAATAACACACGACAAGAAAGTAGTAGACAGTCTATAGAAATATAAGAAAACATCTGACAAACTGATATTCTTTATATTACGTCTTGTACTGCTAATAATGTGTCTCGGCATATAAAAATATACCACGTAGAAAACTGAGATATGGACTGTGTTAGCCTATTGTAAGAGGACATAACTTGTAATCTCGTAGTTGTGAGTGCGACCCGAGGTCGGATCGTACTGTAGCAAACTTATCCTTGCCAGAATAGACAGAAGGTTGACCCTACACTTGCTTTATTCATTCAAACTGGTAGAATAGGGTAAGGTCAAATGTTCAGGCTGATTTTGCTCTATTCTGCTAGCCAACGAGACAGGAATATTAAGGAATCAGCGTGGCAAGGGTTCAATCTGTCTATGTATAATACAATACCTATCGATATTAACAGTCGTATCGTTTACTTAAAACTCGACATTTTTATATCACAATGATCTCTGTCAGATAGCTAGAAGGTGCATTGGCCGACTTATTTTGTTCAGCATAAATTATGTTTTTTTGTTTTAGCTTTCTTCGTATAATAATCTATAGTGACTTACAAAAATTCTAGGTATTTCTTTTATTAGTAAGACATATATGTTTCACAAATTAATGAAGCTGTAAGTTGACTTGCTGGTAGGACCATGAAGAAAATAGAAGACAAGTTATTATCATAATCCAACAGATAACATTGATGTTCATTATACACGTAATTGTATCGTCTGTGAGTGCATTTTACTGAAAAAATCGGATCATTTGTTTACGATCACATGCCCAAAATGAGTGCTCTAATATTCTATATTTTTTCTTTATAATCAAACATGGTCTGATTTATGACAACAGTGACGATGTACATATGTATGATATGTAAATATTGTTTATTCCCTATGCCATTCTCAAGATATTAAACAGTCATCTCTTGCTTAGATTCCGTTGTTTGTTTGGGACATGGTGTCATTTAAATTCCCAAAGAATACTAAGTGAAAGCGACCAGATGATAATGCTCCTTGTTACATACAAAAGAGACAACATAAAAATTTATCAACATGACAGCCGTAAGTTTCCAATGTAACATTATAGTTGATGACTTCATACGATTTCTTAACCCTTTCCCAAACAAGACCTGGTTTGACGTCCCTAATAGAAAAGGTTTGGCAAAACATTCAAACAAAAGAAGGAACTGCTGATATCCAGCAGTTTCTCCTTTTGTCTCAATATTTTCTGTGCCATATTTTACACAAATCCTATCTTTAATAACATCCATTTTGTCATTTGTGACAGTATTTGAAGTGGATAACCCTTAAATTTTGCCGTTTGGGAAAGGGTTAAGCCAGTACAAAGACATCATCCTAACATGAAACTATAAAAGTAAATGTTTCTTTTCAGATGATAGACACTTCTACAGTTGTTACATTTCGCAATTGGTCGGTATGATTGCAAAAAAGGCCATGACCAATTTCGTTTAGATTTGATTTTAGTGGCACATTGTCATTGGTAATTCAAGCATTAGATTTAAAGTGGGTCACATGTCGTGCTTTAGTAGATGCTGAAAGAGAGATTTCAGATTTTATCAATCTATTTCAGATAATCGTACCCTAATCTACAACTAAATGTAGAATAAATTGTCCCAATTGACCTTATAATAGAAATCTATATTGAAATATCAAAGCTGCACGGTATCAAATTAATTGCACTCATTGGATTTACTTACTTACTCAATTATCAATTGGATTTCCTATCAGACACAAGGGTAATTAGCGTTAATAAAGTGCGTCTACTCTTTATTTCAGTAATCACGTGCTTATGGAAAGCATTGTTATCTAGAACGTATTCATACATTTCAGAAGTCCCTAGAATATACATGTATAGTGGCAAGTACTATTAAACTGAAAAACAACAACTGAATTGTAGTTAAAAAACTAAATATAATTAGCATAGTACTACAACTACATGTACTTTCATGGCAATATCAACTTTCAGTAGAGGCGACGTCTAGATTGCAATCCTTCGGTTTTCAATATTAACCCATTACCAAACGACAAAATTTTAGGGCGGTCCAAATTCAAAGATGTTGCTGACGACAATTTCAAATGAATGAAATTTAAATGTTGGTAGAAAACATTGTGGGAAATGAAGAAATTGCTTGTCACAAGCAATTTCTTCATTTTCCACATTGTTTTCAAAAGCCATTATCTTGTGAGGAGTCAAAGAGAGTCACTGTGTGGTAATGGGTTAACATCTATTTGTTGCGTGACTACTTCTAATTGTTCATAATTGGACGTTTATGAAAACATCGATCGACATTTTCAAGTTACAATTTAATACTATATTAATATTTCATATCAATAATTTAGGTGACCATTTGCATATCCTTTAGCAACCATCTATAGGAGATAACCTGAATTTTGTCCTTTAAAAGGGACAAGTACATTGTCAAAAATGTCTCAAAAATAGACCTCTTGCAATATAACTTCAATAATGACAATCTGTTATCAATGACGACAAGTGCCATTTTTCTTTTTCGCTTTGCATGAAACTTGCATAAAAGCTTCATTCGCCTCGCCAATTTAAGTAAATGTAGTTTGGGTAAAGTACCTTTGTCACAATAATTCCGACACACAATATTGTAACCGTTTTTGATAATAATTATGAGTGATATTCTATGATCAATCTTTCGACATTATGTCTATATAAAGGCTGGTTAATGATACAGAAGTGTACTGACATATAACCTCATAAAAACTGATTGATCTCATTATAACAACTCATTATTTTGTTGTTTCTTGTATCAGACACAGGATATTATTTTCCACCACAGATAGCTTGTATTGGAAAAAAATATACTACCAATAATTATGAAATATCAAAATGAATGAACGTTTTCCGCGTCGACATTTTTCTTAGATCCTATTTGGATAATTGTTGTACAGGTGCAGAATACAAGACCGTGGTATTTGACAATGAAAAGATTAAGATTGTGGCATGTGGACGCCAAACGTATAGTGCAAAAGAAACACATTGTTTGTAATCAGCATGTTTAAAGCCTTCATTATCCCACATCTACGGACTGCTGCATGCAAGACGTCAATAGAATAAAATTACTAGAACGTCCCAAGGTACAAGCAAGCACGAAAACCTGATACACTAGTTTATGTCGCACCACCAATCAATAAATCATGTTAGTCTTTGGCTCTCTCGTTTGCTTTACATGTTTTACTCGACGAAAGCTTTATAGAGCACGTATCTGGATAGAAGCATCTTCATCGGCAATCTCGAGCAACTAGGGATCTTTATGGTCGGTCGCGCCATCGTTAGACAAGACACGACCCCAATATGTGGAATCTAAGGAGAGCCGTCGGTATCTCGTTCTTCGGAACCGACTGGAAATCTATCACTACGCATTCCCCAATGTTTAATGAAAGGAAACTTTGTTATAAACATTTGTATGGACTGTGGATTTTTCTACAAAACTATATCAAGAAAACCATGAACGGAAGACTGGCATAAATGTAGTATGGTTTTTAAAATTCATGATAAGTGTTTGGTTATTTGGTACTGAACCTGACATCTTGATTTATTTCAAAATGATGATCTGTGCTTATCTTAATCGAGCCAAGTGGGTTTCCAATCGGGTCCGAAGAACGAGGTACCGACGGCTCTCCTTAGATACTCATAGCGCGACCAGTCATGTTATGACATTAGTCAACTTTTATAAATTCTATGTATTTAGATTCTCTCATTTAAAATCAATCATTTCCCGAAATGTTAAATACTGGACAAAAATGGCAAAATAAATAATTGAGTTGGTTTGTTAAAGACGTCCTGAAAGTCTTTCAGCAGGTTACTGATTAGTCTCTATGTAGATATTAAAACAATAATAACAGAACGTCTGAAAAATTTATAAAACAACAACGTAACAACACAAAAGAGCGCAAAAGCTGTTTTAATAAAAATATAGCATTGCATTAAAAGAAATAAATGAAAATAATAGAATGTCGTTTCGCTAGTACATCTACAAACCGTGCCAATATAATAACATAAACTGAACATGCATCTCTTTATTTGACATTGAAAGTGTCAATTAGGGAAAACTCACAGTTTAAAATAATTGTTGCTATAGTAAAAGATGTGTTTATTCAAAGTGCTTTGTTTATCCACGCATAGAGCACTAAATGCATTTGGAAAAAGAGACGAAGGCACTAATAAAATATACATATATTTCACTATTGTCTTCAACGTTTACCGATCAGGCTGAGGTTCCTAAAATTTCTCGTGTATGGAAGGATTGATCTACGCACGCCCACTCGTTTAATCGTCGCTCGATCGATTTGTGAAATAAAATTTTAATTTCAATAAACATTAACATTCAATTTGAACCCGTCTGGATTTTATCTATACTATGACAAATTATCTCGCTGCACGATTTTAAAATAAACGAGAGTCTTGGAGCGTCTGTCTGGTAAAGAAAACTCGCTTCTAGATTGAAAACTTAAGATGTCAAAAGATGAAATTGTTATTATTATTATTATTATTATTATTATTATTATTATTATTATTATTATTATTATTATTATTATTATTATTATTATTATTATCTATTTTTTGGACAAAACCTTTAAAAGGTATATTTAGTAGAAAATTAGGATCAGGATTCGTTTTAGAAAATGTAAAAGTTGGTTTCGTGACATGTAAAAGCTTTATATCGCCATTTCTTCATTGTCTGCAGAATTTCCTCTGTCAGATGTACTTTATCATGCTGAGATTTGCATTATTGTTTTGATGGTAGAGGAAAAACTTTCAAATTGATTCTTTTCCAGACGACATGAATTTAGAATTGTCGAAATTGAAAGGAATTTCAGAAGATAAAATAAAGTAAATTTAGGAGGAATTTCTAATTTCTCTACAGAAATCATGACAACTTTCTTGCATCTTGAACATTTTATGGTTGTCATAAACATCATTTGTCTTTTCAATTTGTTTCTAAAACGCATCATTCGAAGAAGTCTCAGCATGCGGAAACACCAAAATTACTATTTAAAAAAGACAAAAGAAAGTAATGTAAATACGAGCACGATCACGCAATTAAGGCACACTCGGTGAGAAAGACTATTTTGTGTTGCAAGATAACACAATAAGAACCTGTATATGCGTTTAATAATATCCTGAAGTTCAGAAAGAGGTCTAAATTGTCGACTATGGTTTTCTGACATTACAAACATGTCGATAGTCTTCATTTTATTCTAACTGTTGTCCATATTTTTTAAAACATCATTTACATCTATTATGACATATCGTATTCAAACAGCCAGACACAAATCTTTGTTGGTCTATATCAGTCTTTCTTAGACCTGACTCGTTATGGCCAGACAGATATTGACAGCGGTCAAAAATTGATTGATCATGTAGGTCAATATGAACATGTTATCAAAAGGCTGGAAAGGGTTTTCCTACCTGGTTTCTAATGATAACATCAATATGCCATTACGCAACAAATACCTTAATTCAAAGGTTCATATTATAACAAAAGTTTTCGATCCGGATTTCAATATCATTGAGTAATTAGGTATAATGTTGGAAATAGTTTTAAAAATTCTCCAATAAAACCTTTTTTCAGAATATAGATTAGGGATCATTTGCATTAAAGAGGTTTATGGTAACTTTAATCAGAAGTTGACTTTAAAGCGCTTTTGTACAATCCATCCTTGTTATTTTGTCACCTGATAACGCCTTTTTTTACTACACACTAACGTTTGAAATATAACGTAATCACTATTTTAATCTAACCAATATCAAATTACTTAACACAATTCTCAAATAGTGTCATCGGTTAGCAAGTTTTGATCTACGGAAATGATGCTATCGGTGTCGTAAAACGAGAAAGCGCTGTCATTTTACAAAAAAATCCTGTGTTTTAACTTTATATGGAAGGCACGAAAACAACGTGATTAAAGTGTGAGCGATAAATATGGCCATTTTTGTTGATTATGTTGAAATGCTGTATTTCAGGCATCTAAACAGTAATGCTTCATTATAACACTTTTCCGTAAAATCCATATATAGCGAAAGAAGAACTACATCGGGTTTTATTTACAATAAAACCCCTATGTAATTATGACCTCACTTAACCGCCAATGCGTTTCCTACGCCGAAAAGTAGTTCATGGCAGAATTTTCACAAAATAACACATTTCTAATGTGCGTTATTATTTAGGGTGTTATAATGGAGATAATAACAAGTTTAGGGGTCTTTATTGCGCAATAAAAACCTCTGTGCTCTAGACTACATGTTAAGGCAAATACATCGGCGCTGTGCGCCTTGGTTTTTACCTACACATGTAGACCGCTAACATTGTTATCATTTCATAAACAACGTATACATAGCAAACAACGTGAATGTTCCAACTCCTATCTGAGTAACACATCATGCCTTTTTGAATAATGTTCTTAAAGGAATGAAGATATACACGTTGTAATACTTTATTTACGTTAATAAATGGGGAAAGGTCTGATAGAAAAATGTGAAAAAAAACACATGACTAGGTTATGTTGGTGCCATCGAAGAAAACAACTTTCAAAAACAATGCTACGTATCCATTATTTCGATTTCGTTGATACTGCTTTCAATTAAAACAATTTATGGCTCCTGAATTTTATTTCTTTGGTATGCCAATTCTATATCTTACAGCTTGAAATAGTTTTTAGCTACAAATTATATTTCATTGCTGATCAAGATTTATCTTGTGGGGCGTTTGGTCTTGTCGTTGGACACAACTTCGGAATCGAGGGATTCTGGATTGAAATCCTGTCGATGCCATGGGATCTTTGCTGAGCAAAAAATACCTCAAGTTGCTCCTTTCCATCCAGATGCAATGCATATGAGAGTAATAGTTGGTGTATTATTGCTATAGCCGTAGGCGCCAAGTGTTAACAGCAAATTGGACACTCCATCAGCGAGGGTTAAGGTGCAAAACTTGCGTGAAATATGCTTGCAGATATACGGACTTTAAATTAGGGATGGTAACGAGTACCGATTTTACTAATCGAGTACTCGATCACCCTTCCGATCGAGTACTCGAGTACTCGGTTAGAAAGGTCGTCTTTTGGTTATAGTATCAGTGTTTTCTAACATGTTCATAACCGATAGGCCTATATGCAGCATATCTTCGGTATAAATATATCTTTAGATGACATTTGATCAGTACATCAGTGCTTTATTTGAAAAAAAATGGACAATTGTTAGATATGTGATGAGAATTACAGAAAGTGTCAAAATCTTTCCATTAAACTCTAAAAATTTAAAAAAAATCCTTGTTATTCATCTCGTAGCAAAGCGTTCGTAATATTTACACATGTTGTGAGATATACACAAGTCACTATAGACTTAAAGGGAGGCATTGTTAAACTTTCTTGAATTTATTTGCGTGTAATCGGGAATGAGATGCTTCCTCTTCGAGAAACAAATAGCAATAGAATGAAATCTTAACAATAATCCAATAATCGGCTGATCGAATATTGCATTAACCAATCAACTCTAAGGTAAATCTTACGGTCGTCCCATTAAAATGCATCGCCCGAAATCGGAGCAAAGGGCGGCGAAGGTGCGAACATTTATGACATTGTTTGACAGTGAGAACAATAGCTGTTGGCACTTGATTGCAAATTAGGAGAATATCGAGGGATTAGATAATCGGCGTACGACTAGGTGTGATATATTCTACCCTTTGCACGGTACAGTTTTGGAAAAGAGCGATCGATATTTTCAACAACTTGAGTTTGGAAACGAATTTTCATTTTTCTGCCGATATTATATTTTTCTTTCCGATTACTCGATTAGTGATATTGGTAATCGATACTCGGACGTTCGATCGAGTACTCGATTAATCGAGTACTCGTTCCCATCCCTACTTTAAATCCGTAACTTTACAACTTTTGATCTTCGTATTGTTTTCATCTCTTTTCAATCAAAGAAAGAGAATTGTTGTTTCCTCATGCTGTGATATCTACTTGAGATTGTGCAACTTCAGAGACACTTCACGAATAAACGTGATATTTATGACAGCTATAAAGATTCCAAGATACACGAACAGTAACATTTGTTTCCGCTAGGCAATTAAAGTTGTTTATTTGATTTCAAGAATATCTGGAATTTCATACAATTTTCCCAAACGTCTATACACTGTTAACAAAACAAAAGTTTTTTAAAAAAAAAAAAACGAACCTCCCGTGACGTTATTTTATTCTAAACCATGGTCCCTAGAATTATCAAAACCGTTCGACAAATTGACAATTATGATTTACCGTACAACTTGGTCGTAATATAATACAGATCACTGGTCTAGAGCTAGCCTCAAAAGACAGGTCACTATGGCTAGATTTGTAAAATTTATAGGTCATTATTTTAACAATTTGGAGTCCAAATATGAATTCACAATTAACACTTCATCGAACAAGACATTGTTTCAAAAGAAGCCCAAAATTGACAACTCATTGAAAAAGTTGAAAGAAAATATTCAACAAATGTACATCAAGCTTTTTCCACTCAATATTTCTGCTATGTATAATCCAAATTGCGTTCGGTTACAATTTGATGTGTCCTATACAGTTTGTTGCACTTAAATTGGAAGTAGTAGTATCCACTGCAACGGGTGAAATGGGTACACAAGAAATGCAGTGGACTCAAGATTGACACCAGACCCAGACTACAGGTGCATCAGATGCAAGGGAACTGCGTGCCCACTCGATGGCAGACCGTAGAGCGAGGTCCAAGTCAGAAGTGACCAACTGGAAGTGGTACCCTCTTTCTGCTACCTTGGAAATACGCTTTCTGCATCTGGTTGCTGTGATCTTGCCACGACCACGAGGGTAAAGACCGCATGGAAAAAATTCAGGGAGTTGGCACCAGTCCTCACATCGAGACACCTCTCATGAAACACTCGCGGCAGAGTATACTGCACACGTGTAAGAAGCGCAATGTTCTATGCCAGCGAAACATGGAATCTGTCAAAGCCAAATCTCCAACGTCTGCTACGAAATGACCGAGCCATGATCAGAGACATCTGTGGTATAAAGCCAAAGAACATTGCCACTGTAAGATCAATTGAGCTACTGAAGCGACTAGACATTGATGACCTCGCCATTTTACTGCGAGAAAGACGACTCCGCTGGTGTGGCCATGTTCAACTATCCGACGGTTCCATCAAGACGGCATATGATTTAGAAGTCCAAGGAAATCATGCTGCTGGAAGACCAAAGACATCATTGAAAGAAGCGACAGAGAAAGACATCAGAGAATTGAGAGAATGTCAACTGTAGATGCCCATGACAGGAAGAAATGGAGAGGGGAAGTCAAGTCTGCCACGCGTGCAGCGAGCAAGACTATTGGACGGGACCCCACATATGATGGAACAGTCCCACCACCTGTACGGAAATCAAAACTCCGAGGAGGTTGATGATGCTGAAATTCTTTCAGTTTGGACAATTCTTAAAACGATCGTTTTCAGAAGGAATAAAATATGATTAATGCTATTTCTTTCCCCTCAAAATCACAATGCACATCTCAGCATGATTAATTTCTCCAACTGAGGCGATTCTACAGACAATTAAGAAATGGTAATGTAAAGCTTTTACATGTCACGAAATCGTATCAAACCCTTTTCAAAACTAGTCTTGCTTTTCACTCAAGGCAGACATTTAAAACGCATCGAGAATAACAAAAACTAAAAATAAAAAAGCATTTTCTCACAACGCCGTTTCCATTCTTTACCATATACAATTGACACATCTAGTGAGTCATATTTGTTTGCTCCATATTTTCAAATTTATAAGAATCTTAAAATCATCGTGTGTGAAAAAAGCATTTCACAAGACGGTCCCCAAGACATTCCTGTATTCTAAAAATCGTGCAACATGATAATTCATCAGAGTATAGATAAAATCCAGACGGATTCAATTCAAATCTCTACTTTATTGAAATTAAAAGATCTCTTCTCACAAGTAGATAGAACGACATGAAAAAGAATGGGAGTATGTAGTTAGCCTTTCCCAGATGATAAAATCTTGGACTGATTGAATAATGAATGGCACACATTTAGAAATATAGCGAAATGTGTTTTATAGTGCGTTCGTCTGTTTCTCTTTGCGAAAATACTTTAAACATCGCAGTAACCGCTCGGCGCCGATCAGGTCAGCGTTATACCTTCTCGGCCACTGTTACTGTTGGACTGGAGGTCGCGGGTGCGTGCAATAGCCAATCTGGCGCCTATCCTAACTGCACCGAGACAATCCTATCTCTAACCGAGCCGTCAAGTTTAAAAACAAATATGGCCTTATCTGACCGACGGGTCTTGGCTGCTTCTGCCAGGTCGGCGCCTTGTCCCACGATGCATATACTAGCCGTCAAGAGGACGAGATCGTCAATCTTGGTGCTTCCTTCCAGATCCGCCCACTACCAAAGGCCCATCAGGACAATCGTGTTGAGAAAACTGAAGAAAATCAAACATTCTGTTATGATTCTTGATTAGACATACCTCTAAACCACTTTGTCATATTTTCGTGCTCGCTGGAACCTTGGGACTTTGTAGTAAATTTATTCCATTGACGTCTTACATGAAGCAGTCCGTAGTTGAGGGATTATGAAGGTTCGTGTCAAACAAAATAAATCTCTTATTGGAAATATGAATCATAAACATTTTATATCAGAATCTGACGGATTTACATTATTCTCAATCGGCAAGAATTTTTGGTTATTGTCAAAATCTCAGAGTTTGACGCTCATTAAAGTATAAATCTATATAACTGGGTCCAGCCTTGACTATTGAAGTAGGTTACTCTAATGTATGGGACATTAATTGTTCATGTCGATTTAAAGAAGACAAAATTCATCTACAAAGAAATGAAGACTCAATTTTCTCTTGTTTGATTCATATCTTGTAAATAATGAAAAATGAAGACAAAATATTAAACTAATAAAACCATTCTGATAGCAAAGAAAGTGATGCTTTTGCACTTGATGTTTCGTGTCCATATGATACAATGCACATGTTTGCTAAATCAAATGCCACGGATATTTCTTGTGAAATGCTTAAAGGAGAGAAATTTCGCGGAAAGCGTAATTATACTAAATATTTCATATATTGGTGATGTGATTTTCCAATATCTGTTGTAGAAAATAATTTCCTGTGTCTGATACAAGAAACAACAAAATAATGAGTTGTTATAATGAGATCAATCAGTGTTTATGAGGTTATGTGTCAGTACACTTCTGTGTGATTAACTAGGCTTTATACAGATATAATGTATATTAATACGAACATAAACGACCTAACTGCCATTTTCATGCAGAGGGAAAACGATCTAACATCGATGTACTTGTAACTCGTCACTGAAAATAATATTCTGTTCTAGTTTCTTCCTTTCGTAAGTCAACTAATCTTTGGACTGAACCAATGCATCAACTTACCCGTTCGTAAACGAAAGAACTCATGATTTCTCCAATATGTTGTTTATCAAGAGAGGCTGGTGATCATGCATAGTTATAACATAATACAGTATTAATTTGTTCACAGAAGGTTTTAATCTTTATGTTCATATCTGATCAATTATGAACAAATATGAATTGTCAAGTAACAATTAGATTTTTGTTTGATTCAAATTGTACGAATATGCTAAATATTCTTACGACAGTACTGTTCTCAATTAGTAAATCCTACAGGCATAATAAATTCTTGTGCTATCTCCTTTACAATTCGTTCCATAACCATGCACTTAACCCTTTCCCAAACAAGACCTGGTTTTGACGTCCCGAATTGAAAGGCTTGGGAAAACATTGAGACAAAAGAAGAAACTGCTGATAACCAGCAGTTTCTCCTTTTGTCTCAATATTTTCTGTGCCATATTTTACACAAATCCTACCTTTAATAACATCGGTTTTGTCTTTTGTGGCAGTTTTTGAAGTCGATCACCCTTACATTTTGTCGTTTGGGAAAGGGTTAATGGAATAAATACCTAGGAGCACTTTGTTAGCGTTAATTACCCTCTGCTTCTGATCGGAAATCCGATTTATAATTGAACAGTTCCTGTTATGTTTGTCCTTACATATAGTATGTTTGATAAATATATAACTCTAAGTCTGGTTAACATTCACACAAACATTTATTCAGGATAGCATTAATACAATGTAGAGCTTATCAGAACGACTATCTATTGAAGAATGATTCTACTACAGGTACATGCAGTATATATGTATTGTATAGGTTTAACTACTGATAAGCCAATACACAACATTTCCCTTCTTTTGAAAACAATAGAAATTCATTAAATTTTATATTAACTATTGTACTCATAATACACTAGCAATACTATTGTAATAAGAGCAGAATAATTATTTTATTACACCTATAACTTCGGACTCAAGGTCAAGTAATTGGTATACCAGTGGGTGGCTGAGATCGTAAATCAGGTCAATCAAGGAGTAACTGTAATGTAATTAATATCAGCTTAACAACAGGGATAGTCCAATTCGTTATCTAATTTCCTTGGCTCAAAGTCTACTAATGTTCCATGTCTAATTTGAAAGTGGGTTTGGCTGGATCACTGTCTGTTAATTGTTTTCTAATTTGGTCAGAACATCTGAAAGTTCCTGTTTGTAACGGAAACAATTTTACATGGTTTCTTGTTCAAAAGCTTTCTGAAATTTGCTTACATTCATACAAATTGATACATTCCTAAACTACAAATTTACAAAGACTAGAAACACCTTGTTAAATCCAAGCTTTTGAATCACTGTAATCCTTTCAATGAATAAACACTTTACACACTTGATATCAACTTTTTAGATTTTGATTTTATAATTTTGATTTTCGAACTTTTACATTTATATCCAAAATGAGACCTTGGAATTGAAATACACTGACTTAAATCCACTTTCAACACTGATGTGAATATTTATCTGGTGGTTTCACAGTTCTTCCTGATCTGGTTACATATGGTTGTGGTGATTGCTGGTCTTCCTTTTGTTGTTCGTCCGTCTGTTCAGGTGAGATGTTTGGCAATACATTTTCGTCTGGGATCTCGATTTCAGTGTAGAATTTTGGATCTGGTTCTGATTTTGTAGGTCGAACGTGTCTATGATTTCTCCGGTATTGTTTTCCCTCAGGTGATTTGACAATATATGATTTTGGTGATTTGTGTTGTTTATCAATTTGTCCATACTCCCAGCTATTGTTATGCCTAAACATGACACTTTCTCCCTCTTTCAACGATTTTAGGTCATTTCTCGCACTTTTGTCATAGTTGATTTTTGACTTTGATTGATTTGTTTTGAGTTTCTCAGCAATTTCATCGTTGTTTTGACTTTTCAACAAACTTTTAGCAATGGGTAATTTAGTGTTTAGTCTACGACCCATTAACATTTGAGCAGGTGAGAGTCCTATATTTTCAATCGGTGTGTTGCGATAGTCCAGAATAGAAAGATAAGGATCAGATGACTTTTTGATCAGATTTTTTACAGTCCGAACAGTCCTTTCCACCTGACCATTGCTCTGAGCGAAATGTGGACTTGACGTTGTATGTTTGAATCCATAATTCTTCGCAAACTTTTTGAATTCAGCACTGCAGAATTGTTGCGCGTTATCCGACACAATTTCTTCGGGTATTCCATACTTTGAGATGTGAGATTTCAAATATGCAATTACGTTTTTGCCTGTCATATTGTCCAATTTGGAAATTTCAGGCCACTTAGAAAAATAGTCCACAGATACCAGATATTGTTTTCCTTTGATTTCGAAAATGTCCACAGC
Source organism: Fragum sueziense (assembly GCA_963680895.1). Taxonomy (NCBI): domain Eukaryota; kingdom Metazoa; phylum Mollusca; class Bivalvia; order Cardiida; family Cardiidae; genus Fragum; species Fragum sueziense. The sequence goes on along the minus strand of OY804598.1, from coordinate 61,154,641 downwards.
TATTTTACAATATGGTCTATCTGGCAGTTCAATCTGTGTCATTGGTTCTTTCGGATTCATGGATTGGTGTTTAGCGCATATAGAACATTTGGCTATTTTGTCTTCTATAGCTCCATTCATGCCTGGCCAATACATGCAATCTCTGGCTCGAGCCTTACATTTCACGATTCCCAAATGCGATTCATGTATGTATTCCAGCATTTCATTCCTCATGCTTTTTGGTATGATGATTCTGTCCCCTTTGAATAGCATGTTTTCTATTACCGACATTTCATCCTTGTTATTCCAGTACAATTTTGCTTCATCAGGCACTTTATTTCTGCTTTCAGGCCATCCATTTTCAACCATTTCTCTTAGGATTTGCATTTCATTATCGGATTGGGTGGCATTTTCTAGCTTTTTACACAGTTCCGGAGACATTGAAACATATTCCTCAATTCCCGCAATATTGTACTCCTCCTTTAAGAGCTTTTCTGTGTTTTCTGTACTGAAATTTCGCGATAATGTGTCCGCGATATACATTGATTTCCCTGGCTTGTACACAACTTCGAGATCATATTCCGATAGATCGTACAACATTCTCTGTAGTCTTAACGGAATATCTGCTAAGCCCTTTTTGAAAATTGTCTGCAACGGTTTATGGTCTGATTCAACAGTGATTTTCTGTCCGTACACATATTGTCTGAACTTTTTTACACCAAACACTATAGCCAATGTTTCTTTTTCTATTTGCGAGTATCTTTGTTGTGTGGGTGTGAGTGCTTGTGACGCAAACGCTATGGGTTGACCCTTCTGCATTATTGCAGCTCCTAATCCTTTCGAACTACTGTCCACTGTTAGCGTAATATGCTCATTAGGATCAAAGTATTTTAACACTGGCGCGTTTACAACCATAGTTTTAATCTGTTTAAAACACCTCTCTTGTTCTGGTCCCCAGCTGAATACAATATCCTTTTTCAATAGCACTCTTAATTGTTCAGATTTAGTCGACAGATTCGGCAAAAACTTGGCTAAATACTGATCAAAGCCAAGAAATGTCATTAGCTCTTTTTTGTCCTTCGGAGCTTGCATTTTTTCAACCGCCTTTACTTTCTCAGGATCCGGTTTTACACCCTCGTCTGTCAATAGATGACCAACATACGGCACTTCCCTTTTTCTGAATTGACACTTTGACTTGTTCAATTTCAAATTGTATTTTTTCGCACGTTTGAAGATTTGTTCTAACCGTTCATCGTGTTCTTGAAGAGTTTTGCCTGTAACCAGTATATCATCCATAATTACGTCAACTCCTTCTATATCCTCGATAATTTGAGACATGGCACATTGCATAACCTCTGATGCCGATATGATCCCAAATGGAAGTCGCAGGAACCTTCTACGTCCAAACGGTGTATTGAACGTGCAGAGCTTTGAGCTTTCATGGTCGAGTTCAATTTGCCAAAACGATGAAGTAGCATCTAGCTTCGAGAAATATTTTGCTCCCGATATCCTAGACATGACATCTTCAACCGATTTCAAGGGATAGTGTTGTCGTTTGACAGCTTTGTTAAGGTCTTTTGGGTCAAGGCATATTCTAACATCTCCATTGGGTTTTACCACCGTCACCATGCTGTTTACCCAATCTGTTGGCTCCGTTTCTTTGACGATTATGCCCTCTGACTCCATCCGATCTAGCTCTTTTTTCACGGCTGATCTCAATTTCACTGGTACCTTCCTTGGTGGATGTACAACTGGCTGTACGCTCTTATCAATGTGTATTTTATGTTTCCCAGGCAAGCACCCTATGCCTTGAAAAACATCGCTGTACTTCTTCATTATGTCGCCATTTTCTTCGACTTTCGATTCAACAGGAAACATTTTCTTCACAAGCCCAATCTTTGTACAAACATTAGCACCAAGAATTGTCATTACTTTTTGCCCAACCACTTGAAACTTGATTTTTGCCAGTTTACCGTTGATCATGCACTTCAGATTTATTGACCCCATTGGTTTCATCGAGTGTCCACTAAACGATCTTAGCATACTTTTTGTTTCATCAAGTTCTGTTTTTATTTTCAATTTTCGTAATGTCTTTACACTTATCACGTTGCATCTAGCTCCAGTATCTGCTAGCATAGGTACTTCTCTGTTGTTTATTTCACCAGTGACAATCCAGTCCTTGTCCACTGAATTCACCATGTCGTAAAGTAATCCCATGTAGTCATTTTCACTGTCACTCTCACTTGATTCATTGTCCACAGGATTCACTTTTCTTGATTTCTTTTTATTCCTGCCTTTGTTTTGAATTTCTTTCAAACACATTTTGGCGAAGTGATTTTTATTTCCACAGTTATGACACTTTTCACCATATGCCGGACAATTTCTCGGTTCGTGCCTATTTCCACATTTCCGACATTTTCCTAATTTCTTTGGATTTTGTTTCCTTTTCACTGAGTTAAGTGAAACATCTTGTAGAGATCCTGTCATGCCTTTCATCTGTAGATCCGATGTCTCCGCGGCGCGACAAATATCTAAGGCTTTTTCGAGACTTAGATCACTTTCTCTCAACAATCGACTTCTCACACTGTCATTTTTAACTCCACAGACAATGCGATCACGGATTAACGAGTCTTTTAGAGTCCCAAACTCACACGAACTTGATAGAATTTTGAGTTCTGTGACGTATGTATCTATTGACTCGGATTCTTCTTGACATCGTTTGTTAAACACATGTCTTTCATAGGCGACGTTTTTCCTCGGGTTGCAGTATTTCTCAAATTTCTGCAGGATTTTGTCCACCTTTTTGTTGTCGTCTGCTGTGTCTCCCTCTTCATTCCAAGAAAAAGTGTTGAAAATCTCCAGAGCCTCTGGCCCAATGATATGCAACAGAGTTGAAGATTTAATTTCTTCTTCTTTTTCTACCAAGCCAGTTGCTGTCATGTACAATTCAAACTGCTGTTTAAATTTCCTGAAATTCTCTTTCAAATTTCCAACTAGCAACAGTTCCTTTGGTGGATGAAGATTTTTCGCCATTTTAGTATTTATCCTATTCTCACTATAGTCCAGATTTTACTTCTGACACCATGTTATGTTTGTCCTTACATATAGTATGTTTGATAAATATATAACTCTAAGTCTGGTTAACATTCACACAAACATTTATTCAGGATAGCATTAATACAATGTAGAGCTTATCAGAACGACTATCTATTGAAGAATGATTCTACTACAGGTACATGCAGTATATATGTATTGTATAGGTTTAACTACTGATAAGCCAATACACAACAGTTCCCAAGCAAATCATATGGGAGCAATTAATTTTAAGCTGTGCGGATTTGATATTGCAATATAGATTTCTGTTATATGGTCCATTGGGACAGTTTATTTTACATTCAGAAGAAGCTTATTATACATCTATCAGAAGTATTTTGATTGTATATAAATTCTCCCTCACAGCAATTAATGGAATAAATACCTAGGAGCACTTTGTTAGCGTTAATTACCCCCTGCTTCTGATCGGAAATCCGATTTATAATTGAACAGTTCCCAAACAAATCATATGGGAGCAGTTAATTTTAAGCTGTGCAGATTTGATATTGCAATATAGATTTCTGTTATATGGTCCATTGGGGCAGTTTATTTTACATTCAGAAGAAGCTTATTATACATCTATCGGAAGTATTTTGATTGAATATAAATTCTCACTCACAGTAATTAACCCTTTCCCAAACAAGACCTGGTTTTGACGTCCCTAATAAAAATGTTAGGGAAAACATTGAGACAAAAGAAGAAACTGCTGATATCCAGCAGTTTCTCCTTTTGTCTCAATATTTTCTGTGCGACATTTTACACAAATCCTTTCTTTAATAGCTTCAGTTTTGTCATTTATGGCAATTTTTGAAGTGGATCATCCAAAAATTTTGCCATTTGGGAAAGGGTTTATACAGCACTACCTGTGGCTCGCTTTGAATATATTCTTTGAACTGTCGGTGACAATATGTTGCGAAAAAAGAGACGAAGCGATATTCCACTTGGTTGTTTAAAGGGACATTTCATTCCCATTTCAATTTTTAAAAGTATGTCTTGATGCCAAGATTGGTTATTCTAATGAGTATAAATGCTATTAGTTTCTTGAAGTTGTTGCTGATAAGCGAGGAACACGCATTTAAAGTTGAGACAGAATCGATATATTCCATATAAATCCGAACTGTTGTCCACAACAATTTGTTTAATTTTAACACAAAATATATATTTCTTGTAAACGCCGCAACATTTTGGCTTGAAATTTTCAGAATTTTCATAAGGAAGCATGCTCTTTCAGATAAAAATAAAAGTAAAATTTATTACAAAAAATTCTGAAATGTCACTTTAAGCTTTCCAACGCAGTTTTGAATGTAATAATTTTAAAAAATATTCTATTTTCTGAACAAAACTCGCAACGATAGCTTGTTTGAAAAAAAAAACCTATCGTTTTGATATTGTATATATTTTTATTGGCTTTAGAATGATATGAGGTTCCCAAAAATAATTACAAATGAGTTCAAAGGATGGGTTGCAATAAGGGTTCAAAAAAATAGATTTTCTTTAAATTCTGTGAATTGATAGGGTTACATAATATCTTTAATTTGTATGTGTAAAAATTCCGATGAGGGCTTATTTTTGGAGATAATGGCTAACAAAGTGGGTGGGGTAAATTGACACGAGAAGCATTTTTTTACTTTAAAGTTAAATAACTTTTTCTGTATGGATCAGATCGAAGTGAAATTTTGCACGTACTTTCAATGTACTAAGGACAGAATATTTTCGGAATAATTAATCATGTATATCAGTTTGTTGATTTTCTGTATTCGTCCTTCTGTCGATCTCAGATTTTGCTTACTTTTGATGCACTAACTTTACGAAACTATCTCTACAAACTTTATTTTTTTATGAATTGACATGATATTTTGTGAACATGATCCTTTATGATGTAGCTAGATATGTGTAAACTTTGAGTCAAATTCATTGCATAGAACCAAAGTTATTTGACCTTGACCTTCAAAGGTTATTCTAAAATATTAAATTTTAAGATTTTGAGTGAAAATTTATCATGAAAATTGGTATATGAAGTGAATTTTAAGCAAATAAAGTTATTTTCATTATTTTCTCGTTGTAATTACTTAGTTCAGTGGAAAATTCACGATTGATGCTGACTTTTTTGCACATAATAACAAGGATTTGTTAAGGGCAAGTGGACAATTTCCTTTTCAAAAGTCATTATTGTTCGGTATGTCAAGGTCAAGTTCTACTTTAAAATTTACATTGAACAAACCTAAAACAGTAAGAATATTATACCTGCGACTTTATTTATTGAAGTATACTTTATAAGACCATTTTTATATCAAGATATAGCTGAAAAATATAAAAAGTGACTTTTTACAATTACCTTTGAAGGTCAAGGTCAAATAACTTTGGTTCTATGCTATGGATTTGACCCAAAGTTTGCACATATCTAGCTACATCATAAAGGATCATGTTCACAAAATATCATGTCAATTCATAAAAAAAAAAGTTTGTAGAGATAGTTTCGTAAAGTTAGTGCATCAAAAATAAGCAAAATCTGAGATCGACAGAAGGACGAATACAGAAAATCAACAAACTGATATACATGATTAATTATTCCGAAAATATTCTGTCCTTAGTACATTGAAAGTACGTGCAAAATTTCACTTCGATCTGATCCATACAGAAAAAGTTATTTAACTTCAAAGTAAAAAAATGCTTCTCGTGTCAATTTACCCCCACCCACTTTGTTAGCCATTATCTCCAAAAATAAGCCCTCATCAGAATTTTTACACATACAAATTAAAGATATTATGTAACCCTATCAATACACAGAATTTAAAGAAAATCTATTTTTGAACCCTTATTGCAACCCATCCTTTCATGCTAGTTCTGATATGCTGCGATATTCAACATAGTGAAGAACAGAATGAGCCTGTAGTATGACCTTACTTTATATTGTTTATTCGTTTTAATTTTTACCAGGGTAAAAACAGGTCTAACAGGTGTCAATAACCGGTACCGCAATCTAACGGATGTAGATATCTTTGATTGGTTATGTTTTTCATTACATTTGAATATTGACGACTGGACACTGTTGATTTTGATCCGGTAAAATTAAAGTGGGAAAAATTATAAGACTGGCACGCAGGCTACACTAAAAAAACAAAATCTAAACTGAATATTTGTGCTCGATATCCTGAGAACGTCATAAGACACGCAGTAATTTCGCATATCATGCATATGTTAATCGTGTCATAAATCGTTAAAGGTTTGAATATGGAGGAAAATTGAGCGTTTTAGTCCTTCGATAATCCGCACATGAGATTATGGGCACATTAATACGAAATGTCTTACACCCTTAGCATGTGGTGTTCCTACTTTCCCATTTAGTTAATTAATATTTTCCCGAACAATACCTGATTTTGACACCCCTGAAGAAGAAGGCACTGGAAATGATTGAGACAAAGAATCTTACCCACTTCTGAAACATTACTCTTCTAGACAACGATATGCCAATACAGTTATTTCAAATCTTATTTTCTTTTGAGCTGCATTTTCATCTGCCGAGGCACAATATTAGCAACGCGAGACACAACGTAAAGAATATCAGATTGTCATAGTTTTCTTGTATTTCTGTCTGCTATGGTTATGTCTGCAACTTTTACGAAAACCGATTTATGTCCGAATGGAAAGTTTTTAAAGACGACAAAACTAATTTCACGATAGTAAGACAGATAACTGTTATACCATATCAAACACTGGTGGTAGATAAATGTACATATAGTCTACATTGTCCCATTTCATCTTACAATGATTCAACCTTTTGTACCATGCCTCACGCTTTCAGTGACATAGATGTCACAACTAGTAAACTATCTATAATGGAAATCCAATACGAATACTAAACCGTGTAGAATCCATTTGATTAATATTTTAATTTTCTTGAATGTAATTGGACATTGCAGCATCGATTCTCTTTTTGAGAATGAAATCGTGACCGGAATATACTCACTGAATATTCTTAATCCTTTAGAAAAATTCTTGGTATGACCAAAATCGAACGGTTTTTTGTTGGAGTCCAAAATTGATACACGAAATTTAAAACCTGTAATAGGTACATGTAAGAAATGTTCATGCAAAAGTAGAAAATGCGAACTATCAGCATTTTTCTTCTTTTCTTCTAAACAGTATTCAAAAGCTTTCACTAATAGGGGCCTCAAAATCAGGGCCCATTATGTAAATTGTTATACAAGTTTAATACCAAAATCCAAAGCGTATCTTTTCTTTCGCGAAATAAATTGTAACTTAGTTTGAGTTTTTTATTGGATTCATGAAAACAACCACTAACATAGACAGTGGAATGGAGTAACATTCTCGTATGCACAGAAAAATCTCACGGAATTAGACCGCGGTAGACCAAAAAATCCATATTTTGAAAGTCCGTTTTCGGTATCATAGTACGATTTTTGTGTCATCTACGATTTCATATGTAAATTACATGTATATATATTGTATATGAATGGTCCTTCCTGTATCACCTTATTTGTTCGAGTTCTTTAAAAGTATGTGGATACGATTGAAATGTTTCCCTTTCCGTTACTCTTAATGCAGGTTAATAAGAATAAATGAAATAATATGCATACCGTAAATGGTAACTGGATATGGTAAATTGTCAATTTCTTTTATATCCATTTTATGACAACATGCCTTTTAGCTCCCTTTATATCAGTCGACACAATTATTATCCGACTCGGAATCACATCATAAAATATGAAATTTGTACAATAACTACAAATGACGTTAATGACGTCAAGTGAAAAACAAGCTCTCGTTTCTAGTGTGGATATTATATAATCCCTCTGGTATGATTAATAAAATGTTCTTAATAACCTAGTGTAAATGACACAATTAGAACAATATTTCGCAGCTTAAATCATACTGAGTTTAGCCTATTAAACCATTTAGCTCGGTGAAATACGAATTATCGTTTCCAGAGTGGACAAACAAATGTCCTATTGGTATTGTTAATGGGTAACGTTTATAAGCTGGCGTTAATGAAGATACATGTATGATGTTATTATTCAGAACTTAAGTCATACTGGATTTAGATTAGGAAACATTGACACAACACTGTAAGCCCAGGTCACAAACTTTGCCTCAAATGAGCTCTCATATTTAGTAAGATAGTCCCTCTTGTAAGATTAATAAAGTTTAGTTGAAAGTTGCTGGGGTTAATTTCACAAGAATGGCAATATTCGGAATATGAAATTATCGATGTATAAAAAAATAAACGAAGTATTACAGATAATCTCGTATGTATCAATTAATCGAAATAGATAAAACAAATCGGATAAGTTGAACTTCGGATATCTTGAGATGCAACAGATAGACTTGATCCTGTATCTGGACTAGTTAAATGGCTGCCGACAAACGTTTAGGATGGAATAAAAGAAATATAATTAACATTGCACGCAAATGGCCATCATTCAGTAATAATCTTTCATCGACGTCTCGCATGTGTTGAAGTAGTTTTTCAGTTTCTTTATCGATATGCCGGACACTGTTAACCTACTGAATTATTTTACCCTATTTTACCCTAACGCAATAGGTATGGGTCTCGTTTTGTTCATTTTGGAATGTGTCAAAGTTTAGTTGGATAAACCTAAAAAATAGGGGAGACCGGGGCTATTTCGGCCCCGGGGCAAGTTCGGCTAGTGGCTCTTTCGAGCCTGTCGACAGAGATAGAGAGCTCTGACCCGGATTTTAATGTCACTCATGACGAAAGCTTTTCGGAGAAGGTTTTTGGTCGAATTGAATACAAAAACATAGAATTAAGAACACGATTCTGATTTTTAGACACTTTCAGTAATTTTCCACATTTATGTAAGTTTTAATTTTTAGTAATATGCGCCAGGATTCAGATTTCTTTTTTGTATATTTATGAAGACAATTAAGTCCTCTTTCATATTAAAACTAAAGATCAAGCGTTCATGTTATCTAAGAGAAGATATGGCGTGATGGCGACACCAGGTCTGTCTGGGGCTAGTTCGGCTTTTGGGGTTGGGGCAAGTTCGGCCCCCACTAAACTTGCCCATGACTAAAAAGAATAATTGCTGTTAGAATTGCCATTTCTTGACGATTCTGAATATATCAATTGTTCAGACCTAGCTCTAACAGAAATGTAAAAAATGGACAAATTCAAAATCACAGGCCGAACTTGCCCCGGCCTCTACTTGTTATCCCGAATGTCCCCTTACTCATGATGATTTGACTGTTAAAACAATGCTTTTTCAATTTATACCTTCATTTGGAAGTCGTATACAGATTCCTTTAAATCTAAACAGTCTAAAAATCAAATATAAAGATTTATAGGTCTGTGCATACCTTGCCCCAAGGGTGGGCCGAATTTGCCCCATGTATGGGGCAAGTTCGTCCACCACGATCAAAACTCTAAAATTTGAAATTCTCTTTATTGAAAAGAAAAATATAAAAAGGACAGACGCAGTTTGAAAGGCTTTCACTTGTCGAACTTAAATATATAAATCACGCCCAAATAGCTTTCATATAATACAAAATATGAGCAATCGAAATTAGGGGGCCGAAATAGCCCCGGTCTCCCCTAAGGTTTAAATATTCTCTACAAATTACAATTAATCGGTCGTCTTATTAAGGATTATTTATAATTGATAAACTTTTCTATACATTCATTTTGCTCTTTCTAAAACATCACTATTTGAATGTTTATATCAAATGTGCTATACTTTTTATTTCTGTATGAACCAGTAACATCTGGGACGGCGACGCAACCGAACGACCATCTCATCCGAATTCGGCGATCAAAGCTGCTTCCTCCAAGGTCCGCGCTCTACAACCTCGGCCAATTTTGTACTAGACAAAAGGATGATCTCGTGTGCGTTCGATAGCCGGTCGAGGGTCTATTTGATCCACGATGAGACATTCTCTTCCTTGGCCCTTGGGAGAAGGCGCCGAGCCCTTAACATTCAAACAATTTCAGACCTCTATGCAACCTATGTGCTGTTGGCCGACGGTTATCGGTGAATTTCACCTACTGGTCCGTGATCTGTCCAACAGAACTGCAAACGAACGCCCAGATCATCCAGGAGCAAAGATCGGCGATCGCCGTGCTTCATCTACGGTCTCGACTCTACAATCTCCGCCTTAAGTTTGGGGAGGGGAAGATTACACATTCAGATAACTGGCCCGGCAACTATCTCAACTGCCTCGAGATACTGTCTTTGGCACGCAGGAAGAAGCGCCGAGCCCTCACAGTTAGGGTTAGGAAATATTCCGACTAAAATTTCTGGCCTAGCCTCATCCAACATGTCAGGGGCTGGCGGATGGGCCTCGGCTAATTCCACTCATTGAATCCAATTATGGTACGATCCTTGTACATTCTGTGAAATCTGCTTGAAGATATACGGACTTTAAACCCGTAACTTTACAACTTTTGATCTTCGTATTCTTTTCATCTCTTTTCAAAAAATGAAACAGAATTGTTGTTTCATCATGCTGTGAAATCTACTTGAGACGATGCATCTTCAGAGACACTTCAAGAATAAACATGATATTTATGACAGCTATAAAGATTCCAAGATACATGAAAAGTAATACTTGTTTCCGCTAGGCAATTAAAGTTGTTTATTTGATTTTAAAAAATATCTGGAATGTCATAAAATTTTCCCAAACGACTATACACTGTTAACAAATAAAAAGTTTTTTTTCAAAAAACGAACGTCCCGTGACGTTATTTTACATTTGTATTCTAAACCATGGTCCCTAGAATTATCAAAACCGTTCGACAAATTCACAATTATGATTTACCGTACAACTTGGTCGTAATATAATACAGATCCCTGGTCTAGAGCTAGCCTCAAAAGACAGATCACTATGGCTAGATTTATGAAATTTATATGTCATTATTTTAACAATTTGGAGTCCAAAATATGAATTCGCAATTAACAATTTATCGAACGAGACATTGTTTCAAAAGAAGCCCAAAATTGACAACTCATTGAAAAGGTTGAAAGAAAATATTCAACAAATGTACATCAAGCCTTTTCCAATAAATATTTCTGCTATGTATAATCCAAATTGCGTTCGTTTAAAATTTGATTCGTCCTCTACAGTTTGTTGCACTTAAGTTGGAAGTAATAGAATCCACTGCAACGGGTGAAATGGGTACACAAGAAATGCAGTGGACTCAAGAGATTGACACCAGACCCAGACTACAGGTACATCAGATGGAATGGAACTGCGCGCCCACTCGATGGCAGACCGTAGAGCGAGGTCCAAGTCAGAACTGACCAACTGGAAGTGGTACCCTCTTTCTGCCACCTTGGAGATACGCTTTCTGCATCTGGTTGCTGTGATCTTGCCACGACCACGAGAGTAAAGACCGCATGGAAAAAGTTCAGGGAGTTGGCAACAGTCCTCACATCGAGACACCTCTCATGTAAGACTCGCGGCAGAGTATACTGCACATGTGTAAGAAGCGCAATGTTCTATGCCAGCGAAACATGGAATCTGTAAAAGCCAAATCTCCAACGTCTGCTATGAAATGACAGAGCAATGATCAGACACATCTGTGGTATAAAGCCAAAGGACATTGCCACAGTAAGATCAATTGAGCTACTGAAGCGACTAGACATTGATGACCTCGCCATTTTACTGCGAGAAAGACGACTCCGCTGGTGTGACCATGTTCAACGATCCGACGGTATCATCAAGACGGCATATGATTTAGAAGTCCAAGGAAAGCATGCTGCTGGAAGACCAAAGATATCGTTGAAAGAAGCGACAGAGAAAGACATCAGAGAATGGAGAGGTTAACTGTAGACACCCATGACAGGAAGAAATGGAGAGGGGAAGTCAAGTCTGCCACGCGTGCAGCGAGCAAGACTACTGGACGGGACCCCACATATGATGGAACAGTCCCACCACCTGTACGGAAATCAAAACTCCGAGGAGGTTGATGATGATGAAATCCTTTCAGTTTGGACAATTCTAAAAACGATCGTTTTCAGAGGGAATAAAATATGATTAATGCTATTTCTTTCCCCCCAAAATCACAATGCACATCTCAGCATGATTAATTTCTCCGACTTAGGCGATTCTACAGACAATTAATAAATGGTAATGTAAAGCTTTTACATGTCACGAAATCGTATCAAACCCTTTTCAAAACTAGTCTTGCTTTTCACTCAAGGCAAATTTTTAAAAAGCATCGAGAATAACAAAAAATAAAAATAAAAAAGTATTTTCTCACAACGCCGTTTGCATTCTTTACCATATACAATTGACACATCTAGTGAGTCATATTTGTTTGCTCCATATTTTGAAATTTAAAAGAATCTTAAAATCATCGTGTGTGAAAAAAACATTTCACAAGACGGTCCCCAAGACATTCCTGTATTCTAAAAATCGTGCAACGTGATAATTCATCAGAGCATAGATAAAATCCAGACGGATTCAATTCAAATCTCTACTTTATTGAAATTAAAAGATCTCTTCTCACAAGTAGATAGAACGACATGAAAACGAGTGGGAGTATGTAGTTAGCCTTTCCCAGATGATAAAATTTTGGACTGATTGAATAATGAACGGCACACATTTAGAAAAATAGCGAAATGTGTTTTATAGTGCGTTCGTCTGTTTCTCTTTGCGAAAAAACTTTAAACATCGCAGTAACTGCTCGGCGCCGATCATGTCAGCGTTATACCTTCTCGACCACTGTTAGTGCTAGACTAGAGGTCGCGGGTGCGTGTAATAGCCAACTAGGCGCCTTTCCTAACTGCACCTACTCTCCATTGCCGAGCTCTATTGATTAAACCATCAAATATCACCTCTGCAGTTTTCGGTACGCCAACAGCCTTTTTGGTCGTCATAATCTAATTATAGCACACCATTTGAATTATTGAATCAAAATCATTCAGTTTTATCTTGCATGATCATTACGTATACATTACGTCGCTTCTATTTTTGGCTGAAGCCGGTAACATTTGAAGTATCGAATCAAAATCATTCAGTTTGATCTGGTTTGATTACGTATACATTACGTCGCTTCTAATTTTGGCTGAAGCCCGTAATTTGAAGCGTCAGCCAATGAAAGTTTGTATCAGCTTTTTGAATTGTTTTGTTGTGTATCGCCAACGATTGGATACTGAAATCCCGCCAAGGCCCCGAGATTAGACGTGAAATGACGCCGCGAGAACAGAGCTCATTCTTTCGAAATGGAATGTAGAGATAATGTGCTCTGTTCATAAGAAACTGCACCGAGACAATCCTATCTCTAACCGAGCCGTCAAGTTAAAAAAAAATATGGCCTAATACTGACCGACGGGTCTTGGCTGATTCTGCCATGTCTGTGCCTTGTCCCACGACGCATATACTAGCCGTCAAGAGAAACAGATTATCAATCTTGTTGCTTCCTTCCAGGTCTGCCATCTACCAAAAGCCAATCAAGCCAATCAAGACAATCGTGTCGAGAAAATTGAAGAAAATCGAACATTCTGTTTTGATTCTTGATAAGACATACATCTTAACCATTTTGTCATATTTTCGTGCTCGCTGGTACCTTGGGACTTTGTAGTAATATTATTCCATTGGTGTCTTTGATGTAGCTGTCCATAATTGTAGGATTATGAAGGATCTTGTCAAACAAAATAAATCTCTTATAATAGAAAATATGAATCTTTTTATTTCAGAACCTGACGGATTTACTTCTTTCTTAAGCGGCAAGGTTTTTGGGTTACTGTCAAAATCTCAAAGAGTTCGACGTACATTTAAGTATAAATTTGGATAATTGGGCCCAGCCCTGACTATTGAAGTATGTTACTCTAATGTATGGGGCATTAACTGTTTATATCGAGTGAAAGAGGACAAGATTAATCTACAAAGAAATGAAGATTCCACTTTCTCTTGTTTGATTCATGTCTTGTAAATAATGAAGAATGAAGACAAACTATCAAACTAATAAAAACATTCTGATAGCAAAGAAAGTGATACTTTTGCACTTGATGCTTGGTGTCCATGTGATACCATGTACATGTTTGCTTTATCAAATAACACGGATATTTCTTGTGAAAAGTTTATCAAATTTGGAGTAAAGGAGAGAGATTTCGTGGGAAGCGTAATTATACTTAATATTTCATTTATTGGTGATATGATTTTCCAATATCTGTTGTGAAAATAATTTCCTGTGTCTGATACAAGAAACAACAAAATAATTAGTTGTTAAAGTGAGATCTATCAGTGTTTATGAGGTTATATGTCAGTACACTTCTGTGTGATTAACCAGGCTTTATACAGATATAATGTATATTAATATGAACATAAACGACCTAACTGTCATTTCCATGAAGAGGGAAAACGATCTTACATCGATGTACTTGTAATTCGTCACTGAAAATAATATTCTGTTCTAGTTTCTTCCTTACGTAAGTCAACTAATCTTTGGACTTAACCAATACATCAACTTACCCGTTCGTAAACGAAAGAACTCGTGATTTCGTCAATATGTTGTTTCTCCAGAGAGGCTGGTGATCATACATAGTAATAGCATAATACAGTATTAAAGTGACATTTCACATTTATTTTATTTCTTTAAAGTATGTCTTGATGCAAAGATTGTTTATTCTAATGCGTAGAAATACTATCAGTTTTTTTAAGTTGTTATTTATAAGCGAAAAATACGTCTTTAAAGTTGAGAGAGAAATGACAAATTCTATACAAATCTGAACTGTTGTCCACAACAAATTGTTCAATTTAAGCACAAAAATATATATTTCTCGTAAACGATTCAATATTTTGACTTGAAATTTTCAGAATATTCATAAGAAAATAATGCTCTTTCAGATAAAATAAAAGTAAAATTTATGTAAAACTCATTGTGAAATGTCACTTTAATTTGTTCACAGAAGGTTTTAATCTTTATGTTCATATCTGATCAATTATGAACAAATATGAATCATCACGTAACAATTAGAGTTTTGTTTGATTCAAATTTGTACGGGTATGCTAAATATTTTTACGACAGTACTGTTCCCAATTAGTAAATCCTACAGGCATAATAAATTCTTGTGCTATCTCCTTTACAATTCGTTCCATAACCATGCACTTAATGGAATAAATACCTAGGAGTACTTTATTAGCGTTAATTACCGCCTGCTTCTGATTGGAAATCCGATTTATAATTGAACAGTTCCCAAGCAAATCCTATGGGAGCAATTAATTTTAAGCCGTGCAGATTTGATATTGCAATATATAGTTCTATTATATGGTCCATTGGGACAGTTTATTTTACATTCAGAAGTAGCTTATTATACATCTATCGGAATTAGTTTGATTGAACATAAATTCTCACTCACAGCAATTAACCCTTTCCCAAACAAGACCTGGTTTTGACGTCCCTAATAAAAAATGCTTGGAAAAACATTGAGACAAAAGAAGAAACTGCTAATAACCAGCAGTTTCTCCTTTTGTCTCAATATTTTCTGTGCCATATTTTACGCAAATCCTTTCTTTAATAGCTTCAGTTTTGTCATTTATGGCAATTTTTGAAGTGGATCATCCAAATATTTTGCCGTTTCGGAAAGGGTTAATACAGCACTACCTGTGACTCACTTTGAATATATTCTTTGAACAGTCGGTGACAATATGTTGCGAAAATAAAGACGAAGCGATATTCCACTTGGTTGTTTAAGCTTTCAAACGCAGTTGTTAAATGTAATAATATTTAAAAATCAAAATGCTGATAGCACTGTAATTGGACGTCCCTGATTTATGTAGTGGGATTGTACATGGGCGATATATATTTTATTCATTCATCTGTTAGACGTTTAACGTTTAATTCTATAAGATCGGTTTCGGACATACGAAATCGGCTTTATTGGCAAAAAAAACCCTCTCAGACTTCAAATTGATTTGATTACCGTTTCAAGACAACTGGTTTGTCTCTATAAATAATCACTATTAATTCGATTACCCAATTCGATTAATGCTATGTGATTAGCAATTGTTTCGGTTTAACTATGAGTATTGTCGTCAGCTACACATTTTGTTGATTTTATAATGGACGATACAAAGCAATGTACTTAAAATGTAAGCCAACGCGCTACATAAATGAAAGCCGCGATAGCTCACTTGGCAGACCTTGTACTCTTTACACATGTCTATATCTGGAAACCCTGGGTTCGAATTCTACTCAGACATTTTTCTTGTTTATCATCTTTCTTTCGACTTTTATCTCCACAATCGTTAGGGAAAAAACGACCACAGTGATTTAGAATCGATCTTAACATAAATTTAACGAAATGAAGTAATGAAACGCCGATCATTTACATACAATTCCATTCTATCAATCAGAGACGTCTAAATACAGTGCTCCATGCACTTTGATTTTTATTAGTGTTTAGAGTAAAAAAAAACAATTTTCCCTGGTTTTGGTTACAAAAGAATCAAATTCAATACATATTTTTGCTGAAATAAAATACAAGATGAATTGGAGCGCCTAGAACCATGGATTCCTCAAACCAGTACTACCGCAGCATCTTTACATCTACAGATGTGCACACAAAGCAGAAATTGGGAACGTGTCGTCGGGAAAATGACAGTGGAGTACAATACGCAATTTATATCTTCATATCACTATCAACGAACATTTGAGAATAGCAATGTCCCTATCTGTACACATATTCACCCGATCATCCAGGTACCATTTTGACTGTTGCAGATCCAATGCTTCATTTTCTTAGCACAATACACGTAAACGTGTCACTTAAACGTAATAAATACAGATCGCTGTCAATCGATCTTATACTAGTAATAATAATTGCTGTCATAATCATTGATCAGTATGTACATAGGCCATGATTCTGTCGAATATCAGTGATACAGATGCTGGAGAAAAAACAAACTCATAAGAGTAACTATTTTCCTGAATAGGCGGACTTCACTAGCGTCTCATCTGAGGCTGTTCAGATGGAACCCTGATTTGTCGTCGAGTCAAACCCGAGTTGCGAAATGAACTCACTCACCGATAATCAATTTTAAAACCCTGTTTCCAAAATACGTCGCGAGGAAACCCCGTTTCTTTAAATATGTCAAAGACTTAAACAACAATGATCAAAGAAAAAGAATTTGCCATACACAATACGTGCATTAAATTGAGTAATCATCCTAAAATGTCTGCTTTCAGTAAACACACAAAAAGAAAAAAACGTTTTAACAAATGTTATACAGACGAAATGGTCCGAACTGGTTTCGAACCAACGGTGTTCCAAAGGCGAGGTGAATCCTTTCCCGTTTGAGCTATCGCTGCTGTTGATGATAAAGGGTGCTTGTTAACTTTATTGATATACTGTATGCATGTATCGCTTTCTAAAGATCTTATCCTTTACACAATTTCACGAAAGTCAAATCACTACAAGAAAATGGTTAAATCGAAAAAAGATCGTAAAGTTGGTAAAGACGTGGCATGAATTGAATCGGGCAATGAATCCTATAATGTTTGTTAGAGAACTCACAGAAAGCAGGAAAAGATGCGACAGTTTTCCTGTATGGTCACAAAATCTTTTTCGAATTTTTACCAACTGGCAATTGAGTCTGAGAAGGTTTTTTGGTAATGAAAACCCATTACGCCTGTCGAAAAGTGGTTTTAAGAATTGGACGTCCGAAAGACGTCCAATTAAAAATCGTCTATTTTCTGAACAAAACTCGTAATGATAGCTTGTTTAAAAAAAACAACCTATCTATCGTTTTGATATTGTATTTTTATTGGCTTGAGAGTGATATGATGTTCCCAAAAATATTAACAAATGAGTTCAAATGTCATGCTAGTTCTGATGTGCTGCGATATTCAACGTAATGAAGAACAGAATGAGCCTGTAGTATGACCTTACTTTATATTGTTTATTCGTTTTACTTTTTACCAGGGATGATATGGCATCATGTCCAACAGGTGTCAATAACCGGTACCGCAATCTAACGGATGTAGATATCTTTGATTGGTTATGTTTTTCATCAGATTTGTATATTGACGACTGGACACTGTTGAATTTGATCCGGTTAAGTTAAAGTGGGAAAAATTATCAGACTGGCACCCGGGCTACACTTAAAAACAAAATCTAAACTGAATCTTTTTGCTCGATATCTTGAGAACGTCATAAGACCCGAAGTAATTTCGCACACCATGCATATGTTAATCGTGTCGTAAATCGTTAAACGTTTGAATATGGAGGAAAATTGGGCGTTTTAGTCCCTCGATAATCCGCACATGAGATTATGGGCACAATAAAACGAAATGTCTTACACCCTTAGCATGTGGTGTTCCTACTTTCCCATCTTGTTAATTAACCTTTTCCCAGACAATACCATATTTTGATATCCCTAAAGAGGAAGGCACTGGAAAAGATTGAGACAAAAGATCTTACCCACTTCTGTAATATGACAAATTTTCTCCTCTAGATATCAATATGATAATGCAGTTGTTTTCAAATCCTAGTTTCTTTTGAGTGGTGTTTTAATCTACCAAGGCACAATGCGATACACAGTGTAAAGAATATCAGATTTGTCTTAGTTTTCTTGTATTTATGTCTGCAGCATTTACGAAAGTCGATTTAAGTCCAAATGGAAAATTGGTTTAGACGACAAAACTAATTTCACGATAGCAGGACAGATGAATGCTATGTCATATCAAACGCTGGTGGAGGATAAATGTACATATAGTTTGCACTGTCCGATTTCATCTTACAGTGATATTACCTTGTGTAGCATGCATAACGCTTTCAGTAGTAAACTAGATATAATGATAATCCAATACGAATACAAAATCGTGTAGAATCCATTTAATTTTCTTGAATGTAATTGGACATTGCAGTTACGCACCTCTTTTTTAGCATAAAATCGTGACCGGAATATACTCACTGAATATTCTTAATCCTTTAGAAAAATTCTTGGTATGACCAAAATCGAACGTTTTTTTTTTTTTTTTTTTTTTTTTCTTCTTTTTTTTTTGGGGGGGGGGGGGTCCAAAATTGATACATGAAGTTTCAAACCAGTAATAGCTACATGTAAGAAATGTTCATGCAAAAGTAGAAAATGCGAACTTTCTGCATTTTCCTTCTTTTCTTCAAGACAGTATTCAAAAGCTTTCACTAATAGGGGCCTCAAAATCATGGCCCATTATGTTAATTGTTAGATCTCTATACAAGTTTTATACCATGTAAATTGTTATACAAGTGTTATACCAAAATCCAAAGCTACATCTTTTCTTTCGCGGAATAAATTGTAACTTAGTTTGAGTTTTTTATTGGATTCATGAAAGCGACCACTAACATAGACTGGGGAATGAAGTAACATTCTCGTATGCACAGAAAAAATCTCACGGAATTAGACCGCGGTAGACCAAAATAATCCATATTTTGAAACTCCGTTTTCGGTATCATAGTAAGATTTTTGTGTCATCTACGATTTCATATGTAAATTACATGTATAGATATATTGTATATGAATGGTCCTTCCTGTATCACCTTATTTGTTCGAGTTCTTTAACCCCATTCCGGTCAGTGACTTAAACTTACGTTAAAGGTCAATTGGGGTCCACTGGACCCCATTACAAAAATGCATGCAAAATGCAAATAATGTGTCAATGTGAATTGTTAAATTACACTGATTTATTAGCTTACCCTAGCACAAAGTGTCGAGGATAATGTACTGTGATCGTACACTGTCATTTGTCTGTCTGTCTGTCCATCTGTTCACCTACCCGTCTGTTCAAAATTACAAAAAAGTCATTTTGTCCCAAGCCACAAGGCCTATAGTCTTGAAAGGATGGGTTGCAACAAGGGCTCAAAAATAGATTTTCTTTAAATTCTGTACATTGACAGGGTTGCATAATATCATTAAATTGTATGTGTAACAATTCTGAAGAGGGCTTATATTTGGAGATAAGGGCTAACAAAGTGGGTGGGGTAAATTGACACGATAAGCAAAATTTTACTTTGAAGTTGAATAACTGTTTCTGTATAGATCAGATCAAGATGAAATTTCGCATGTACATTTAATGGACCGAGGATAATACATTTTAGGAATCATAATTCATATATATCAGTTTGTTGATTTTCTGTATTCGTTCTTCTGTCAATCTCAGATTTTGCTTATTTTTGATGTACTAACTTTACGAAACTATCGCTACACCATTTAGGTATGTAAAGCACCAGTTCAAACACAACTTATTTTAATAATGTGTCCAACAGAGTACATGCCTGGTTCAATTAAAATAGAAATATATCATCATTTCTTCAATATTGCCTATATAATTCTATATGGGGTCCAGTGGACCCCAACTGGGGTCCAATGGACCCCAAGCTTCTTTTTGGCTATAGTATGAAAACCATTCAGTGTTCATGGAAAATATTTTGTGCCAAGAACCATCGATGGACTGTTATAGATTACCTAAAATATAAATGTTGTAGCTTTTTCAATGACACCGTAGATATACCCAAAATACCCCCTGGGGTCAAATGGACCCCAAAAGTCCGGAAAAGGGTTAAAAATATGTGGATACGATTGAAATGTTTCCCTTTCCTTTACTCTTAATGCAGGTTAATAAGAATAAATGAATGAATATGCATACCGTAAATGGTAACTGGATGTGGTAAATTGTCAATTTCTTTTATATCCATTTTATGACAACATGCCTTTTAGCTCCCTTTATATCAGCCGACACAATTATTATCCGGCTCGGAATCACATCATAAAATATGAAATTTGTACAATAACTACAAATGACGTTAATGACATCAAGTGAAAAACGAGCTCTCGTTTCTAGTGTGGACATTATATAATCCCTCTGGTATGATTAATAAAATGTTCTTAATAACCTAGTGTAAATGATGCAATTAGAACAATATTTCGCAGCTTAAATCATACTGAGTTTAGCCTATTAAACATTTAGCTCGGTCAAATACGAACTATCGTTTCAAGATTTGACATATAAATGTCCTATTGGTATTGTTAATGGGAAACGTTTATAAGCTGGCGTTAATGAAGACTGTAAGCCCAGGTCACAAAATTTGCCTCAAATGAGCTCTCATATCTAGTAAGATAGTCCCTCTTGTAAGATTGATAAGGTTGAGTTGAAAGTTGCTGGTGTTAATTTCACAAGTATGGCAATATTCGGAATATGAAATTGCCGTTGTATAAAACATAAACGAAATATTACAAATCATCTCGTATGTATCAATTAATCGAAATTGATAAAAGAAATCGGATAAGTTGAACTTAGGAATTTTTGAAGTAAAATGACGTCCTCTTGGAATGCAACACATCGACTTGAACCTGTATCTGGACTAGTTAAATGGCTGCCAACAAACGTTTAGGATGTAATAAAAGAAATATTATTAACATTGCACGCAAATTGCCATCTTTCAGTAATAATCTTTCATCGACGTCTCGCATTTGATGAAGTAGTTATTCAGTTTCTTTATCGATATGCTGGACACTGTTAACCTACTAAATTACTTTTCCCTATTTTACCCTAACGTAAAAGGTGTGGGTCTCGTTTTGTTCATTTTGGAAAATTGTCAAAGTTTAGTTGGATAAACCCCCAAAATAAGGTTTGAATATTCTCTACAAATTACAAATTAGTTGATCGTCTTATTAAGGATTATTTATAATTGATAAACTTTTCTATACATTTATTTTGCTCTTTCTAAGATATCACTATTTGAATATATACATATAATAAGCTATACTTTTTATTTCTCTACCAACCAGTGACATCTTGGACGGCACCGCAACCGAACGCCCACCTCATCCGAAATAGGCGATCAAAGCTGCTTCTTCCAAGGTCCGCACTCTACCACCTCGGTCATTTTTGTACTGGACAAAAGGATGCTCGTTCGATAGCCGGTCAAATGTCTGTTTGACGCACGATGAGACATTCTCTTCCTTGCCTATTGGAAAAAGGTGCCGAGCCATTAACATTCATAAAAAATCAAACCTCGTTGAAACCTTGGTGCGTTGGCGAACGGCGAATTTCACTGACTGGTCCGTGATCAACGGAACCGCGAACGAACGTCAAGTTCATCCAGGAGACAAGATTGGCTGATCGACTTGCTTCATCTACGGTCTCCGCTCTACAATCTCCGCCTTGGGTGCTGGGCGGGTAAGATTACAAATTCAGATAACTGGCCGAGCAACTATCTCAACCGCACTGTCTTTGGTACGTGGGAAGAAGCTCCGGGCCCTCTCGTTTAGGAAAGTTATAGCCCAGCCCAATCCATCAGGCCTGAGGCTGGTGGATGTGCCTCGGCTTATCCACTTATTGAATCTAATAATGGTATGATCGGCCATTCGGGTATTGCAGAGTTCGAAATCGAATTCTGATGCTTCCTCCAAGGTCCGCGCTCTACCGAAACCCTAACAGGTAAAGCAAAGAATAGTCCATAATTCTGTTTTGATTCATGACAAAAATAAACGATAACTAGTTTGTCATGTTTTCGTGCTCTCTGGGGTACCTTGGGACATTCTAGTAATTCTATTCCATGGACGTCTTGCATGCATAGTTGTGGCATTATGGAGGATCGTGTCAAACAAAATAAATCTCAAATACAACCATATGAATCAGACTTTTTTATCTCAGAAACTGACATGTTTAATTCTTTCCCAAAACGCAAACATAATAAGTTTGTCAAAACTGAAAGGTGCTTCCTACTGGAAAACAACTATACCATTCAGCATGTAACGAATTACATGAGAGATTACTGTAGAAATGTTTGATTGTTAAACAAGATCAACAGTACAATATGTGCTTATGATGATGATGATGTTGTTGTTGTTGTTGTTGTTGTCGTAGTATTGTGAGATGCGTTCAAGTTTCTTTCCTTTTGATATCTAGTGTGCATTAAAGGCAAAATAATCATGATAAATCAGCGGACATTCAACATTTAAATTTTAATACAAAGAGGTTAGTTTAAGCGACACGTTTGGATAAATGTAAGAAAAAATATGTGACGTATGTTATTAACAGACTTTTTGTTTCTTACTTTTTATGTTTTGATGGATCCAATACCACAGCCTCATGTTCTGCAACTCTTATCTAAACTGTACCAAAGGAGAATAATATCAAGGAATGCGTTAATTATACTTAATATTCCATATAGCGGTGGTATAACTTTCCAATATCTGTTGTGGAAAATAATTTCGTGCGACTGATAAAAGAAACAACAAAATAATGAGTTGTTATAATGAGATCAATCAGTGTTTATGGGGTTATGTTGTGTCAGTGTATAGTCCACCAACATAAACCCGGGACATCTGCGTTTGTAAAAACCCCAATTCGGCAATGTTTTGGTAATACGCTTAACTAACGGACCTAGCACACGAAAATTAAGCTGTCCCGGGTTAATTCTGGCGGACTATACTACTGCATAATTATACAACCTTTACTTAGATATAATGCCTCTAGATTAATTACAGGAAATCACTCTTAATTATGAACATAAAAGATCGAAATATCCTGCTTCATATAGAGTGAAAACGATCTGACATCACTGTACTAGTCTTATAATTCATTATCAATAATGAATTTGTTGTAGTTTTTGTCCTAATGATTTCTCAAATATATGTTTTTCACGGACATGCTCATGATCATGTAAATAGTAAATATGTAATACCTTAAGTGTGCACTTAAAGAAGCAACACAATAACGTTAACTAACTCTGCTTCCATCAGATGTATAACTGAACTATTTACCAGTCAATCCTGTAGGTGCAATTAAATTTATATCGTGCAGATTTAATACTTCATTACAGATTTCTATCATAGGATCCATTGGGACAACTTAGGTTACATCCAGTTGTAGATTAGGATACATTTATCTGAATTAATTCGATTAAATCTGATTTCCTCCTTACATCAGTTAATAGAGAACGAGCTTTGACCCGATTTGAATTGAACTGTTGATGGCAACTTATCACGAAAATCAATAGTATAAACCAAAATAGAAAATAGTTGTTTTAGCTGTCTAACACAACTGCTAAATGTACTGTTTTTGGTGAAGCTTTTCTTAGAAGTGGGGCTATTCTTGTCACCCACCGAGCATCGAAGTTTGTGTCATTGTATACTTTGGTAAAGGTTTTACGTGTAAGTGTCATATCAGTTTCAACTCATGCTATGGCTGTGAAACATGCTTCTAGGCCTCATGCTTTACTGTTTGGTCTTTTTATGACATATACCGTTTCTGAAATGCCGTCATGACCCACACTTAAACAACGAAATGTAAGACATAAAATTGACTGTTCAACATCTTGAGAATATCATACGATCGAAGCAATGTAAAGTTTGAAAGTTATGTAAATCGTGTCATAACTCATATGTTGAGACAACTGGATCTTTTATGTATTTCATATGGAAGTACGAAATTAATAGCAAGTCATCTGAAAGTTACAGCAATTCCTACATAAGAGATACAATGATCATATACATTTCGTTTATGCTTAATTACAACAATTAATCCTATAAGGACCATTCGCATTATACACAAGGTATTGCTGCCTGAAAAGAATAATTGTATATTTATGTAAGTTGCTGCAAAACTATTTGGAAGAAAAACAACTACGATAAATAGAATTCATGCCGAAGTAAAGAAGTTGAAAAATGGACTTTCTTGCTTTCTCACAGACATAATCATGGTAAAGGAAAAAGCCGAGTTTCAAATACATTGTACATAATCAGGTCGTAATTTCTGTTTTTAACATTATTACCTGTGAACTCAGTTACAAGTGCATGTTCTAAGACAGTGTTGCATCAACCAGCTCTTAAATCTAATCCACAACTGTTAGATTACACGTTCTTTCATCTAGCAATATGATAACGCAGTTGACACATTCATTAGTTTCTTATTAGCTACATTTTCATCTGCCTAAGCACATTATTAGCAATACAAGACATGAATTAAGGAATATCAGATTGTCAGATGTTTTCTTATATTTCTTTAAAACTGTCTGTTACTTCTTTGTCAGAAAGTATCTGGCGACTCATTTCTGAAAATCAGGTTGTCTGTAAAGGTTTTTTACGAACTGTGACCGATAAATGTCTACATGGAAATGCGAATTTAAATCAAGGAAAATAGAAAGTTATGTCTTGTAAAACACTGGGGGTATAGGAATGTGTACCCAGTCAGTATTTTCCAATTTAACGGAGATTATTTTTGCTATTGTATATTTATGTAGCTTCCAATGATACTGACGTCACAGTGGGAAATCAAAAGTACATAGTCAAAATACGCATGCAAAGCCGCTTTTATTCTGTTAATCTTTAATGTCATTTTAAGCATTGACCAAACTTTTCTTCATGATCGATTGTTATCAAAGATCAATTGGAAAGTCTTCCACGAGGATGTAATATTAAGATGTATGATATTTACATGATGGTCAATTTCAAAAATCAAGATTTCATAACAAATGTAGCACGTAAGAAAGCCGCGAAAGTAATAATTAGATATTTGATGATTTAAACACTGGTGGTGGTCAAATAGTTGTGAAATTTTCCCACTAGGTGTTATGTGAGAGAATTTACTCGTATATCAACACACGCATGTCTAAAATTTCAAGACTTTTGTTCGGATAGGTGATTTTTCGGTATGTTATCGTATATCAAGAGTAAAATTTCAAAAGATTATATTCATATTTCGTAAGTTCGAAAAGCTAAATGTTGTATAACAAATAACTATTCTCCACATATGTTGGTGATTATATTCTGCTATTTACACATATTTTGTATCAACATTCAAATGACTTTACTGAAGGTTGTTGAAATAATCTACAATACTACAATTGCGCCAATAAATGTACTATTTATCGAAGCGAAAAATGTAACAAAAAAAGAAACTACTCCAACACATAGTTAAGATTGTTATATTTGTCAAATAACAAAAGCTGAGATTTAAGGATAATGATAAGATCTATGGCTTAGAAGGATTGTTTTAACAAAACAAGAGATGTACATATATTTATTACATTCATAGCTGTGGAATCCTGTAAATTCACAGTGAAATATATTTTGATATTTTCACTGCAGTGAAATAGTTCACTCCTGTCGGAACTACTTTTATTCTTTTTTTTTCCCATTAATTCATCATCCTTTACAGATTCCATGCATGCATAATATCGGAAATGTATGTCAAATAATATCTACCTGCAAAAAAGAGAAACATCTAAAGAGAACTAACCTATAATCTTTGTTTTTCGTCCTTATTCTACATGTTTGATCATTGAAGCGAAGATCTATCCAGCGTTAGAGGGTTGAAGGGAAATGCGAAACACGAACATGACGAAATTTTTTGCGTGATAGGCCTACATTCAAATCACTTGAACAGACAGTTGTTTTACGCCTGCTCAAAGCAACCTAACGACACATCACAGAATATGATAAAGATTGTTCCTAGACCATCCCTTTTTTTCTAAAACACGCTAAATCAATAGTTTTCCGCTGAAAATTTTGTTTCTTTAATAAATCTGTCATTCAGTTGTTGACCTTGTTGCTGTTGTTTCTATTGGTAACTTAGACTGGAGTTTTGGAAAATTTAGACTAGAGAGGTTGAAATTTATTCAGTTCACTTTTTATTCTTTCATTACAATAGTTTTTGATAATTTATTGTCTAGATAAATGCTCCATTCTTTGCTCGCTTCAAAATTTAAACAAAATGGCTGCCCTTTTTTCTGAATACACGAAGAACATGTATATATGCCCGGTGTAAAGCCTTGAATCAGATTGGAATAAGAACGTTATTTTTTAAAAGATTTTACCCCAAATTAAGGGTTGAATTCCCAAAATAGGTATGTAATAAATAGATTAACTAACTGAACAAATGTAATATGAAAATTATTCCAGTCAAATGGGGTGAGATGCGATTAAAAAACTCGTCCTAGTGGACTCGTTTTTTTCAACCGCATCACGCCCCATTCTCGTGAAATAATTTTCATATCACATTTGTTCAGTTGGTTAATCTCTGTATAATATCTTAATAAGGACATCTTCAAGTGAAATAGTCCATGCTTTTTAGAACTGTTCTTAGCAGAACATTGTTGTAGAAAATACAATTCTACATGTATCTGATTCGCAGACCCTTCTTTTTTTCTACATGTAGCATTTCGTCGATACTAAAATCGTAAACAAATAAAGAACTTCTCCCGGAGACGGATTGTGCCTTTACTGAATGAACATACATATCGTAAATAGTAACTAAATGTTGTTAATCGTCAATTTATCTTATACCCATTTTATGACAACATGCTTTTTACTCTCTTTTTATTAATCGACATGATTAATCCGAGGCGGAATCACATCATAAAATATGAGATTTGTACAATAACTACAAATGACGTTAACGAGACACAAAAGAGTCATCTAGTGAAAAACGAGCTCTCATTTCTAGGGTGGACATAAAATAGTCCCAGCGATAGGATTGATAAAGAATCATTAAAAAGCTGGTGTTAATGAAGATATGATGTTATTAATCAGAGTTATAATCATACAAGGTACTGGTTTTAGCTTATGACACATTCAGATCGGTGAAAAACGAGCTCTCATTTCTAATATGAACATAAAATAGTCCCTCTGGTGTGATTAATAATGTTTCGTTAATAAGCTACTGGTGTTAATGACACAATTATGACAATATTCAGAATAAAAAATAATCAGTTAAAAAAGACATTGTAAAACGATTTGTTCGTAAAATAGATGTCGCTCAAATCCAACACAAGTCACACAATTCTTTAATGAAGATGTTTTTGCACAGTTTCATACATATCTTTGGTCTGGTGATGAGATGAAGAAATAAACTATATTCTATCACAACTATTTTTCAATTCACCACAGTAATCAAATAAATGCATGATAAGGATATAAGTAAACGTGATTGCAGAGGAACTCCTTTAACTACTTAATGATATTATAAATCGTGCATCTTATCATTGGTAATTTGGCACAAAAAGGGGCATTCATAATTCATAACGATTTAGTAAAATCTTTAAAGTTAAAGACCATCTACCAGACTTCGAGTTAAACAGTACCATTGTTGTGATACATTAAAAACAATACGGAATAACTTTCAACAAGACATTGGAATATAAGAACCAAAACTAATCCAAGACATCTAATGCCAGTCACGACATTATACTTGACGCAGACAATTGTTCAATTAGATAATAAAGAATTAATTATTTAAAGGCTAGAATTTAAATGGCGTCATTCGACTTTTCAATGCACTTCTTGACACAGCATTTGTCCTTTCCCAGACGACAAATTTACAGGACCGTCTAAACTCAAAGGTGATGCCGACGACAAAATAAATGATACAACTTATAGGCAATATATGTGTCATAGCATAGAAAGTACCACAAGAAAAGAAGAAAATGCTGGTAATCAGCATTTCTTTCTTTTCTTGTAGTGCTTTACAAAGCAGCCGTCACATGGGCTTCAAAAAAGGTTTTGTTTTGGAAAGGTTTAAAGTCGCAGATTTAGAGTTCCATGATTGTAAATTAAAATTGCAATTGCGTTACTGTCCTCATCAAGTCGCTATTACAAATACAGTTAATAAACCCTTTCCAACACTTTTTCAGCCTGGCATACCTGGTTTAGGAAGCTTGTGAAACAAGGAGAGAAAGAAGGATATACTGATAGTCAGTATTTTCTTGCTTTCCTTTAGATTTTTATACGCCCGAAGGGTCGTATTATGTTATGGCCCCGCTCGTCTGTCTGTCTGTCCGTCCGTCCGTCTGTCCGTCCGTCTGTCTGTCCGTCCGTCCGTCCGTTAGCAATTTCTTGTGTGCGCAACTCCTCCTACAGTTTTGATCGGAATTTGATCAAACTTGCCACAATGAATCTCCATGGTGTCTAGTTGTGCATCCCGCTTACGGAATTTAATTAACTCTTTTCGTTCTTGAATTATCTGCCCTTTAATTAAAAAAATGCCCATTTTCTTGTGTGCGCAACTCCTCCTACAGTTATGATCAGAATTTGATCAAACTTGCCATAATGAATCTCCATGGTGTCTAGTTGTGCACACCGCTTACGGAATTTAGATAACTGTTTTCGTTCTTGAATTATCTGCCCTTGAATTTAAGAAAAAATGCCCATTTTCTCAAAAATGTCCATTTTCTGCTGT
Organism: Fragum sueziense; assembly: GCA_963680895.1. Lineage (NCBI taxonomy): Eukaryota > Metazoa > Mollusca > Bivalvia > Cardiida > Cardiidae > Fragum > Fragum sueziense. The sequence goes on along the minus strand of OY804598.1, from coordinate 61,125,426 downwards.
GTACAACTCCTATTGTTTCAACCAGAATTTAATCAAACTAGCCACAATGAATCTCTATGGTGTCTTGTTGTGGAAACAAAAACTTTTGATAACTTTCCATGTTTGAATTAACTGCCCTTGAATCGAAAAAATGGCCAATTTTACTGACAAGCCCCTCTCGGGCGTATATGCGCCGCTTTGCGAAGCTCTTGTTTATTTATGTAGTACATCAACTTTAATCCTGGACATGAACATATTAATGACCCCTACATGGACAAAGTTTTCATAAGATATTCAACAAGCACACATTGTCGACGAAAAATTTAATCTGTCTCGAGTCGATGATAATGGTTCGCTAAATTAAATTATTTGTTTATCAATAATGCTTTTATCATCTTTAAATCGCATTCATATTGTGGCACTCTAGGAATTAGCTCTTTTGGAAAGTGTTATGATGTATCGGTCATATTTCTGACCTGTGGTTGAGATTCAGAGTTACATTGCCAAACGACATAACAAATAACTAATGTCAATCATGAAACTAGAAACAATGATTTCAATGTCGAACAAGGCCTAAATCATCATATTGTCTGTCTAATGCTGAGGGGTTGTTTAGCCAAAGGTTTCATGGTTCTGTTGGGTTTTATGACCAACAGAATATCATTTTTGTTAAACAATACTAAATTACATATAATTTGTCCATATTGAACAATGAGGCCTTCAAAAATGTAGAATATTGTCTTCACAAATGATTTGAAGGGCCTTCATAAATGTTGTAATATAGTATTCAACAAGAATTGTTTATTCCCATGATCCGGAAATCCAGACAAACAGCCTACACGTTAGTGAAGCGTCACGGAGAAATACGACGTAGAGAAATATTAAATAACTTGAATATACACTGCGTTCGGCGATTTAAAAAGTAACGTTCGGCTTGTGCATTGGTCATATGTTTCTTACACAAATACTCATCTCTATATCAAATTATATTGACTAGCTATTCATCCAATTCAGACAATTGGATACGCGGTCTAGAAGCAAGGTGCAAGTTTTGGCACGGAAGTGTCTTTGATTCAAATTGAAACAGTTCCTCAAGTGTTTTCAATACAAGAAGGTTACCTAACATTGCAATGACGTTTACGGCCAATGATTCGAGAACGAAATCTTGCAGAGGTCACAGGAGTAATCGAAAAGCGAGCTACTTAACACCGAGATAACAGAGGGATGTCCTCAAGAAGTAAACGATGACCGATTTGGGGAAGTGTACGAATTCCCATTCAAGATTTTTCTTTTATTCCAGTCGATGCAACACAAAGAAGCTCTTTAATGCATGGCGTGTCTTGAATATTGTGAACCAGATACTCGTAATTTAGTTATGGGTATTGAACAATGAAATTTGATCTCACAGAATGCCTATTTAGTTATTCCCATAATACACCAGAAGGTCATTGCAGGAAGACAGACTAGAATACTTACCCAAACAGTGGCGCTTTTTATGAGCCTTAGGCCTATTGATGGAGTTTTGGAAAGCATTGATGTACAAAAGAAAATGTTTATAGTAAGCAAGTTCTCCTTTTAATTCAATATTTTCCAAACTCCGTAACTTGGATATCATGTCTTAACCAACATCTATTTCATTATCTGCAGCAGCTTTCAAATCGAAACAGTTCAGAAATTTAGTGTTTGGGAATTCGTTAAATCTGAGATCACTTGCAAACTACACGCTATGGGAGCCTGACCAGCGGCACCTATTTTTTCGAGCAAAAATGGCGGACATAACAAATCTGCAAGAAATAGATACTGCAAACAAAGGAAGATTTGTCACACTTATACTCAATTTTGCACGTTCATACTCATTAATATTTGAGTACATATATTGCTTTACCACTTTTGACTCTTAAATGAACTTATTAATCTTTAGATTATCTAAAATTGTGCCGACAATCTTCACGATGTGCTGTGCTCATCATTTTAAGCGAGAAATGCTTTAATGAATCAATCAAAAATCACACTTTACTGTTTCTACTGGTTTTATTTTCGTGTGTGGACATAGATTTCTGTATGACAGAACCTTTGTGTAACTCTGAGTCGTGAGAGATGTGTATTATTAGAAAAAAAACGAAAAAACGAAACTACTGTACGAGAAAAACTGAACTTTTTTCCGAGCAATGTCACAATCCACTGTATGAGTATTTCGTTCATTGTTTACACGATTTTAGTTTGGAAATTCCATTTTTTCTGAACGCGTTAATCGAGCAATTGAAAACTTAGAGACGTATCCTAGTGGTCAACATTTTCAGTTAATCAACTGCATGAAGGATTAAATCTCTTTAAGCAGAGTCAATCTAAATGCGCATTTAAATTATTTTAACCCTTTTCCAAAGCGAAAATTTCAATTCAAAAGTAGCTGTTTACCACAGAATTGATGTTGAAAAAATATTGGATTAGTGTAAAATAAAGCATTGAAATTATTGATGCAAAAGGAGGAAATGCTTGTTATAAATATTTCCTCTTTTGCCCCAATGTGTGCTCAAGCCTTTTTTGTTAGGAACGTGAAAACCAGGTCGTGTTTGGGAAAGGGTTTATATAGTTTTTGGAACTTGTTCGTGCAAATAAAGCTATCTCGAGTCAAAGGAATTACAGCACTGTCTTGATGATAAAATAAATGAACAAATAAACTAAATGGTTAATATAGAACCTACTCATCAAAGCATATGATTCACGAAATCGACACTAAATATTGATTTAAAAATGAAACATGTCTGTGAAATAGTATTCAATGTATATTTTCTCCTAACACCACTCATGTTCTGTCTGCCTTGGTACTGTCTCTTGTTTTTCTTGCACACACTCTCTCATTGGCTGGTTATGACCGCGGTTATCACAAAAATGGTATCGCGTTGCACTTTCAAATTTGATGTCCCGGTTTCGATCCTAGGGCGCGGCATATATCCTCTATGACATCTGGTACTTGTTTCATCAAAACATTGAAGAAGTATTTCTGACTTACTGATGTCTTACGAAACAACAATCAAATTACCTAGGACTTGATGGAAGGGGCGATACCTATATCGCAGTCAGGTGCTCCAGTCGCAGCGATATTACCATGTAGTTTAAATAAGCATTAAGGGGGAATGCTCCAGTTTCCTAAATTTTTCCAAATAAAAGAATTCATTTATTTTTTGTATGCTGAAACTATATGTAATTACCAAATCAAAAATGACAGAAAAATGGATGGTCAGCGATATTGTTTGAATTTTATAGGCATTCGTATAACATACCCCTACAGCGAAAAAATGCATAATTTCTTGCACCTACCCAAGATCACTAAAATGCTTATAAATGCTCTATAATCATCGTTTAGTCCCGAAAACGGATTTAAAGTAACGTCTTACATTTAATTAGAACAGAAAACCCAAAATATGTGCTATTATAAACGCACAAATGTGTAAAACAGCATGCTCGCGTGTTCAGTTCGATCAACGAAGCTGAAGTGTTTTATGTCAAAATTTGCATATTTTGGAAATATTTCAAGTTCTACATCATAGACTTTGATAAAACACCATCATTGTATTGAGCAACGTGTCCTAGTAATAATTCAAAAAGAAAGTGTATAGGTCAGTACACTTTTTAGTGCATTACAGCAATTTTTATCAGCTACACACGAGTAAAATGACGTAAAACAGTGGTAACTGTGTATACACTTACAACTGTCTTGCTCTAAATACCCGATTTCCATCTTGACGAAATCAGTTTCGCATAATAAATACGTTTTTACCATCGAAAATGGTAAATTCTAATCACGTGTTATATTATTGAAAATATGGTAGCGAATCATATATGGTACGAAATGTTTAATTTTCTATAGTAATGACCGAGTGTTCCAAAAAACTGGTGCATTCCCCCTTAAATCCCACTCATTCCATCGATATGTCTAAACCAATAGGAGTCACTCCTCAACGAAACAAGCCTATTAAATATATAGTAAGATGGGTCAATTTGGCAGCTTCTAGCTTCTCTCAGAAGTCTTTGTGACACATTTTACATAGTCTGCCTGACAGACCATTCCTTTGTATTTAATGTACTACCAAGAAAGTGGTATCAATAGCACCATCAGCTAAAATCACGCACCCGTGAGCACAGCCACTCTTGCAATTTGCCCTTTCTTTCGGGATCTGCATGTGACACACCCTCGTGAAAGGTCACGACCGCGCAAGAAACTAGTTCCCGACAAATTCATTAAAACACATCCCAGCAGTACACTGATGGTCTGCCAGTATGCAGAACCACATCACATGCTTCTGCCTATTCTATAGACACAGGATCAATGCATCAAAAGGAGCGAATCCATTTTTGACGGAACTTTGTTTGTATACTACGACCCGGAAGCATTTCCCATTGTGGAGTGTCTACAATAACAATACAAATATGAGATTTCGTACGCAGTGAACCGTGTATTGCACGAGCGTAAAAGTTTCCATTCATGAGTATTTTTGGACATGGGTTGATGGAAGACTGTTGTAAAATACCTATAAAATACTATGTATATATCATTGTCTTGCATAGTTCGTTTCCATAGTCGGTGTAATTTTACGCGATCCAAAATTTTCCGTTCGTGAAATCTTTATTTGACGTGCAAATAAGAAGCATTCTTTTATTGTTCAGCTGGCGTGTGGGTGCTCAATTGTTTGAATACGACAGAAAGTTACCAAAAGGTATACACGTGTCCAACATTATTAAATCTATGAGTCCTTATATATTTCTCTTATGTATGTATTTCCGTGTGATATCCTCTGTATGTCCGTCTCTCTTTCATCTCATCCTCTCTTCTCTGTCTACCTAGGATTTAAATTCTATACTGAACAAAAGTGAAAACGCTACACCTACTTCGCTTGTCATATTTTTTCTAAATTTACAACAAGTAAAAAATTCAAATGAAAGTGTTTCGCATTGTTCATTGACTTGGTTGTGCTTAGTGCTTTACGTTTTGTGGATGAAAAACGGACCTTTTTAATGTGACAGGGGTCCGTTTTTAGGTGTACAATTTGAACGGAAATTTTACACAATTTCAACCTTCAGACATTCAAGCAGAAGAATGCAAACCATGCCGGACTGCATGGTATGGTAGTCCGTCAAGTTACCAGTCCGGAAATTAAAGAAGCGTTCGTAACATTGTATTAACGTTTAGAAAATGATGTTTTAAAAGAAGAATTTTCATTGTGTTCCAAAGCTTGAAAATTTTACAATGTAATCTCCTTAGGAAATTGAAATCGCTATTGCATGGACATCTTGGAACAATCCTAGTCGAAGAAAGGGTTCAAAAATGCCCTGTAAAGTCAGCATGATGTTGCAAAAACCTCCAATCGAAAACCTTGATAAATTTGTGAATATCAAACATTTCAAATTTCCTATTTGTTTATGTCAAAGGGGGATAATTCGCAAAATTGACAGATTAGACATTGATTTTAGAGCTTGCTACAAAAGATACACTTGTGTGATTTTAAGTGATTTTTTTTTTTTTTTTTTTTTTTTGGCAACCCAGATATGAATTCCAATCACTGTATCATTTTATCATCATAAGGATTGGTGGAAAGAGAATCAAATGTGGAATCAAATATCTAAACTGATTTACACCAAAGATTTCTATCTTCTTCAAATGTATAAGACGCTCCGAACACTCGTACAGAAATTAACTCAAATCACCCGTAAATGAAATTAATTCAATCCGAATACGCGTCCAGCAATACTAAAAAAATCGGTACTGTAATGCACGTGTTCGGGGGAATTTTTGGTCTTCGTACAGTGAATAAAAACATCAATATTCCAATTCTAACATTTGCGATCATCTTTAGGCTTTTGGATTTTCAAAGAATAATGTAGTCAGTGTAATTTTGATAATATAACGTGTACCTTAAATATATGTTTTATTTCTTTTAATCATTTAAAGGGTGGACAAATATATGCATAATTCACGAGCAGCGCCTCTTTATCACGTTTGCTTATCGTTTACGTTATGTATGCCAGTCCGATGAGCTAAAGAAAAAGACAATAACGAAGTTGAATCATAAGCCGACCTATTTATGCTTCGAAGTTGGTGTTATCGGACAAAAAACACAACTTACATTCAAATAACTACTGGGACCGTCAGAATCCACTTCCTTGTCCGCCATTTTGTTTGCTCGAAAAAATAGGTGCCGCTGGTCAGGCTCCCATAGCGTGACTATGCTGCGATTGTGTTGCGCACGTGTTGCCACCAAACATTTGCCTACACATTAAAAGTTTCTATTTAAAGGGGGAATAACACTTAACATCTTACAAATTTTCAGAGAACTTCGTGCAAAAAATAAATATATATTATGAAAATATGGCCTTTAAATTGCATATATGCCAAATCTTAGCTTTCTATCTTGTGTATTGGCTAGGATGTTGACGGATTTAAAACCCCAAATGTTTTATTTTTATAATTTTTATCCCCCCGACAAAAAATCATGGGGTTTTAAATCCGTTGACATCTAAGCCAATACACAAGGTAGAAAGCTAAGATTTGGCATATATGCAATTTAAAGACCATATTTTAATAATGTATATTTATTTTTTTGTACGAAATTCTCGGAAAATTTGCAAGATGTTAAGTGTTATTCCCCCTTTAAAGTCTATTTTCACTTGCGTGTTCAACCGACTTTACACTTTAACCCACGATCACTGAGTCTCAAGTCGGCTGTTAACAGTCGGCGCCTTCGGCAGCCACAGCTCTTTGACTTTCAACTCTCCCGTGTACCCATTTATACACCTTGGTGAAGAGGAGCAACGTGGGGTAAGTTTTTTGCTCAGAAAAATTCCCGTGGCGCTGGCGGGATTTGAACCCAGGTTCCCTCGATCCCAAAGCCCGCATCCTACCATTAGACCACGGCGCCCCTACATATTTACGTGCACTTTCAAAAGCTGATCGACATTGTTTTGTCCGAGTACGGTTAATACTTTGGTGACAACTTAATTCGTATCTTGCTTTAAGATATCTTTGCAAATTCTGGTGTTCTTGACAGTGCTTTGTCTGTTCTACTCCCATTGACTTTCGACGAACGTTGATTTCCCGTTATCACTGCCAAATCAAGACTATATTTTTCATGACGTTTCACTGAATAATCTTTTCATTTTCGAAAAGTGTTGACCAAAATTACTGTTCCATCTACACCGCTTAATTTTTAGTGCAGAAAAAATACTTTCCGAACATTGTTCTGACTCATTAGATAGCTGGGATCACGCTGGAATCACAACAATAACATTATCACTTGCAGGAAATCTCCAATTATTTGTTAATTCGTTAACTGTCTTAATATGGTTTGGTAACGTATTAACATAATTATTGAAAAATACTGCTATCGTTTGTGTTGTGTAAATGTCCACCTTGGTCCAGAATTGCGTTACGAACACGCCCTTTGATTGTGGTGATAGATCTATACTCCTCCGCATTGTTTTCACAAACCTTTCTGTAGCCGGTCCTTCATGGGGAGAGGTTAAGGAAGAAAGAAAAGAACTATACCAGTAGTACATTAACTATATATATTCTTTTATTCACATTCAAGCAACACATGCATGAACACATTCATTTATTGATAAACATGGAAAAACTTTATCCCAAACTAAATCATAAACAAATTAATTTCTTCTTTAAGAATAATTCCACATGGAATTTTTCTCTTTTCTCTTCTTTCTTTTTTGAATTTTCGGTCTCTTGGGTCTCGTGACCTTCTTCAGAGAAACATAATAAATGCAAAATAAGATTATATGTCGTGTTTCTTTGGAGAAGGTCACGAGACCAAAAATTTAGAAAAAGAGTGGAGATTAGAAATAAAGAAAATAAACAAAACAATTCCTAGTTTAGAGGTTCCTAATTAAAAATGGCTTGGGAAAAAGACACCATACCGATTCTTCATTTTTTTATTTTCCTTATTTTTATCCATGCTCTGACGTACAGTAATGTTTTGTGTTTTGCCTTTAGAAAACTTGGCTACAAATTTGTGACCAGCAATATAATTTGATTTAAATTTTCGATATGTGGTCGTTAAAGATCACCTGTGCTAGTCAAACGGAAATTCGTATTAAATCATGTGGAATTGTCTTTTATCGCTTGAAAATGTTAAAATGCTAGTCTTTGCTTTGGAAATTAACCAGAAAATCTGTTCTATGATATGTACTGTTCTGCCAGCAAAACTATTGTGACATAAGCAACATTATTCTAATTGAACGAACCGTTAAGTTATGTAGCACCACTCAGATTCCGTTCATTGACTATGAAATCATTATGTCTGAAACACTCACCGTTCAACACCGGTTGCGGTGATGACAGATCACGGTACACGATGACGACAGATTCGTATTGAAGCCAGGTGAACCAGGCATGGTTTTGGACACGATAGAAGTTCACAAACATACATACAGCAATTCATTTCTGTAACATTCACACACGTATATGCACATTCACGTATCACATATGAGTATCACGAGAACAACAAGAGAATTTCTAAATTGCGTATTAACAGAAAGGACGTGCAAAAATAGGTCTATGAATTTGAATCTTTAACGTGAAATACCATATTGTCTAGCAGGCTGTATAGATCATTAATATATATATTTTAAATCTATTAAATAATATATCTAAAACTTTGTATCTTATCTATCTTTAAAATCTGTTAAATAGTACGATGAAAGTAGAGTCCTGTCTTTGTTCAAAACCTCGTTCCTACAATTTGAAACATAGTGTGATTACGAGGTTTTTGAAGAAAAGCGATTCACATGATAAGGAACTTGTCTATTGGTGGTTGAAGACTGTTTCTTTTTTAATGTCTAATAGATGATTAGACATGTCCGATAGGCAAAGTAGAAGAAATTGTCGAAGCAATGAGATTTTATGGCATCCTCCAGATGAAAGTTACATGTATCCTTGTAGCTTTTGGAATAAACTGTTCTTTGAAGATTGTAGCATTGCTTAATTAATCTGTTTTCGTGCTAAACTGGTAACGCAACCTAACCGGATGAACCAATGTTTCTAGGCATGTTAGGGTTATAATTTCCGAATCCTCCTCTCAAAAATGGATGATAAATCTGTTGTTTGGGTGTGTATGATTTCTTATATCCAGATCCACGCAACAATGGGTTATAATAGTAACTTTTCTTCGGGTAGCCTCCTCGTAAAAATGGATGATAGAACGAATCACCCGATCTTTTATTTACCAAACCATCGTAGCCTCCTCTCAAGAAGGGATGGTAAAATGTATCACCAGATCTCTTACTCACGTCATCATCGTCCTCAATAATATCCATATCAGGGGAGATAAATCTACAGAGTTCGCACGCACCCGCGTGTTGGAATGCGTAACACAGGACACATGATTCCGTATATACTGAGTCCGCTACTGTTGGTTCATATTCTGAAAGATTGTCCTCTAATTCTACAGGCATCGATACACATACTTGAAACATCACGATTGATGCTACCGCTATATAGACTACATGTAACGCCGTGGCATCCATTTCTGAAAATAAAAAAGAACTTTTATAAACTACCGGCTCTTAACCGGGGATTTGGTAATCGTGGTACATATACCCGCTCTTACCGTCTTTTATGACACAATATTTTTAATATGATCCATACATATTTAAAAAAAAATATCTCTTTGACTGTCATAAGCGAACTTTCTCGACTACAGGGGTCCCTGCCATAGACGAATTTTCTCGACAAATTTGTGTACCCATATAATACCAGCTTTTGACAGATGAAACAGAGGACTTTGTGTTACAATTGGTAAACTTTCAGTATTTCTTTTGGGGAATTTTCCAACAGAAAAGACAACAATATGGCTGCCATTAGAACATGCACTTGATATATATGCCTGCCAAGAAGCTGTAAATATCACCCTGAATGACGATGAAAATGCTGGAAAAGGTTGCGAGATAGTTTGAAATTATGTAGTAGAGCTAGATGACAATTTCAACAATCTGCTCCATCAAAATATTATACTTTCAATGGAAACATCTAATTGAGGTTTTTTCATTCACTTTTTTCCGTTGTCCTAACATTCCAACAATTTGTGATTTGAATCAAAATGAATAAATATTGTCACTTTATAAATAACTTTGAAATTTTGGTCACATATAGATGCTTAATATGTCTATAATGTTGTGAAAATGTGAAAGGAATCCATCAAATAAGTCAAAAGTTATGGCTGTTTTTGTCTACAGCGTATTGATTCTTGGAAATTTCTTAAAATTACAGGACCGTCCAATATTGGTAATTTGGCAGCAAAAGAGATATCATCATTTATAGTAAACTTGAAAGTACGCACTCTCTCGATAAGTGAGGCAGTTCATGACTTCTTAATTACAACTTAAAAAATCTTCAGAGTGTCGTTAAATTCCATTCAATAAATCATTTTGTCCGAGACCGTGGTATAGTTAGCGTGGTAGACGGCCATTATCGTATATTTTTGTTAACAAGACGTGCCACAACATGCAACAACTCCATGAAATGCAAATGAAGAACGCCCCTTGGGACCTCATTGCTTGAAGACTAATATAGATTATGGCGTATTGTGAACCCCTTTACGTACAATTGTTGTCACGAAAGCACAATTTAGCCGTTAACGTTAGAAACATAAATAGGCCTATATTTGTAGCTGCACTTGTGAGATCTTTTTATCCCTATGCCAACACATTTGGAATGTTTTCTTTACATAGATACCAAGGTAGAGATAGTGTATGATGGGATGGGCAAGTCTACGGACAAATGTGCCTCGCTTCAGGTAAGACATTTTGCAATAACTTTGTTATTTCTGTGTCAAATTTCAACGGTTTGTTGCATGTAACCCGCCTTACTGAACTATTTCCTCTGGTGTATGACTTACTTGAAACATTCTAGTACGTGTTGCAAAAAACTGATCCCAACCGATCAGAAAAACGGCAAAAAATCAGATCATTTTTCTGGTCGGTTGGGGTCAATTTTTAGGAAAAGTATTAAGGAGCTTTCAAATAAGTCGTATATCTGAGGAAAGAGCTCAGTAAGGCCAGACACATGCAACAAACCTTTTGAAAACTTACACGTACAGTAGTACATATTGAAGCAATGACATGGGTCGTTAATTGCCATATAAGTTTTGTAAACGTTAAATTCACTTTTCTATGACAGGTTTGCGAATACCACCCGAGGTCTCGCCAAACCTGTAAAAGAGGAGAAAGGTAAACTAGTTCCTGTTTAGGCGCACCTGTATCATTTTATAATTACCAATCAATACTTTACGTGGTGCCAATTAGGCTTTCATTGTGGGAATTTACGTTTTAATTAGAACGTACAAATATTTGACATTTCTCGAATTATGACAGCGACCAAGTGCCTTGGGATCAATTATATTGATATGACAGTCTATATAAATCATCCTTGGTAAACGTATTGGTGTGCTTCCTCCTGACCTAGTGCCTTTGGGTTATCTCTATTGAAATGAAAATATAATCTTTATGAAAAAAGCTGTAGAAATATATACAGAGGAAAACTTTGAACTGAGAAAGCCTTATCATGTATATCTGTTTGACCACCCGAACGAGTATGTGTCAGGCAATCATGGACCTAATAAGTTTCGTGATAGTTTAAACTTTAAGCAATGATATAACTGTGCAAAACTGTGCAAAACAACATGTATAACAAATATGTTAACGTTAAGTCAAATGGTTACTTTTAGCGTTTAGGAGCATTTTCAGGAACGCTCACGAGCAATTTTACAATTGTTTAAAATTCATGAAATGAGCATAACGTGTACAAATGTGGAATTAAAAGGGGGGTCTTTTGACATTTGAGACCAACATCAGCATGTTAAAAAAACGCGGGGATCTTACGTACTCACGGTTGATAATCACGTGATACAACAATTTCCGAAAACCATCGATAATTTTGTTAAAAGTGGGCCGATTTGAATTCGGTTTGAAACATAGAAAGTGGACAGGTGCAATGCATTAGATAAACATTGGTCGATTTTTGAAAAATTACTTGATGAAAAAGTTTTTGAAGATTAACCAACATTTAAGATTATATTCATTAATTTTTTTATCAGTAGATTTTCCAGAATACCATTACGCCGAGCTTATTTCTGGCATTTCCCACCTTTTCTGCTTTAAACCGAATTCATTTCGGTCAAGTATTAAGAAAAATACTGATGACTTCTGAAATTCCGAGTCACGTGATTAACCCAAATTTAATGCGGCCCTATAGATGTATATTGTTGGTCTGATTCCAGATTTTCAAATTTTCATAATTCTCTGTCAAAGCGAATCCTATTTCACCAACAATATTGCAGGAAATACTAACTAGTATCATACTTCATTACGACCTAGTGAACGTTTGTTACCTGATGTTTCCACAGAAAATCATGTCGGAAATAGAAACCATTGCCATGTATGACCACCTGAGCACTATCTTATATTTCTACAATTATTCAAATTCAAGTTCCTTTTCATTGTATAACGTTAAACGAAATTCGGATATTTGAGCCTTTAAATGTCAACACTAACAATGCACTAAAAATCGAACATGAATAAAAGAACGTCCGCACTAAGTTTTAAAGGTTTATCACGCCTGATTTGAAAGAATCACAGATGGAATGTGGATTGTATAACAATCTGAAACTGCGTGCAATTTTATATGTGACCTGTCATGCTATGCAGTGATCATCTTGGAAGTTTAAAGCGAATATAATTATGGAAGAAATGATTGACTCAACAGTGGTCAACTAGGTGTCGCGTTTGGAAAACGGGCCAATAGACAAAACGTTATAGATTAAAAGAATATCTTAGGATTTTATCCTAATCGGCCTGCACAGTCCACGCAGACCAACAAATGGTCGATATTTTCTACACTTCCCATGTGATCCCCTTTCTCAAAGGGTTTTGTGTATGATACAGTACATGTAAATACATGAAAATAAAAAGGAGAAAATGAAAAACATTTTTTTATGTTTTGCCTCAATGCATTGTCATACATTTTCTATTAACCCATTACCACACAGTGACTCTTTTTAACTCCCCAAAAGATAAAGGCTTTGGAAAACATTGTGGAAAATGAAGAAATTGCTTATGAAAAGCAATTTCTTCATTTCCCACAACATTTTCTTCCAAAAAAGATGAAAAGACTTCAAATTTCCTCAATAACTTGAAATTGTTGTCTGTAACATCTTTGAATTCAGATCAGTCTAATTTTTTGTCGTTTGATAATGGGTTTAAGGAACAGAACAGAACAATTCTATTATTAGATAAATTCATAGCCAGTTCTTTCATTAGGAAGGGGTTCGCAAAACTATCCATCTGCATGTAATTTCTGTCCAGACTACAACTGTCAAAGACCATACGAATATGGCAGTTCTAGGTTAAGTAATGAAGAATACTATCCATTGGGTCCATAGTATTGTGGCATTTCTATCGGGCGATTAACGCCTTTGTTGATTGATTTATTACAGAATAAGTTGTAGGCCTACAAACCTGTCCTAAACTGGGGTCGTATTCACCAACATTTCTTAATCGATTTTCTAAAGCAGAATTACATAACAAGCCATCCGACTGGCCGAGACACATGTCTCGGCCAATCTGATGGATTGTTGTGTAATTCTAAAAGTGAACTTGGACTTAGACTGGTTAGTGAATGCCGCCATATACGAATATGGCAGTTCTATGTTAAGTAATGAATTATACTATCCATTGGGCTCATAGTATTGTGGCATTTCTATCAGGCGATTAACGCCTGTGTAGATTGATTTATTACAGAATAAGTAGCACAAACAATTCCCAAACAGGAACTGTATTCACACCAAAAAATCTGAATTGATTTTCTAAAGCAGAATTACATAACAAGCCATCAGATTGGACGAGGCGTATGTCTCGGCCAATCTGATGGATTGTTGTGTAATTCTAAAAGTAAACTTGGACTTAGACTGGTTAGTGAATGCCGGCATATAGGAATATGGCAGTTCAATGTTAATTAATGAATTTTTGTATCCGTTGGGTTCATATAGTTTTGTGATATTTAGCGCCTTTATATATTGATTTATTACAGAAAAAGTTGAACAACACTCTCCCAAGGAATGCTTGGCTTTGAGGCCCCGATAGAAGAAGATGACGACGAAGGACAAACTTTCAATTTCCCAATTTATCCAAAACCTTTGATATTTGGACGACATTTGCGAACGTTCATTAGTGTTCGTCCTAGTTTTTGGACCAATGAAATTGCAGTATATTTGAAAATTTCGGCGCTATATTTCACATAAACGCACTGCTGGTCAGTTTATGTCACGGATATACATAACCACGCCCCGTTTCCTCAAAAAATGATGTAATTTTTGGAAAAATGATGTAATTTTATGGAAAATGATGTAATTCCAGTAAGATCCGCTTGATAGAAGCTCCAGTCGGAGGCGTGGTTTGAAGAATGACAGTAGAAGCGAATGTTTTCATTGGTTGACGAACACTAAGTCATATAGAGTCTGTATAGTAGATTCTACGCGATATAAACGTTCAAATGCTGTGCCTTTTGAACGTTTATATCGCGTAGAATCTACTATACAGCCTCCATCTAATACATAGTCTACAGTTTCTGATGACAGAACGCGTACATCGGAGGTCAAATTAACGAAAGACTTCACTGCAATAATTCAGTTTAAGCATGCTCATGGGAAACGCCTGGATTTTTTTCTTTTCAATAAACTGTTTCCTTGGGAGATAATCTGTCGCCATGTGATACAATTATGTAGTTTAGATTGCGATACAAGAAGGTTTATTGACCTCCAGCAAAGTGAAAGGTTAAAAGAGAAAGTAAGTCTGTATAATTTGGGAACATGGTCATTTATGGCTTATAAATACATGTGACCTCTCGCGATACAAGGGACCTCGTGTGAAGTCCGTAAGACCAAATTTTGAGAAACAAACGAGACCCAGTAGAGGTCAAACAAATGTCGTATTTTGAAAAATTTATGAAAGTATAAAAAATATGGTAAGATACACAAAACATTCTAGATTCGGAAAATTACCAAAGGATGAACATTTTCTATCATAGTCAGTCTGTGCAGACTGGCTCACATTTTCTCAACAAGGTCTATTTTAACGTGACAGGTCACGTATATGGAAAGGGTCGTAGAAAAGTATCGTTTTATCGAAAAGGAATAAGTCGTAAATGTTCAAATTAACGAAGGAATTTATTGCTTAAATTCTCTTTACGAATGCCCATGGGAAGACCTAGATTTTTGTCGTAGATCATATATCGCCGCTTTGAGATACATTTGATATACTTTTGAGCAAGAGTCTGAGGAAAAAAGTCCCTTGTGGTATTTGAGACTACCATATTTCCAAGTAAATCCGTTGTCGTTTGGTTTTAGTGCTGTTTTCCCAGAGACACTACAACTTCTAAATAACGTATTAGAAAACAGCTTGGACATTAATAAACGTATGCGTGTGTGAGCTCAAATGTGTTGGTCGATTTTTTTTTGAGATTCCAGCTGACTTAGATAGATCTAGTGCGATTTAAAGGTTTAGTTGCATAAATTGCACTTTACACTCAACCCAGATGTTAACAATAAAATATATTTTTAAACAGAAAGTCAAACCTTGATTTCGTCTTTATAATTAAAACGTTTGCGTTTAAGATTGAATAAGGGTGGAACTTTCAGAAAATCACAAAACAAATTTTAGGGACCTATCCAGCCTTTTTGAAACAGGCCGATCTAATTACAAAATGTTCATACTTAAAACTTTCCTTTTTTTGTCAATTACGGAAACGCTTGCGAATTGGCAATAAGTCCTTATTTCGCAATAATAAAACACTTGTTTGGGAAAATTAACAAATAACCAGACTTCATAAATTCACTTAACGTAATTCTGAAAATAAATAGTTTTCATATTGTCTTATAACGACATTGTTTAAAGTGACATTTCACAGACATTTTTCATAAATGTTACTTTTATTTTTATCTGAAAGTGCATATTTCCTTATGAAAATTCTGAAAATTTCAAGCCAAAATATTGCGCCGTGTACGAGAAATTATATATCTTTTGTGTTCAAATTAAACAAATTGTTGTGGACAACAGTTCAGATGTATATGGAATTAGTCATAATGAGCTCGACTTTAAAGGCATGTTATTCGCTCATCAGCAACAACTTCAAAAAACTGATTGTATTTATGCCCATTAGAATAACCAATCTTGTCATCAAGGTATACTTTAAAAAACTGAAATGAAAATGAAATGTCCCTTTAAACCATTACTGCACAGTAACGTCTTTTGACTCCCTTACACGAAAAGGTTTGGGACAACATTGTAGAAAATAGAGAAATTGCGTGTGACAAGCAATTTCGGTATTTTCTACAATGTTATCTAACCCAAAATATTTTAAAATCAATTTGATATTGTTGTCTGCAACACCTTCTAACTTGGAACAACCCAAAATGTTGCCATTTGGGAAAGGCTTAACCATTTCCCAAACAGCATTTTCCGTGCTTTGTGATCGATTCTTACTAAAATAGAATTTACTCTGTCTTCTGAAATACATTTAAGATTGAAATACTCCAAATTTTAAAATACTTCCGTTTAAGAAAGGGTTCCAAATTTAAGGTGGTCGATAACTCGTTTTTTCCCAGAAAAAAACGCACTTATTCTAGTCAAATTAACAAGACACCAGACTTAATAAATTCATTGTAAGTAATTCTGGCAAAAAAAATATACATTTTATGATCTCTTCTTTATATGACATTTTAAAAGTAGCACTAAATCGCTGCTTCTAAAAGAAAAAGAGGTTTTCGTTGAAAAGCGACGATATTTTATTCGACAATAAACACTATTTAACCAGAAAGAGCATGCATCTAGGCTGGTCAAATTAAAACCGAATAGTTTCAAAAAGCATTGAGTTGACAGATAATCAGTAAGACATTTTTATCATAACGAAATAATGCTAGAATGGTCAAATTAACCAAGGACACGACTGTATAGAACCAGTTTACGTATGCACATGGGAAGACTTTCGGTATCTGGTTACGACTACTAAGTATTTATGCCGGGATAATAAAATAAAATCTACTGGCCAAGACTCTTATATACTCCTCACAAAAAGTTAAGCAACAAAGATGTTTTTCTTTCTCAAATGTGTTTTATCACATCTAATGATCTATGTTTTATACAATACAAAGTTGGGGTCTTATTACACAAATTACGTTGAATGATTGGGAAAATCATCAAACAATAACGAAGTTGCAGATCCTCGAAAACCGTCCCGACGAAACAATGGTGCAAAAAGTCACTCGGCAGCAGTTCAGAATGTGTAAAAAGTTGTTTTCCGGCCACTTCAGACCATGACCGAGCATCAAGTACCTGGTATGACCCCTACGATGTCCAACACACGCCCGAACACACCTTGGCATCAAGCAGATTTGCCTGTCTAATGTCCGTTGTGGATTGATCCTCCATTCTGTCTGAAAGACCTGTTGCTGCTCATCCAGTGTCTGTGGGCGAACATGCTGACCATAGACACGCCCTCAAAGAATGTCCTATGTATGTTTTATCGAATTAAGGTCTAGAGACGTAGCAGGCCAGTCTATATGTCTGATGTTGTTGGTCCACAGAACTTCAGTCACAATTCCAGAGCGATAGGGACGGGCATTACCATCCATTAACATTACAGTTGGATCTGTTTACTGTACCAGAAGGATGATAACAGGCGTGATGATCTCATAAATGCACCTTACACCAGTCATTGAACCTCCTCTGGTGACAACCAGCTCTGTTCTGTGGCAAACCCTGAAACCTCTCCAGACCATCAAACTCCCACGTTCATATTGGTCGTGTTCAGCGATGTTACTGTCGGCAAACCGTTCATTACCGTTTCTCCACACACGCGTCATGCCATCATTAGAATCAAGGCAGAATCTTGACGAGTCAGTTAAGAGTTTGTGACGCCAACGAGTGACCCTCAGTTTTGATGTTGATGTTCCAATATTAATCTTTGCCGTCGATGTCTTGGGGGAAGTTGGATCCGTTGAAGTGGTATCCTGGACCTTAGACCTTCTGTGTGAAACATGTTCCTCACGGTTTGGATGGAAAGTCTGTTTCCTGACACCCTCTGAAGGTCATTTTACAGCGATCTGGTCCTACGGACTAGGGTTGCAACATAACGGTCTTCACATGGTGTTGTTACTCTTAGACGACCTGAACGTGGTCTCTCTGACATCTGTCCAGTTTGATTGTATCGGGTTATTGCTCTTCAGTCAATACTGCGATGAAATTTAAAGTGAATGGCAGCAGCAGTCTTGGTTGCCCCACCCTGTAGCATTCCAACAATTTGAGCCACTTCAATTGGAGTCAAGTGACGTATTGGCATGATTCAAATGTTGATGACATCAAAGTTGTCAAATTGACGCGTTTTAAGCACATACGGAGCTAATGCCAAGTTTGACATCCGTATATGCGACACATTTTGCATGCATGTTTTGGGGGTGACTGTGTTCTAATCACGTGATAGCTGTTTTTGGAGACGATAACATTCAGTATTCTTTTAAGTGTGTTTAAGCATAGATATGGCTGTCCGAATAACACATCTGTGCAAACATTTCCGCGTGTATAAAAAATATTGAGAGAATTACTTTTGTTGCTTAACTTTTTGTGAGGAGTATATTTACTGAGAATCTTTGAGTTCACAGATTGAGCATTGAGTTCGCAGGTTGTTAGTAAGACCTTTTAATCGCCAGAATGGTCAAATTAACCAAGGTCTTGACTATATAAATTCAGTTTACGTATGCTCATGGGACGACAGTCAGCATCTGGTTACAGCCATTAATGCCGGGAGAATAAAATCAAATCTACTGCTCAATACTTTTATATTCACCGAGAATATGTTTATAAAACTTCAAATCTACATGTACAAATATGTTTAGGTAGCCGATAAACCATATTTTCGTATAACAAATCAGTACAAGACTGGTCAAATTAACCAAGGACTTGTCCTTATAAATTCAGTTTACGTATGCTCAAGGGAAGACAGTCAGCATCTGGTTACGACTATTAATACCGGGAGATTGAAATCAAATCAACTGGCCAAGGCTCTCTTATATACTCAGCAAAAGAGCTAACGCATCACTTTTTAAAATTGCATAACTTCTTTATTGTCAAAGATTTAGATTTATAATTTGGCAAATGTTTATCCCACAAGTTTTTGCACTCATTCATAAAACTATTTCTAAGTTTTCTTTCTTATGTGACCGCGTCATACCAAAGGGGGCCAAAACAGTTTTTCGGCTCCTGTAACTTGTAATCTTTTTCAAGCATTTTTGTTTGAATTGATTTTGAAAGCTGGTTTATTGTGAAATTAAAGTCTGAAAAAAAAAAATAATTTTCTATCTAACATAACAAGGGTTGTTCCGGGACAACGTAGCTCAGATAGAGGCACATTTTTGAAAGAAAATGCAAATTTTTCAAGGTCAAGGTCACAAGGTCAAATTTTATAGTGTCAGGTGAAAGGTCTTGTTGGGGCCTGTCTATGTGTGAAATATCAAGACTGCATCTTTTGCAGTTCATAAGATATAGACCGATACGTTTTTGTCTACGTAACCTACGTCGCCGTCGAAGCCATCAATGACACCAACGGCACTAGTGATGTAACAATGCCTCTGTGGGAATACGTTACGCGCGCATAAAAGTGTTAAAGCCGTCGGTTTGTTTTTTAAGGGTAACTTTTATAAACAGAAACTCTTTCAGCCAATGCAAAAGGTTTGAAAGTTATGCGTGAATTTTCCATTTTAATCAAATTTCAGACTTTATGAATTTTAGAATTAAGGGTGTCCTTATTAAAAGTTCAACATTTTACAAGATACTGTCACATTTACTATGAAATTTCATAGATCTCTTAGCAAATGGTGGTAGTCAGCATGTGCAAATTTTGAAGGTATTCTGTAGGTTCGTTAAAAAAATATTAACAAAGATCTGAGTGATGCGTTAGCAGTTTTGCCGAGTATATTTACCGAAAATCTTCGACAAAGTTTCAAATATAGAAATATGTTTTGTGTAGTCGTTTAGTCCTATTTTGCCAAAACGAAACAGTCCAAGGCCAGTCAAATTAATCGAGGAAATGACTGAATAGATTCCGTTTACGTACGCTCCTGGGAAGACTTTTAGCATCTGGCTACGGCTACTAACCCATTACCAAACGACAAAATGTTAGGGTGTTCCGAATTGGAAGATGTTGCAGACGACAATGTCAAGTGAACGAAACCTTGCATTTTAGTCCTTTTACGTAGAAATCAATGTGGAAAATGAAGAAATTGCTTGTCACAAGCGATGTTTTCCAAAGCCATTATCGTATTGGTAATCAAAAGGAGTCTCTGTGTGGTAATGGGTTAATGCCGAGAGAATAAAATCAAATCTACTGTTCAAGGCTCTTTTGTATTTACCACTTACATAAGCCGGATTTGAAAAAAAAGGCATTTATGGCATTTGAAACTGACATGGATCCAGATCAGCCTGCGTATACATGCAGTCTGATCAATGACAATGTTGTTTCCTAATTGTATTTAGTTACTGCTGGTAACTCCAAAAGACTGAAATCAAATATACTTAGAAGTATATTTAAGTTGGTATTAATGTAGGATTCTTAGTAACACGTAAAATTAGGTTCGTTATTTTTTATGAATTCTAAAAGTATGCCGTTTGGTAGAGGGTTAATAGGATATGATTTATAGCATTTTCCTGGAGAAATAGTTTTGTAGGAAATAAAGTAGCTGACATATCACGTAGATAACATAAAACTTGTTAAATTTAATTCCCCTTTGAACAGAACTGAGAAACATGTTTTATTTTCTAAGAAATATTATTCCATTATGAGATTCTGGTAAATTGATTAACCTTTTTTTCTTAAACAAATCTGGTATTGACGTCCATAATCAAATACTTTATTTCTAATGTCCACTCTTCTTCAAATTTTCGGTCTCCTGACCTTCTTCAGAGAAACAAATATTTATATTATTATTCTACATCATATTAACATCCATTGTTCCTCCATTGCTTATGTTTACTACGACGTCAAATAGACTTTGGAAAGTATTAGGCGGGAAAAAAAAGAAAATTTAATGCTGATGACCATCATCTTAACCCCTTTTCTTCATACTTTCAATACTATGATGTTTTGTAACTTTGTCATCTTAAACACTGATACATTTAGACCACCACCAAAAGTATTTTGTTAGAGAAGGGTTAAAGGATGAATGAGTTGAGATATGATAAAAGGGATGTAAAAGCATTGTAGACTACCTTACCTAAACGGCTAGGCCCATTGAAAGCCACCGAAGATGACAAAAAGGTAACTGGTACATATTTAATTTGTGAACAATATTGCACACAACATATCATCGCAAAAATAGAAAACGGTGGTCATCCACATTTTATTCTTTCGCCTCAATGTTTTTTAAATTGTTTTTCAGCGACCATGTATATATTTTTTCAAATCTATTTTGCTTTTAATGGGAAAAGTAGGGACACAATTAATAAAAAATAGCAATTCTGATAATCAGGATGGTTTATTTTGCCATCTGAATAACCCTTTCATTTGGACAAGTCCTCATATGTTTCTTTTAAAACAAATCCGCTTTGGTCCTTCTATATAATCTTTTCCTTGTAATTCCCCACGCAAATTGAATCTAGGTATTATAGCCAACTAATTCTATACATGTATAACTAAAATACGAGCGTAAATGAAATCGCTCTAGATAGTAATTCCTGCAAATTCCCAAATAGGCACTCGTTATGGCAACTCCAAAAGAAAATGCGATGGTAAAAACATAGATATCTTTAAAAGTGTATATATCATTTATTTTGTCACCTGAATAACATTCGAATTTGGACAGAGTCTTAGTTAAGTTTGTCTTAGGAAATGTTAAATCAAATTCGTTTTAATCGTACAGTGATTTTTTTAGTTAATTCCCACTCAAATACGAGTACTTGTAGGTATTTAACATAAGTATCACTGAATGAATAGGATTCCAATAAAAAGGCTTATGATTTCCGCTTGGAATGGTTTAAGTTTATATGATTATTATGTCTCTGCATCGTCTTTGAATCTGGACATCTTTTTCTAGTTAATTCTAACTTTATAGGGTTAATTCCAAGGATTTCTCTATTTTTTCTGATTCCAAAACAACCACCAAAACAACTACCATTAAAAATTCTGATAATCAGCGTTTGCTTCTTTTATGTTCTTGCTCGTTGAATTGAAACTTTATAACTAAGACGTGTGTTTATCTATCCATATCATCTTTGAATTTGATATCTCCAAATAATTGTTCGGGAAAGGAATCAAATCCGATTTATTAGTTCTACTATAATCTTCTTCTAGTATTTCCATGCAAAATTAAAGGTTAATACCAATATATAAATAAAATTCCGATGATTTCACCGCTAATTCTGACAAATTCCCAAACGATTCATTAAAACCGCTAATGTCAATTCCAAAAGAAATTCTTAAGGAAATAAAAATGGAAATTGCTAATAATAATTAATTCATTCGTTTTACTCAATGCAACCTTTAATCGCTGTTTTTCGATAAAAAAGACAAGCTGCAATTACGAGGTTTTTGTTGAAAAACGATGTATTAATTCAAAAACACTTTATTTCAAAATCGTTTGGTAATCTGCATCCCTTCTGAATTTGGGCAAAGGTAAAAATAATTCGCTTCTGTGATGAATGCTTAAATCAAATCCGCTTTTATCTACTATTATCTTTTTTCTAATAAATTCCCATGCAAATAAGATCCAAGCAAACTACCTCTATAAAGATGAAATTCCGATGATTTCCTATTAATTCCTGCAATTCAAGAACAATCACTAGTATTATCGATTCTTAAAGAAATGCCAATAGTGATTGTTAAGAATTAGCGATTCATTCTTTTTTCCTCAATGTTCTCTTATCGATTATATCAAAATTTGATTTTTATTGAGGTATTGTTAAATTTTTATCTGTATCACTTTTAAATTTGGACAAGTACAAAATATCGTTTGGGAAAGGATAAAATAAAGTCCACTTTAACCTACTATAATCTTCTTCCACGAAAAATTCTTAATGTATTAAGCCAACTACCTCTAAATAAAATTCCGATGATTTCTCTACTATAATTCCTGTAGATGTCACTCGCACAATTGCCAGGTTAAAATGAGCCTTATTTAGCATCAATCATGGCCAATATATTGGCGGAATCAACCCACATTGTTGATCGGTCCCCAACAATTATTTCTGCCAGGGCATAGGAAACGGGGACTACGTTTACAATTAATAAAACGACAACAGCTAAGACTGGACCCAGTTGAATTTGCTGGAAACAATTCATTTCAGCTTTGTGTTTGGTGAATGTATAACACAAAAGCATGAAACGTGTTGGTAGAAAAGGCGGAAATGAAAAACTTTCTTTAGTTGTTGATATCAGTATCAGGTACATGTATTATTTTGGGATCGAGCTGAATGTGCAGAGACCGTCAGAGATCAGACTGTTCATAAGCACTGACTCGTTATTTTTTTTTTTATTTTTTATTTTTTTATTTTTTTTTTTTTTTTTACTGCTGCCAATAAAAATAAGGAGTTATAAAAGGACATCGTGGATCTGTATCAGACTTCGTGTATGCACAGACTGACCAAGATTCATTTTGGTGTCAAGTGCGATAATGGCCATTTTCCCATGTCCAAGCTCATTTCATATGACAATCGGCCGCTTCTGGCGTCAAATTGGGAATTCAAATGTCATAAATAATTGTACCTGATTGGATAGTTCTAAAAGTAAATAATTATCCCAATAATGACCAATACTTTCAATTATTGAACAGGTTCGCTGTTGTAAACATAGAAGTGCGTATATTAGACCGATCCTGTTTTAAGTCATTGACGTAAAGAACTTGAATTTGGCAATCATTTAGACGATGCTGTATTTAGACTCATCCCATGAGAAGTCTGGAAATATGTAGAAAAATCATTTAGGAAATGATCAATCGCTACCATAACACTTTATGGTATTCAATAAGGTTATTTCATCTAAGACCCCCCCCCCCCCGCACACAACAGCCTCCGAAAGTCGTCCTTGGACTCTTAAAACGCCGCTTAAATGTTTAGTATTTGTTATTTATAGTAACATACTCTACATCCCAAAGCGTTTTGGTAACAATACCCTCGAACACAAATCGTTTTAATGTTGAATGCACTTGCTCTTTATCGCTGTATATTGAATGCACGTGCGTCGTCATTGTTTTCTCCACATATTTAGGGAGCCTCGTTTTGATAATGTCGATTTGTGACTAGTGATAGTAATAATGTTCATGTATAAATGTTGATTTCCCATAAACCCATCGTCTGTACCTCCGGAAGTGTGTTCTGTGGGTACAGTCTAAAACATAAGTGAAAGGACCTTATAACAAGAGAACCTAGATAAATGTACATGTACATGTATGAACTTATTATATATATTTACCTATATGACGAGAACCTTCAATTATTTCTCTGCTTCTCTGTTGGATTCAGAATTTCGTAGATCAAACAAATTCTGTTTTTAGCTTTTGACGTACATGTATACTATTTTAGACTTGTCCCTCGAGAAGTCTGGGAATATATAGAAAATCATGTAGTACATGATAAATCGCTTTCCATGCCAATTTCCGTAAAAAAGATGATCAATGCAAATTATCTGAAACTTATAGAAGTACCATTTAATAACAACAGAAGGAACAAAAGAACAGGTACTTGTAAATTTATTTTTTTAATATGGCTGGTCTTTGTCTTTTTATCGTATAACCATTATTGTTTTGACACTATATAGCATTCTACTAACGGTCTCGATATTTAACGACCCATAATATTAAACAATTTGAAATGAGTTGCTAAGTTATAAGAACAGACTATCGTATATGGAGCAATCCTTTTTAGAACATTGACGTAATAACCTTGAATTTGGAAATCCTTAAGACGTTACTATATTAAGACTTATCCCAAGAGAAGCCCTGGAATATGTAGAAAGTCAACCGCTTTCTACGTCTACATTAGTACATACAAAGTAACAATACAAATGATAACGTATACCAATACAATACAAAAACAATAAAAGTAACTCAAGAGAAGACTATTTCATGTACAAACTATTATTTCGAGCATTCGGTTTGCCTTTTTTAGAGTCCAGTAGGCCCCTATATTTATCAAATATTCTGACAGACTGTGTCCTTTATGTATTTCGGTCTCGGTTGCATTTTTATAAAATAAGCTGTAGTTTAGGCCCCGGTTTCTCGAAAAAACTTACTTTTTTAGTACGTTCTCATGCTAAAATTTGAGCACCATGCTCAAATCGCACGAAATCCACGTGAACTTCAATCGAATACCATTCAACGTTGGAGAGTATCCCTTTGAAGTTGAGCATATTCTCATGAGAATATACTTAAGTTTTTTCGAGAAACTGGGACCTGGTGCTTTTAACGCCACCGACGATTTGCGTCTTATCTTTACGGGACACATAAAGATATAATTGTGGGAGGATTGTCTATATACGCATGAATGACTGAATGAATTGATGGGTTAATCGATATTTGGATTGCGAAATACTGAACGTTGATTTGATTTTTCACATACAATTACCATGTTACATATCGTCTGTGTTATTGCAAAACCTCGTAACTACAGCTTTAATCAAGCTGTAGTTACGAGGTTTTGCAATGACACCGACGACAACGCTGCTTCTCAACGAAATCCAAGTAACTGCAGCTTAAAACAAGCTGCAGTTACGAGGTTTTCGTTGGATAGCGACGATATATAGGATAATGCGACAGAGTGAATCAGATGTACTTGACATGTACGTGAGCGTGATAACGACAGTTCGTGCGTTCATGTTTCTCCCGTCGGTAACCTTTCCTTTCTTTATTAAAGTGACATTTCAGAATTATTTTACATATATTTTACTTTTATTCTATCTGAAAGAGCATGTTTTCTTATGAAAATTCTGAAAATTTCAAGCCAAAATATCGAACCGTTTACGAGAAATATATAT
The DNA here is from genome assembly GCA_963680895.1 of Fragum sueziense. Taxonomy (NCBI): domain Eukaryota; kingdom Metazoa; phylum Mollusca; class Bivalvia; order Cardiida; family Cardiidae; genus Fragum; species Fragum sueziense. The sequence goes on along the minus strand of OY804598.1, from coordinate 61,099,376 downwards.
TTTGTGTTAAAATTAAACAAATTGTTGTGGACAACAGTTCAGATTTATAATATAGAATTGTCATTTCTGTCTCGACTTTTGAGGCGTATTTTTCGCTTATAAATAACAACTTCAAAAAACCGATAGCATTTCTACGCATTAGAATAAACAATATTTGCATCAAGACACACTTTTAAAAAATGAAATAAATGTGAAATGTCACTTTAAGACAAGATTTTCTCTGTAGATCTTGTCCTCAATATTTCTTTCAAATTAGTCTCTATTGAGGAAACTAAAATAAATTATTATTAAAGAATGGAATTAAAAAACAGAACCCGAATGAAAACATCGTCCCTGTTTAATTGATGAATGGTTCCAACTTTGATATTGATACACCGTCACCGGGGAGACATTTTGTTATAAATGAGCAGTTCCTTGATGGATTATGAAAAATAGCCCATTGTTAATGATTTGTTGATCATAATTTTTTTTATTAATAGTTGTCCAATTATTGTATTGAACTAAATTTCACAATGCTGCTAGCCAGTGTTTAGACAAATGGTAGTCAGCACAGGCTGGTCAGTATCGGTATTTTATGTCATGCATCTTTTATCTAAATAAAATGTATCTATGTGTTAAACCAAGCATTTTGTTGCCATAGTAATGTGACTTTAAAGTGACATTTCACATTTATTTCATTTTTTAAAAGTATGTCTTGATGCAAAGTTTGTTTATTCTAATGCGTAAAAACGCTATCAGTTTTTTGAAGTTGTTATCTATAATCGAAAAATACGCCTTCAAAGTTGAGAGATAAATGACAAATTATATATAAATCTGAACTGTTGTCCACAACAATTTGTTTAATTTTAGCACAAAAATATATATTTCTCGTAAACGGTTCAATATTTTGGCTTGAAATTTTCAGAATTTTCATAAGAAATCATGCTCTTTCAGATAGAATAAAAGTAAGATTTATGTAAAAATAATCATGAAATGTCACTTTAAAAGTCAATCAGTACCAAATACAGTGCTGTGAAGGTAGTTTGTCCCCAAATTCCCCTGGAACTGGCTAGGTTTACATTCGGGACCCTTCGATTCCAAAACTCCATCCGCTATTATAGGCCTACTAGACTACGACGCCTAAGCTACATGTATCTTATATATTGTTTTTCAGATGATTTTAAGCCTCTCTTACAACCCGTCGTGCGTCTTTTTAAATCGTACGTTTTTAAACGCTGCAAAATCGCACGATTTTTAAAGACGCACGACGGGTTGTAAGAGCGCCTCATAAGAATTGTCCGGTCAGTTCTTTTCTGCGTGCAGTCTGCGTCGTGGTTGTGTCCACAAAAATCGTACGTTGCACGTGCGTGCATCGCGCGACTAAACGTACGTTTTAGACGCAGACAGCACGCAGACTGCACGCAGGAGCACGTACGACCGGTTGTAAGAGAGGCTTTACTATCATAATCGTTTGAACACTCCTCTTTCAAAAACAGATATCAGCTTGCCTATAAACAATCATTATCGTTCATGTACCAGCAATGTTTCCCTAGTGGTTAAAAATTTACTGAACCGATAACGTTGTATTCAAATAATGCTCAGAACTGCAATGCTATCTAAACTCTTTGTACTTTAAATTCCACCGGGATGCTTATGGATTAGGCGTCGATAAACGGATTGAATAGCTTAGATTCTAGATAAAAGTGATTTCCAATAAATCGCCGCTTTTCAACGAAAACCTCGAAACTGCAGCTTATAACAAGCTGCAGTTACGAGGTTTCCAATGAAAAGCCTTATATATGTAACCAGATTATTCCCAATTGATTATACATGACCTTCGATTTGAACATAGAAAGGGGGCTCTTGTCACCACTCACCATAGTATACTTTGTTTCATTTACTAATATTTGTAGATTATATTTGAGTGATGATCTAGAAAAAGTTCCATTTTGGATTTCTTTACCAACATGGATCCATGTTGTTCTCTTAAGGCTTGAAGATGACATCTAGCAACATCTAGCAACAGTAACAGAACAGCATGGATCCTGATTGGAACAATACAAGTGTGAATTTGACCCCTTCTTTGAAAATGATACAAATGATTAAAATGACATTTCAGAATTTTTTGTCATACATTTTACTTTTATTTTCATCTGAAAGAGCATATTTCCTTATGAAAATTCTGAAAATTTCGAGCCAAAATATTGCGCCGTTTACGAGAAATTTATATTTTTGTGTTAAAATTGAACAAATTGTTGTGGACAACAGTTCGGATTTATATGCAATTTATCGATTATGTATCAACTTAAAATGCGTATTTCTCGCTTATTGGCAACAACTTCAAAAAAACCAATAGTGTTTATACTCATTAGGATAACCAATCTTGGCATCAAGACATACTTTAAAAAATTGAAATTGGAATGAAATGCCCCTTTAAGGAATAGGTCAAAAGGAAACTGAAACGACTGTCAAATAGTAAAAAACATTTCTCCTTTTTACACATTTCTAGTATGCATACATGTGCAATTATGCATTTCAGACATTAAATGAGATTGAAACATATAATGTTTACCGCTCTTTAGATTTTGGTAAAGTCAAAATGGGGTTAGGGACCTTCCTCAAGGCAATACGATGGCACCATTGACTTTGAGATATTAGTAACAAGTTTAGGCCTATACCGTATTTTTAAAAGAGTTTGCAGGCAGTCCCCAAAGCATTGCATGTGAAATATAATCTGTCATTAATGAACCTTTTTACAAACGGCAAAAATAAGACTTTCCTTATTTAGAAGATGTCGTGGGCCACGAATTGGACATTAATACAAAAATGTGTTTTGAACAATATATCACAGAAAATATTGAGACAAAAGGAGAAAATGCTGGTTATCAGCATTTTCTTCTTTTGCGTCAAAATTTTCCCAAGCCTTTTCTATAAGGTACGTCCAAAACTATGTGTTGTTTGGGAAAGGGTTAATATCTGGGCCAATGATCAGTAATTTGCCAATATAAAATTGACACAGACAAATTAATAATTCAAGAATTAATGCCATAATTCTACTCGAGCCAGTGATTTTCAAGATAGCCCTTTGCTGAAATATTCGAGGTATCAATTATAAAACGAAATCAGCAGATATATTGTCATAATGCACAATATTGCAATCTGAACAAAATTATTTGAAAATCATATATTCCTTTTAATTTTACAGGTAGATCTCGGATTATAATACGGAAATGTCTCATTAACATACACGTACATTCGTCATTCATCGCATACATTTAACCGCCCAAAACTATTTTTAATATGCATTCAAATATTTTCCAATTACAAAATACACATTATATTTATTGTAAGTGATAAAATATTCTTACTTTGTACCCACCACTTTTACAAGGCACATGCGGTAAAAATTCGATAATAAATTCTTACTTTGTCCCAATTTTTTTCTTTTCGCACGACCAATTCTAGAATTGACCGCCCGACAAAGTAAGAATTCCTACTTTGCGCATGACAATTCCGGAAATTGCACTAATTCTTACTTTGCGCAAAACATAAGGTTCGGATTCTCAATAAATATTAGAACTGTATGAATACAGAACAATCTGTGCTTGTAAAACTCCCGTTCCTTCTAAAATGCTCACTGCAGGACCTTGCGTATATTTATAAAAGAGAAACATAATTCGTTGGTGGGGAGTCAAAACCTCGTAACTCCAGCTTGAATAAGCTGGAGTTACGAGGTTATGACTCCCAACCGACGATATGTTTGAGATCCTGAATCCAAGTTTCTGTGGTCCAAACTTGGTGTATGAAAAGGCCAACCTTCATTTGGGAGTAAAACACCGCTTCATGGAATTCAAACTAATCCATCATTCTGTTTTTATCATTGTTAACTGACTGAATTGATTAATGCATGCCGAATTTTGATTCATTATCTCTCTAACTCATACAATCCATGGGTTTGCTTTCCTCTAGAGAGACTGACTAGAAAAACGTCAACATTCAAGGGGAAACATTTATCCTGTCACATGATGTAATATCGACCGTGAAAAGGGGTGCCGTGAAACATAAAATGTTTCACGGTCAATAGTAGTACCTTTTCACGGTCACTTGCTTTGTCGGAACTATTTTCTTCCAGTACCCGCTTAACGATTTCTTATAAATAAGACTTACCCAATAAATTCCTACGCCTTACCAGAAAAACTTGATCCATTTCAGGCAGTAACCTATTATTTTATATGTTGTTACTCAATGTGTTGTCATTTTTGTATTTAAGTACAGAAATCATTTAGAAATAATTGCTAGAATATTAGTAAATGCTGTTTGTCAGCATTTGTTTCTTTCTCGCAATGATAATCGGAGCGAATTGAATTAATGACGTAAATTAATGGTTAATAAATGTCAATATAAGTTTCAGTATCTCTCTTACCCATACAAAATCTGTGTTTGGCGTCCTCAAGAGAGAAAACTAAATACTACAGATAGAAACGAAGAAATGTACCGAACCAAAAAAGAAACCATCGGCCCGCCTAGTTCGAATGCAGATATGCTAGATTCTTAGTACAGTTTCAGTCCGTTTGGCTGAAACTAAATATAATTGTAAAATAATGTATTGGGGTTCTTTTAAAATCGTCGAGTTTTTAAAAGCTACTACATGTTCGTAGATATAATGTATGCGTGTACATCTAAGTGATACCCTTGAACAAGTGGTGCATTCTTTGCGAACATTTTTGCGTCAGTGTAGATGGTAATCATCATCCCCATTGCTCTAAACATCCACATTTAAATTACGAAATACAAGTACTTTAACAATCCATATAATTTCGTGATCTGATGCATTTAATACGAGACTGAAGAAGTGAGCAATTATAAAAGATAATTGGAGAATAAAAAGCCAATAACCTCCTTACATGTTTGCATGTGTACAATTGTAAATACTGCTGAGAACAAAATAAACTTAATTATGTGTGGGCGATTACGTGATTGTCATTTGAAAGTGGCTAGGTGTGCGACTAGTTTAATGACTCCTACACCTGATAGATTCATATCACATTTCACACTGTCTTAACTCTTCCCAAACAAGACCTGTGGCCTGTTTCGTCAAAATATTTAAGACGTATTTCTGACTTACCGACGACTTGCGACAAGTTTATGGCAAGAAACGTGTATCTCCATTCTATCAAAACCTGCGTTATGCGATTGTTGTTTTAAGCAATATTTAAGACATTGGTAAGTCAAAAATACGACTTAAATGTTTTGATGAAACAGGCCCCTGGGCCCCGTATTACTAAACATCTTACGATCAAGTTTTGTGTAAACTTTGTAACAAGACATCTGATTGCACGAGAAATCCGACTGAGCCAATCAGGGCTGTTGTTACAAGTAATTATGCAAAAATCAAACGTACGATCGTTAGTAATACGGGCCCCAGGACGTCAGAAATAGAAAAGGCTTGGGAAAACATTCAGGCAAAAAGAGAAAATGCTGATAATCAGCATTTTCTCCTTTTGCCTCAATATTTTCGTGGTTGTAACATTGACAAATATGATATCAATTCATACTTATTTTGTCATCTAAAGCCACTTTTGAATTTGAAAATTTTAAATTTTGACATTTGGGAAAGGGTTAAGGTCCGGTCACACTCAAGTCTCTGTCAACATAACGTCCAAAAATACTCTAAACGGGTTACTATTTATGGACGTTCTCAAGCAGTAACACGATGTATAATCACGTTACTTGAAATGTCCGAAAACCTTCAATAACTTTGTCAATAATTGACCAATTTGAATTCAGTTTGAAGCAGAGAATGTGGGAAAATATCAGGAATAACCTGGACGGAATGGGTTTTTGAAAAACCTATTGATAAAAATGTCATTGAAGATCAACCAAAATGTTGGTTAATCTTCAATAACTTTTTCATCAGTTATTTTTTGAAAAAATCCATTACGTCTATGTAATGCGCAGCGTCTGCCCTCATTCTCTGCTTCAAACCAAATTCAACTCGCTCCAGTATTTTCAAAATAATTGAAGATTTTCGGAAAATATTGTATCACGTGATTATCTACCGTGAGTAACGTCACGGTGGATAATTTAGCGTGATACAATAATTGCAGAAAATCTTCAATAATATTCAAGTTTCAACTTTCAATAATATTGTTAATACGGGGCCGATTTGAATTCGGTTTGAAGCAGAGAATGAGGACAGACGTCACGAGTTAGATGGGCGTGGTGGAATTTTGAAAAAGCAGCTGATAAAAAAGTTTTGGTTGATCTTCAAAAACTTTTTATCAGTGGATTTTTCTAGAATCAACTACGTCCAGCTGATTCCTGGTATTATCCTGCCTTCTCTGCTTCAAACAAAATTCAAATTAGTCAATTAATAACAAAAATATTAATGATTTTTTGAAATTCTGAGTAACGTGATTAACCATCGTGAATGTGGAGTTATGGTGATTATGGGAAACCGAATGATGGCCTTAAAGCTAGGATGTTATAATATTACATGTATTCAATTGTTTGGTGTGTTTTAGAAAATAATATTTAATTTTTAATTTCAATTTTAACCAACTATGGTAAGTATCTTGTCGCTGCTTTTCAACAAAAACCTCGTAACTGCAGCTTAAACCAAGCTGCAGTTACGAGGTTTTCGTTTAAAAGCGACGATTTGCAATAAGTATATATGCATTGATTATTGACTAATTACACATAAAACATTTATATACTAGGACAAAAAAGATACGCAACCCCAATTTTTCATAATATTTTCGACAAAATATGTTTTTAGTGGCTGTTGAGTACATTTTTAATATACCTGCATCCATACGCATAAATACAGTGCCATTTTCTTCAGATGTCGTACATTCATCACGTGATACATGGTAAATTGTTAAAAACTGTTTATCCCCTACCATGTTTTCTAGATGACTACTATCAAAACAAATTTTCATCAAACACAAGCTAGAACATAGACAAAGAAGACGCCAAAACGTTCATATACTTTTCACTACGCTACGCATAGCAATGCTAGGCCCAAACCAGCGCCTAACTGCAGTACAGATGTTGTTGGTGGAAAAGGTTCAAAATGTTGTCGTAAGACATTGATGGGGCAAAACAATCGAAACATTTTTGACTGTATACGTTGTTCGCTCTCAATTGGATCATAACCAATTGAGCATGAGGCGGACGTGCAAGAGATATGACGTCAAGGCAGGACCGAATAATCACGTTAAACCCACCTACGGGATAGGTTTAGACTGCAACGGAGACCGCTAATAACTCGTATGGACTTCACAGCATTCGAATATCGGACCAAATTAAACGAAACAGATTGTTTTTTTACCTCCGTCCAATTTTTTTGTCGTATTGTGTTGACGCTCGATTTAAACTGGGTGTTTTCTTACTAATGAAATTGACTACCGACAAGATTTTGTGAACTTTACAAGGTGAAATGTTATTGCTTTAAATGTATTAAGTTTTGTTTAAATCTGATTTGATGTCTTTGCGTAAGAAGGAATTGAAAATGAAGTTGCGCTTCTTTTTTGTTTCAGTATATATAAATAAATCATCGTTGCCGAGGGACTCATTATCCCATGGGACATAAGCCCCTTTCGCGTTTCACAATATAACATTGATCTATCATTTCCCATGTTTTAGAAGTTAATATTTAATTTCAAATGTAACCAAATCTTTATAATTATCGTATAGTTTGTTCTATAAGTAGATTATACATTGATTATTGAGCCATTATGTGTAAATAATTTATATATAAATGAATTATCGTTGCCTAGGGACTCGTTATGAGAATAAAACATATCCCCAGCGGCATTCGTCCCTTTGACGTTATGCGATGTCTGCACATCGCTCTGGGAAATATAGAGAAAAGTACAATGCGCATATCCAGAGGTGGGGGTCCCCGTATTTTGCACAAAAAATGTGATTAACAAAATATAAAAGGATATGTAATGCGCCATACTTAGGTTCGATCCCCTGGCAAAAATTGCTGTCGGACACCCCATGGGAAAATACTTAGATCCGTTCCTAATTTTATTGCGCTGTCCTTAATGCGCGTTACCATTGCCGACCAAGTCAACTCGATCTAGCTCGATCAAGCGATCGAGTACTGATCGAGCTTGGTCGGCAATAGTGATCGGGACGATCGAGAGTGGTAGGCAAAAATAAACGGGGAATTAATCGACAAGAAATAAAGAAGTCGTGTATATACATTTGATCGAGTTTAATCGGGTTTGATCGGGGAATTAAGGCGATCGAGTTGATTTGGTCGGCAATGGGAACGCGGCTTAACGCTTAACGACAAAGCTATATGTACAGCGTTCCATCGATGCTTGATGAGAAGCAAACAAAGCCATGATTTTCGTCGAAAACCCTGTAACTGCAGCTTAAAACAATCTGCAGTTGTGAGGTTTTCGGATAAAAAAAACGATTGGCCTACACATCAGAGTGCCAGTCACAAAATACTCTGCATTTTGCAAAAAATCCATGTTCTTGACACGTAGGCTTACATATGGCAAAATGCTGCACAATCACAATGTCAAATGACAAAGAAGACTAGGGGACAATTTTGTCAAAATCCTTCCATTCATAATGTTGGAAATGCGTTATCGAGATCTTTCTTCCACGACTACTATAGCTCACGATAAACGACCTGGCAGAGCATCCATAGCTAATAGCTAGAGATGCTCTGCCAGGTCATTTATCGTGAGCTATATGTTAAGTCAAAATCTAGGGTTGTTTTTGAAATGGATTAATTTTGCCAATGTGTCGCCAATCATTTTCCCAGAAATGACAGAACTTTACGAACACAATCTTGTTATCGGGTTGTGATCAGAATGAATAATCTAAATTTTTGATGATCTATCACGTTTCTGACAACGTATTAAAACTGATCGTCGGTGTTATTGCAAAACCTCGTAACTCCAGCTTGATAGCAGCTGGAGTTACGAGGTTTTGCAATTACACCGACGTGATGTTCTCAGAACAATCAAATTTATCGGACATCCAGGCGACTTTCAAAGATGGAATTTGAAGCATCTTGGACCCTTCGACCACTGAAAACGCCAAGTTTAGTTGGTCTAGTTATTCATTCAGATGGGTTAATGCAAATGAGACTGGGTCTGAAAAATGCGCCTCTATATCACCTGAGAACAAATAGATCAAGAGCAGACTGCTCGTACGAACGGTCTGATCAAGATACATACTATTCTCTTACACCTTATTATATTAGCAGTAGCAGATGTAAGAGGGCAGTATGATCATAATTAGGCTGCACTTACACACAAGCTGATCTGGGCCCGTGCTCTTTAAAAATGATATAGGGCTCATTATTCCAGAAACGTTGCTAAAGCACGAGAGTAATCATCTCGAATCTGTATGACAGTGTTTTACACCGAGCAAAAAAATAACGAGACATGGCTTAGAAGGCGTCTCTTTGGGACTTGTGAAGAATTCTGCGAGACATTGTGATACCAGTATGACTAGCAAGTCAAAATTATTTGTGTGTGATCGAGTAGAAAATCGATCGGGAGGCGATCGTGCATTGATAGGGTACAAGATCGACATGATCGAGCATCAATCGTATCTCTAGATACCAGTGTGTTCGGGTTGATAATTCTTACTCGATCTGCACCCAACCAGAACTGGATCATATCAACTCGATCTCTTTTCCATCTATTCACCCGATCAAATCGACTGTGGAGATCGGGTTTGGTCGACTAGAAATCGAGAAGTGATTCGGTCGGGTTTATTGGGGAATTTATGTGATCCGATTGATCAAATTGATTTGATAGTAAGTGGAAACCTAGCTTTTGTGATGCAACATGTCAGGCCGCAATAAACCAAGTTTCAAATCTTCCATGTCCTTGCTAGATAAGGCCGAAGGAATAACCTTCAACCACAGAACATAATTTATACATTTATGGCTGTTCAAAGAACCTCAAAACAAAACACAATTTCCTTGATTACACTATATAATTTGTAAAAAACAATAAAGACATCAAAGATAATCACATGTATAATCAACAAATGTACAATAGATTTGTAAAACATCTATAACACACCACTTTTGAACAAGAAACTCGTAATTGCAACTTGTTTTCAGCTGCAATCACAATGTTTTTGGAAAGAAACCTATGAGTATTACGCTTCGTAAGCTTTTTAAGCAAGACCATGTGGTTCGAAAGTTGAAACAATGCACTAACCCGATTTTTGCCAATTTCTAGTTTTTAAACCCATTTCAGAGTTTCAAATACAAATTCTTTATCATACAAATGAACAGAATAATAAAATTTTCCAAATTGAAATTTATTGCTGACAATAATATAAATGGTACTCAAATAAAAAAAAAATATCTAAAGCTTAGCTTGTGGAACTTTGAGGGAATGGAGACAATGTGAATTAATCATTCTGAAATTCGTCATACAAGTAAAAAGTCATGATCTACCGATATTGTTACAAACGCAGCCCTCTTGACAGTCTATTGGAACAAAACAGCACCAGTTTCCATTAACCCTTTCCCAAACAAGACCTGGTTTTGACGTCCCTAATAGAAAAGGATTGGGAAAACATTGAGGCAAAAGAAGATGATGATCAGCCTTTTCTTCTATTGCCTCAAAATTTTCTGTGATATAATATACAAAACTGCCTTATTTGTCAGGATGCATTTTGTCGCCTGAAGCAACTTTCAAGTACGATGAGCCAAAAAATTTGCCTTTTGAGAAAGGGTTAACACAACATAACATATAAACAAAGTACAAATGATAAGCAAAACTAAACTCTAAATGCGGAAAGAAAACTTCAGTACCAAAGCGATTCTATGTGATAACACTGTGATATGTAAATTATGTTAACCATTCCCCATTGACATAATTCTGACAAGTACAAGTACACATACATTACAGATGACAAAACAAATCCAACTATCTGAATGAGAATTGTCTTTGATAGCATGGAAACTATTAACAAGAAGGATAAATACTGATAATAAGTGTTTTTTTTTTTTTCATTTTCTACAATATTTTCTAAAGCTTGAACACTGACTTAGGTGTGTCAAAATGTTTCATTACTTGGGAAAGGATTAAATACTTAAAAAAATCCAATACATGAAATGATGTATTGCTGCAAAATGAAAAGTTAATGCCAATCAGATCCGTTTATGGTTTAGTCCAAACTTTTAGACCTTTAACCCATTAATAGTTGCTGTAGAAGATATGTGTATAAATGATGATAATGAAATGAATTTGTGATAACAAAAAAGAAGAAAAAATAATGAAAAATCGTCGGTGTAAATGCAAAGCCTTGTATGTCGATTTTTGCGATTTTCAAAGTAAAACGTTGCGAACTCAGTTAAGAAATTCTTGCTGGTTTAGAGATATGTTTACTGATCAGTATTAATGACACATTATTTGTGAACAATATGTCCAAATTTCAAGTAAAACCTTTCTGTTTGGGAAAAGTTATTTCACTTGTTTCCTTCACCTTTGAAATATTGCAAAATCGAGATACGAGATTTTGCATTTACAACGACGAACTACTGAATATTCTAATTTTCCTCTTTTGCCTCGATATTTCACAAAACTTTTCCAGTTAGGGACTTTACCAGGTACATGTATAAAGATTCAACCATTTCACATACATTACTTAGTTTTGACTACCTAATCGAAGAAAGCTTTGGCAAATATCAATGAAAACATTTCTGTCAAAGTTTTCTAAAATATGGAAACATTAAATGGATGATAACTAGATGTTCAGAGCAGCAGATAGGAGGGAGTAAAGACATTCTCCATTTGTTATTTAACCCATTACCAAACGACAAAATTGTAGGTTGGTCCAAAGTCAAAGATGTTGCAGACGACAATTTACAGTGAATAAAATTTTGATTGTTTAGCCTCTTTGGATAGAAAACATTGTGGGAAATGAAGAAATTGCTTGTCACAAGCAATTTCTTCATTTTCCACAATGTTTTCCAATTCCAAAGTTTTTTTTTTTTTATTTTGGGGAGTCAAAAAGAGTCAATGTGTGGGAATGGGTTAAATCGAAATTCTATGCTTTCGGTACTTATTGAAATTTTCTCAATGAGACAATTCCAATGAGTACCAACAGAATAAGGTTTGATGAAAATTTAAAACAAATGAAATATTACATTTTGAAAAGTAATTACCCATTCTTATCTGTATTTCTAAATGCATTTATGAACAGAGATTCTCATTCATTGGCAAATGTGGAATACAAAACATAATAAATACTTTACTGTTACAAAGATTTCTCTTTTTCTAGCAATATTTATCATTCTATCAAATTTTCAGCAAATAGACAATTTACGACTAAATAGCAACATGCACTTTGAGATTACATTTCATTTGATTCTAGATCTAGACATACACAAATCACCGGTTTACATACGTATATAATTGTTTACTATGACGAAAACGAAATACTGGGTCCATAATGTATGCAACATAGATTTTATTGCTAACCCGGAGTAATGAAACATGGTCAGATTGATACATGATCAATAGTGTAAAGGTAAACCTGTATGAAATCACACAATTTTCTTCTTCCTTACACAAGAAGGAATGCATGTACAGAGAAGTAATAAAGTGTGTGTTTCTTTTTGGTCCTAGTATATACATGCATCAATTATTACTATTATATTTACTATCATTGTTACAGTTGAAACTTGTATGTTAAGGGCAGAAGGAACAACATTTTTTGTCCAGATATCTGACGTTCAACTCATCCCAATTTTGTTTGATTTCAATTAAACTGATATTAACCATTTCTGCAGCTCATCCTGTGCATCCATAATTGAAATATAGTAGGAAAAGGAAAGAAACAGCTCAAAATGAGCAATTTCTGAGTTATTTCTCTCCTTTTCATACTATTATTAAATGACTGTAATTATTTCAAAATATTTTTGTTTAACATCTTTCATTTTCATTAATAAGGACACAGCCAGGTTGACATCAGCATAAATTTGACTTATCCCATGTCAAGATAACAAGTGTGTACTGTAACATGTAATTGTGAATTTAAACTTCTTTTTAGATCTGCAACAATAAAATATTCAATATTGAGATATATACATCATATCCTATAAATAGTAGCGGCTTTACAATGTAACATTGTAAAGCCACTACTATTTATAATTATGTATGTAAACATTTATGTATCAAATCCAAGAGTTGATTTAGAAGTATTTACACCTTTCCCAAATGACAAAGTTTTAGACTTCTTCAATTTGAAAGATTCTGCAGAAATTATTGAGACAAAAGGAGAAGATGCTGGCTATCAGCATTTTTTGTCTCTATGTATTCCCAAGCTTTTCTATTGATGATATCAAAGCATTGCGTTGTTTAGGACATGGTTAAGCCAAGGACTAAAATGTTGCACTGTTCAAGGATAAAGCATCCAGTTGACTAGCTAGTAAAGTAAATGGCACTCTGCAGGAAGAATTGGAAACACTGCATCTTGAGAGACTCTGTAAAAAGAACCTGCAACAGAGGAAAATGAGAAGTACATGTATATTTGACCTGTCACGCAAAAATGGACCTCTGAAAATTACTAAAAGCATCAGCCCTAGTCAGTCCAGCTGCGGTCAAAATTAAAAGCAAACATCATGATTGTGCTTATAATTTTTTATACATGCATGGAATGCCATAAATCAAGAAAACGCATATTTCATATATTTTTCAACTACATCAGGGTAGCAAAGTACATAACTTTTTCTACCTACTCCGATATTTCATCAGGCTGAATGATAGATCTAGATCTAACAATTATTTAAAATTATGCATAATTTATTGATATGATAATCATATATTTTTATCTGACTAGCTCAAGATTTTATTATCTAGAAAGGATCTGAAAGGGGTAGCTCACATGCAGTGTTATAGTATAAATCAGTATTCAACACCATCATCATCATAATTTGCCTAACTGAACATCCCCCGACACCAAAAATACATTCATAGTCTGGTTTGGCAACACTAAAATCTTATCCCAAAGCAAGCCTTGGTCAAGATGTCCCTAATGAAAGAAACTTTTGAAAATATAAAGAGAAAATAAGAAAATGCTGATGACCAGCATTTTCTCCTTTTCTGTGAATATTTTCTACACCATGATGTACCAAAACGTACCTATATATTCCCTTTTTGTTTACATTTACTTTGTTGTCTGAAACAGTTTGCAACTTGGAGCAATCTAAAACATCATCGTTTGAGATTTCAAGGGTCGACATACCTATGGCACTTGATTACTAGTATTCGACGCCCTCATCATCATCAGCATCGTTTACATCCCCCAACACCAGAAATACATTCATACTTTAACCTTTCCCAAACAATAATTCATTGACATGTCCATAGAGAAGAAGCTTTTGAAACATTGAGAGGAAAGAAGAAAATGTTGATCATCGACATTGACTACCTTTTCTCTATATTTTTATACTACCACAAGTTACCTACTCTTTAGCATAGTAAAGATTAATTTTTTGGTTCTCAACTTCTTTCCATTACCAGTCTTAACTTTAGAAACTGGAAAAGGGTTAATAAGTAATATGGTAACTTACATTTAGCATTATCAGTATTCAACGCCATCATCATCATCAGCATCGCTCACCTCCCCCGACACCAGAAATACATTCATACTTTGGTTTGGCAACACTAAAATCTTATCCCAAAGCAAGCCTTGGTTAGGATGTCCCTAATGAAAGAAGCTATTGAAAATATAAAGAGCAAAAAAGAAAATGCTGATGACCAGCATTTTCTCCTTTTCTCTAAATATTTTTTGTACCACGATGTACCATAATGTACCTATATAGTCCCCTTTTTGTTTACATTTACTTTGATGTCTGCAACAAACTCAGTTTTGATTATGGAGCAGCCAAAAATTTCATCGTTTGAGATTTCAAGGGTCAACATACCTTTGGCACCTCATTGCTAATACTCAACGCCATCATCATCATCAGCATCGCTCACTTCCCCCGACACCAGAAACACATTCGTACTCTGACAACAAACCATACACTCCGTCCCACCACTAGTCTCGTTCCCTTGTCCGCCATATTTCTTTGATCGCAGCTCACTGATGTATTCTCGTCTTTTGTAACATATGTACACCAATAAACCGATGGTGAAGACTAGTTCTAGAGCACTTCCAGCAAGGCAGAGATAGAGGGCGATACCGAATGGTGCTCCTTTGAATTCTATGATCACCAGTAACGATGCTGCAAGGCCTAGAATACCTGAAAACAAGATGTTTTGTGAAACATCAATGCCCCCTATGGCCGATGGCTAATGTCAGACAGACAGACAAACATGTAGACATACATATAAATGGACACAAGTTAAACAATATAGCCTCAATCTTTTGATACAGGGCATAAAAATAATCATTGAGATTGGATCTGGTAAAAAGTTGCTTATGGCATTTGAGACCACCATGGATCCAGATCAGCCTGTGCATTTGCACAGTCTGATCTGGATCCATGTCGGTCTCTGATAGCTTCTTTATCAAGAGCACTACCAGACATGGCAGAGGTAAAGGGCTATACCAAATGGAGCACCTTTAAATTCTGTTATGACAAGTAACGATGCTGCAAGGCCTAAAATACCTGAAAACAAGAGTACCATGGTCACAATATATGCCGCCCCAGAGACTAAGATTTAAGGGGGCATAACTCATGCTATACCGAATGGTGATCCTTTAAATTCTGTGATGACAAGTAACGATGCTGCAAGGCCTAGAATACCTGAAAATAAGATGTTTCGTGTACATAAATGCACGCGCAATGGCCAATGCTAAGTTTTCGGACAGACGGACAGACACGAGTAAAACAATTTGCCCCCGATTTCCGATACGCAAGCATGCAAATAATCATTGAGACTGGATCTTTACTAAACACTTTTACCTTTGATCTGGTTAAGGGGTCCTTATGGCTTTAGAGCCCATTAGGCACAGTCTGATGATTCTGATCAAGATCTACCAGTAGGTTGTACTCTAACAGCTTTTTTTTAATGAAGAGCACTTCCTGCTATGCAAAGATAGAGAGCAATACGGAATGATACTCCTTTCTGTGATCAGAAGTAACAAGGTGTAAAATGTAGTGTACTATTCCTCAATGATTTTCCGTGTCTAATAGACTTTTAATGATCAAGCCTCAAAGTTGTGTACAGTCTGCAGTGCAATCTACCGTTAATCTTAATCTGCACAAATGACTAGTGTAAATATGAAAGAAAAAGGTAAAGATTTCTACCTGCAAGAGGTGTAAATAGAACAAGAAATCCACCACATGTACCAAAACACTGATGTAGTTTCTTTGGTTTAACGACCTCAGTAAATCTAAAATCTGAACACCAACACCATCCTGACATGAAGAAGGCCAGACAAATGATCAGAGATATAATCCAACCTGCCACGGCTAAACCTCCCGCTGACGTGTCTACATCTGCAACAGAACAAGATAGGTTTGTGAAACTCAGATGCTAGTGCTGAAACTTTGAAAGTTTTTGTGTTAAGGTATACCACCCCTAATAATATTCACTTGACGTCGGAATAATTCGTTACGTAACCGAACCTATTCGGGCAACGTCGAAAACATTCGGCAGTGGAACGTTCCACCGCCAAATGTTTTCGACGTCGCCCGAATAATTCCCACGTTGCGTCAATCTCATTAGGGGTGAACTACCTTAAATTTTTATGTTCAATTTCAGACAGACATGATACAATAGTGCAACAGTATACTCCAATCTTTCATTTTCAATACAGAGCATGATAGTCATTCTCTGACTATAAGTTTCTTCTTGAGTAACCTTGGTTAATTACAAATTTAAATGTAGAAATCTCCAAAACTTCTTTAAGATCAATGCTAAAATGTATATGTAGCCGTGTGTAGTATAAGGGGCACTTATACTATCTCGCCGTAAAAGCTAGCTTGTACGGCGAGATAGTATAAGTGCCCCTTATACTACACCCGGCTACATATATAAGATACAACTTGCAATAATGTAACCAAAACCTTTTTGAATTTGATCTGGGTTTCAAACCAATACCAATCATAAAGTTTGTGGCTATGATATCGCAGCTAATAAAATACCTACAGGGTTCTCCCCAGAATAATTTGAAGCTGTAGTGGCAAATAATACGTATTGGTAAACCTTGAAATGCAAATGTGTTCATGCAAATAATTGTGAATAAAAACATAATGGGAAAAGAAGAAATTGCTCAATTTGAGCAATTTCTTCTTTTCCCATAATGTTTTTATACATAATTATTACATTTAATTTTATAAGAATCCATTATTTATTACTTTGTAACATGAAATGTCTTCAAATCCCCCTATTTGTTGACCATTTGAAAAAATTAAGCTGTGGGGTGCTTTTGAAGCTGTAGGGGCATAACACTGATTTCCATGAAGCTGTAGTGGGGCCGATACAGCTTATTTGGCTGGGGAGAACACTGAGTAGGACCTACTATTTACACCGAAGTAGTTCCCACAGGTATAACCAGGGTTCCGTTTACAGCATACAGGTAGGGTGATATTTCCAAATTCATCACATCTAATACCAGTAATCCAACTCTGATGGAAGACTCCAACACCCATAAGTGACATTGTCATGGCAGTTATAACAAATAAAACAGCCGCAGCCCCTCCATTCATGGACATTTTTTTTTTAAGTTGTAACAGATTTCTTTTACTGAAATATAACATGTAATTGTGAAGCACTCAATAGAAATATTCTAGAAATTAGTACCTATACAAGTCAACCCTGATTTGCATAAAAAATTGATGAAAAACAGATTGCCTTGATATTTGAATACTGTATTTCCCAATTCCTAATTGCAGAAATTTTGACTGCTCTAATTTGAAACGAGTTGCAAACGACAAAATAATCCACATCGAAAGTAGAAAATGTACAAGAATTTGATATAATATAAAAAGGGTCACACTAAAACGCGGACGCTAATTTTGCGGACTATAGACAAAGAAGGAAAATGCGGACTATAAGATAAAGAGGGAAAATGCGGACTATAAGATAAAGAGTGATTTTGATTTTGTACTTAAAAAGACTCATATCAATTTCTAAAATTGTTCGTTATGTCATAATCATTAAAGAATATTTGTATTTTATGAAGATGAATTTTATGAAATGAAAAAAAAAAAAAGAAAAAAAAAAAAAAAACTTTGTGAATGAAAAAAAAAAAATGTTTATTTCATAAAACGATTCATCATACAACGTATTAAAATGAACATTTTATAAATTTCACAATTTTACAATTTGTCTAATTCTTTTTATATTTTGATTATTTTCAGATTCTGCTGACCATGGCACTAAGAAAGAAATACGGACCAAATAACATAGAGGGATTTTGCTGGCCATTCACAAAGAAGGAAATTGCGGACTATAGACAAAGAAGGAAAATGCGGACTATAAGACAAAGAAGGAAAATGTGGACTATAAGATAAAGAGTGGATTTGATTTTGTACTTAAAAAATACTTGTATTAATTTCTAAAATTGTTTGTTATGTCAAAAGTATAAACGAATATTTATTTTTTATGAAGTTGAATTCGATGAAATAATAAAAAAAAAAAATGTGAATGAAAAAAAAAAAAAAATGTTTATTTCATAAAATGATTTATCATATATAATGTATTAAAATGTACATTTGTACAATGTGAATGAAAAAAAAATGTTTGTTTTGAACATAAATTGTTTTATCATAACGTATTAAAATGTACATTTTTAAATCGTACAATTTTTATTTATTTTCAGATTCTTTCTGACAACTTGACATTATCTAGGCTACACAGATTGAAATTGCGGACCATAGCACTAAGACAGAAATACGGACCAAATAACATAGAGCAAATTTGCGGACCATACACAAAGAAGGAATTCGCGGACTATATACTAAAGAAGGAAAAAGCGGACTATAAGATAAAGAAGAAATATTTGGACCAAAGAATGGACATGAATTTCATTTAGCATACAACTGAAAAAGAACTTGTATTGATTACTGAAATTATTTATTATGTCAATAGTATTGTTATATGATTATATTTTACAAAATAGTATTTGATAATAAAATAAGTTTACCGAAAAAATCACGTCATCATATATAATATTCTGTTCATGTACATGTTTCTTTATTTTTTACAATATTTTTTGGGTAAACAAATAATTAATGATTAAATTATCCATCAGATAGTGATGAAAATTTTAATATCTTTCATGTATGTTTTCAAAGAAATTAATTTGTTTTATCTTTGGCTATTAATTGAATTTACAAAAGATGTTTGTTAATCGTTAAATGCCACTCTTAATTTCTCACCCTTTTACAAAATGTTGTTCTTTTCTTAAATGTTTTCTGACCCCTCCAGATCGTCAGCATTCTTTCTCAAACAGTATCGCGATTTCACTGTGGGAAAACATTGAGAAAAATGAATAAAGTGGTAATAAATAGCATTTTCTCTTTTTGTCTTAATGTTTTCTGATCTTCATTTTTTGTAGTAAGTGAAAGGATTTCAAATATTTTTGTAGTTTGGTAAATGGTTGACAGAAGTGTGAAGCGTGCAGTTAGGGAAAGGATTAACAGAAGTGTGTTGATATTCATATAATGAAATTATAGATATGTAAATTAAGTTAGATTCAGCAAAAGGAGCATTTTCTCCTTTTGTCTCAATAGAAAAAAACTATATAAAAAACAACAACAACAAAAAACATTTAACAAATTTTGCAATTACAAACGTGTAGATTTCATTATATCATCTGCTGACATGATTCATTAAATAAACATTTCATTTCGTTTATAAAGTCTTTTTTCTATCAACTTTAACTGTATAAAATTAATTTTGCATTAATAATAAATATTGACATAATGTAAACAATTACAGATATAAATATAACTTATTTTTCAGTAGTAAATCAATTCAAAATTCACTCTTATTCTTTGGTCCGCATTTTCCTTCTTTATCTTATAGTCCGCATTTTCCTTCTTTGTCTATAGTCCGCAATTTCCCTCTTTGTGAATGGCCAGCAATTCCCTCTATGTTATTTGGTCCGTATTTCTTTCTTAGTGTTATGGTCAACAGAATCTGAAAATAAATAAAAATATAAAAAGAATTAGACAATACGTTATAATAAATCAATTTGTGTTAGAAAAAACACACATTTTTTCATTCACAAAGTTTTTTTTTTATTTCAACAAATTCAAGTTTATTAAATATAAATATTCATTAATAATTTTGACATAACAAACAATTTTAGAAACTAATACAAGTATATTTTAAGTACAAAATCAAATCCACTCTTTATCGTATAGTCCGCATTTTCCTTCTTTGTCTTATAGTCCGCATTTTCCTTCTTTGTCTATAGTCCGCAATTTCCCTCTTTGTGAATGGCCAGCAAAACCCCTCTATGTTATTTGGTCCGTATTTCTTTCTTAGTGCTATGGTCAGCAGAATCTGAAAATAAATCAAAATATAAAAAGAATTAGACAAATTGTACAATTTAAAAATGTAAATTTTAATGCGTTATATGATAAATCATTTTATGAAATAAACATTTTTTTTCATTCACAAAGTTTTTTTTATTTCATCAAATTCAACTTCATAAAATATAAATATTCGTTAATAATTTTGACATAGGGTAACAAACAATTTTAGAAATTAATATGAGTCTTTTTAAGTACAAAATCAAAATCACTCTTTATCTTATAGTCCGCATTTTCCCTCTTTATCTTATAGTCCGCATTTTCCTTCTTTGTCTATAGTCCGCAAAATTAGCATCCGCGTTTTAGTGTGACCCATATAAAAATGCAGAGGAAAAAGCTGATCACGAGGTCGAAACAGACAGTGTACGATTATTTACCTACAGAATCTGATAGATCTTTTCATTGACTTCAGTTGTAAATCAGTCTGCTTTAAATATTACAAATATAGGATTAAAATTATTCATTTGAACATTGCAAAATTTTATTATTTATTCAATGGGATCAGGGAGATTGCGAAATTATGCCAAGCTACAGGGGTCGCGAAAACCCATTAAATTTGTTAAAATATCAAGTTATATTTCTGAAACTTAAATTTCAAAAAGCATAATATGTGTAAAATGCTATACAAATACTTAAAAATTTAAATTAAAAGAATTAATTATAGTTTAGAATCAGCGTCAACGTTTTCTTGAAGGAGATCGTACGCCCTTCCTTGTTTTGTTTGTTTATTGCCAGGCCTTCCAGTGTAAAAAGTAGGAGTCACTCCAGTACATTTGGAATTCAATATGTAAATAACCCCTTTCCAAAACAATGCCTGGTTTGGATGCTCCTACTAG
This sequence comes from Fragum sueziense, assembly GCA_963680895.1. NCBI lineage: Eukaryota > Metazoa > Mollusca > Bivalvia > Cardiida > Cardiidae > Fragum > Fragum sueziense. Next base: position 61,078,061 of record OY804598.1, on the reverse strand, counting down.
ATGAAATTTAGGATTTCCTCATTTGTTATAAAAATGTATTTACAATAACTTTGCAGGTTCTTTTTTTCCAGTAATATTTAGACATCTTTTCAGCACACCGAATTCGAACAACAATAGGCCTATGTCTATTTTTAAAGCATCCGTCAACACTTTTTCTATATTTTCTTTCTTTTTCTCAAGCATTGTTAATCTAATTGCCGGTACTTCCTTCTCTCTTTTGCTATATTTACTCTTTTTATTGTCTTTTTCTTGCGCACCGCCAAAGAATTGTCAAGTTATGACAGTTTGGCGTCTTGATGTAGGTGTAGAACTGGCCCTTAATCAGAGTCTTCTCTGATGTAGGCCTAAATACGCTCTTTGTTATTTTGATTTTTCGCTATTTAAATAGCGAAAAATCAAAATATCAAATAGCGTATTTACGTCAGAGAAGACTCGGATTAAACTGGCCCTCTGCCAGTTCCCCTCACTATTTACCTGTCGTGACTCGATATCTTCTGACTTGGATGTGCACTTTTTGTGTCAAAAGGGGCTGGCAGTCTTATTTTAAGTAGTTTCGTTACAAGCAACATCATTTTATCTACTATGCAGGTATTTGACACTATATGTCTATATTCACTATATGTCTACATAGAACACTAAATAGAGTAGGTAGACATATAGTGAATATAGACATATAGTGTCAAATACCTGTGATCTACTAGTAATTGTTCAGAGATCAGAAGACCCGTCGATTCTAATCATGGCCGGGTTTGTTGGAGAATTCTTGAAGAAAAGCTCAAGGTGGTAGATACCACATATGACCGATGATGTATTTAAAGTTTGTTCGTTTAGAAATTGTCATAGGTATACCATAGAATACGTCTTTATCATTGCTATATAGGTCACTTCTAAAAACTTATATGAAAAAGTAAATTTGGTAAAAAAAAAAGGGTATCTGTTGTCAAGTGTAACTTAAAACTGTTTCAAATTTCTAGTGGATTACGCCACGAAATATAAGCGTATGTATGCATAAAAGTAACATTCATTCATTTTGATCCGAAATTAGTGATTTTGTAATGTTATTAATTAAAAAAGTCAAATAAAAAGTCAATACGTTAGTTGCCAATTTCGCGTCACTTGTTTAGAACAAAACATTGATTTTTTTTATGAAATTACTTTTTTACTATGTTGATTACGTTAAAATGATTCTGAACGAATCACATCCGATTTAGCAATTCTCGTCACCTATGAGAAATGCTTTTTGTTTACTCACCCCACATTTCTAGCAAAAACCTCGCCACATCATATAATTTGGCAATTTATAAACCAAACTTTTTAAACAATTGATTACGTTACAGTTAAATACGTTTCACACATAAGCAGTTTTAACTTTTATGCCCATCGACGAGAATAAACCATATTACCCGAGCTTTATTGATAAAACAAATGCATTCAATACATGTATTTAGCATTACGTCATCAGGGCATCTCGCTATTTCAAAGGTGTAGGCCTATTTCTATTTTTCCTGGCGAGCAGGGTAGGCTTTCCTGAAAAAATACTCCTCTCTGATAGGATTTTTCTTAATGTGCTTTTCTTGTTATATTGGGTGCGTTCAGGGTTCTCCCATCGGTAGCCATCGGTGCCGTTGGTAACCATCGGTAGCCATCGGTAACCGTCGGCATACCAATGGATATTTTGTTGGTAACCAATTGTCCCGAGAGTAGACAAGTCGGGTAGCATCGGTAGCCTCGTTTTCGTTACAGTAAGATGGCGGATAACAATCCAACTATTGACCCGGTCGGCACAATTCTTTCAGCCAATCAAAAACGTCGTCAGCGGACCTGCACTCATTCGGTGGAGGTGAAAGCTTCGGTCTTTTTCGTTGAAGCATTACCAACTTTCAGCATTAATATCTCGACGACTACGCCTGATTATTAAAAATGCGTTGGTAGTTAGAAAGTTTAAATCACATTCTTTAAAGAAAGAGTTTTGTTTATGAATTTTAACGATTGATTTTTGAAATAATCTGCCTCAAAGTTGGTATCCCGTAACGATAAAGACCGAGGAAGTACCCTCGATGAAAAAATGAAAGTGAGGCTATGACGTCATGCCGACTGATTCTATAACATAAAACGACCCTTCGGGCGTATAATAATGATTCAATTTAACTCGTTAATAAAACTTTCTCAGAATAACTTCAACAGCAAATTGATTTGTGTTTTATTTTCATATGTATTTTCAGTGGCGGATCCAGGATTTCTGTAAGGGGGGGGGGTCGAATATTCAAAAAAGGGGTTTGTTTTCCTAGTAATACACACATTTTGCTGAATTTCTGCATGGAAATTAAATATTTTGGCTACAGAGGGGGGTTCGTTTGAACCCCCGAACTCCCTCTGGATCCACCACTGATTTTCATGTGTCTGCACCACTCGCATGCAGTGATGGCTCAAGAGTCAAGACATTAAAAAACAACTTCATGTGATTTTAATATTATTCATGTTTGGAATAATTGATTTTCATGTCAAGTTTCGATAATTGAAACTAAATTTGTTGTTTCTCGGAAAGCAACAGTGTTTATCGCACAAATGTACATAATTCTTTTGGGGGAGATTCAAGTTTTGGCATATCTAAGCCACCATACATAGGAGCACCCCAAAGCTTTGATGTTTCTAAAAATAGAACGGAGGATTTCCCAAAATGGAGACGTCGGACGTGGATTTTGATGTCAGCGAAGAAGGCATCTTATATGATTTAACTGTGCATGCCGAGTGGAAAACAGAGAAAGACGTTTTTGTAAGTTTTGTTTGTGGAAGATGTTGTCTTTTCTTACAGTTGTCTTACTTTTCTGCAACATAGAAATTTGATTCACCGATTAAAACTGAAATAACTTTCGACGTTGTCCTATTTTCGGATATTGTGTTTTCCCCCTAGATTATCAAAATGATCGTCGAGTTCCTTAACTTAAAAACACATTGGAAAGCATAGACGGAGAGAAGAAAATTGTTGTGACAGCGAAATATAGAACAGAAAATGTCGAGGCAAAAGGAGAAAGTGCTAGTTGTCGGTATTTTAAGGTGGTAAAATTTTAGCACTTTCTCCTTTCTTCTTCTTCTTCCAGGTAAAGTGTAGGGTCCACTCTGGGACATCAACACACTGTGAAACTGTACAAGGTCACGGTGAAAAGATGAAAGCGTGCAGGTTAAAAACTGATAAAAACATGGCGTTGTTGATGTCTAGTGGGCCTCTATACCTTCTCTGAAGGCATTCAGGGTCTGGACAGTGGCTAGGCTGTCTGGAATCTGGTTCCACAGACGTATTCCAGACGGGAAGAAGCTGTGCTTGTATGTGTCTGTGCGACAGTATTTCTGCATGTAACTGACAGAATTGCCTCTGGTGGTAAATGTTCGTGGTTGCAGATACTGGGATGATGGGATATCGACCAGTCCATATGTAATTCGGTACATCATGATGACTTTAGCATTCTTGCGTCGGTGTTCAAGCTTTGTCCATTTCAGATTGTCTATCATTTGGCTGGTGCTGCTAGTCCGTTTATAGTCACCAGTTGTAAAACGAGCCGCTCTTCGTTGTACTGATTCCAGTTGATTGATGTTTCCTGTTGAGTAAGGGTCCCAGACAGGCGACGCATATTCTAGAATTGGTCTTACAAGTGACTTATAGCACTGTGCTTTGATCTTGGTTGGACAGTTGGATAAATTTCTTCGGAGGAAGGCCAGGCTGTTATTGGCTTTTTTGGTTGTTGTGTCGATATGACTGTTCCAAGACATCTTCTCGTTGATAGTGACTCCCAGATATTTTCCATTTGGAACAGTCTTCAGGGGGATGCCGTGGATGGTATACTGGCCGACGGTTGGTTTACGTTTCCGAGTAACTCTGATCACTTCACACTATGAAGGATTGAACTCCATCATCCAGTCTTTCTCCCATTGTTCCAGCTGATAGAGGTCGTTTTGGAGGATCTTAGAGTCCTGTTCTGTCCGTATGGTCCTATATAGTAGGCTGTCATCGGCAAATAACCTGTTCGTAGATTTGACCCTGGCTGGCATATCATCGATGTAGATGAGGAAGAGGAGTGGACCCAAGACACTTCCCTGCGGGACACCGGATATGTCCGGAGCTGATGATGAAGCATGACCCTCTATCTATCTATCTATCTTGTTATCCTGCTTCACACCCTCACGGGTAACTTTGAGCAGCTGCGCGTCTGTGCCAAGTTAAAAGAGTAAGAAAGTTAAGAAAATAAAAGACGATGATGATGATAATGGATGAATTGGTTAAAAGAATAGTGAAAAGATAAAATGATAAAAACACAGGCGCAGTGCTTAAGGCCTTTCGTGAGAGACGGTGCTGACAAGGGATCTGAACTGGTTCAGGTCCCCTGCCAGCACAACATCCGGTGACAGCGCATTCCACTGTACAATTGTGATAGGGAAGAACGAGTACTTGTAAAGGTCGACTCCAGTGTGTATCTGTCTATAGCTGGCTGGGTTTCCATGTCTAGATGTGCGAGGGTTACCATGTATGTACACTGGCATAGGAACAGCTACCAGCCCATGCACAATGCGATAGAACATGCACAGGCGGGCATCTGCTCTCCTCTGTTCTAATGTTCTCCAGCCTAGCTTGTGCAACATTGTTGTGACGCTTGATTTTCTGGAGTAATCACACAAGGTCCAACGTGCCGCACGGCGTTGCACCATCTCGACTTTGTCGATATTGGACCTTGTGTGAGGATCCCAGACACTACCCGCATACTCAAGCTGGGGACGGACCAGGGTCTTATATGCACACTCTCTTATTCGTGGCGACTTACTCCTGATGTTCCGTTTAAGGAAACCAAGTGTCCGGTTTGCTGTTGAAGTAATACGGTCGACATGCGTGTTCCATGAGAGGCTGCCAGATATGTCCACACCTAGATATCGAGCACTACTGACGGTCTCTAGTGTCTGTCCGTGTAGTGTATATGTAGTCGGAAGTGGGACTCTTGCAGGGGTCTCGTTTGCCAAAATTTGAGGCCGTTATTCGGCCCCATTCCCAATGGCAAAAAGTATCTTTTTTTCCCAATTCTCTGGTGAAAAATCCCATTGAGGACCCAGAATGCCCCATATTAAGACCTCATCTTCATTTACAAACATTTTGAAGACAGTTTTAGATTAGATTCTTAAACAAGAGCATGTACAAATGCATATTACAGCACTACAGTCTAATTTGCAGCTGAAACTGAGTGACAGTATGAATACAAACTTGTTTTCGTTTTTCCCAATTTGGGTAAAAACGTCGCTATTTTTCCCAATTTCACTGGCCCCTGGCCCCAAACAAAAATTGGTAGCAAGACCCCTGTCTTGACTTGGTGACTTTAATTACCTGGCATTTGGAAGGGTTGAAGCTCATGTCCCACTTTACTGACCATTCCTGTAGCTTGTCCAAGTCAGTCTGCAAAGTGGCACCGTCTTTGTCCTTGTCTGTAATTGTCAAGTATGCAGCAGTGTCGTCTGCGAAAAGTCTAACCTGTGAGGTTATGCTGTCCGGTAGGTCGTTGATATATACCAGGAACAGGATCGGTCCGAGGACCGATCCCTGGGGGACCCCAGATGTCACTGGTATAGTATCGGAGCTCTCCCCGTCCAACACCACCGTCTGCGTCCGACCACCAAGGAATGCCCGAATCCAGGATAGGACAGGACCTCGGACACCATAGGTATGCAGCTTGTACAGCAGCTTCTCATGGGACACCATGTCGAAGGCCTTGCTAAAGTCTAGAAGGATTAAGTCAGTTTGTTTACCTTTGCTGGCAGCTCTAGCAAGGTCCTCCACTAGCATCAGAAGTTGTGTTTCAGTAGACCTTTTTTCCCTGAATCCATGTTGCAGATCGTATAGCAGGTTATTTTTGTCAAGGAACCTGACAAGAGTGGACGCAACTATATGCTCCATGAGCTTGCACACTATACAAGTCAGGGATATTGGGCGATAGTTCGCTGCAACAGACTTGTCTCCTTTCTTGTACAGTGGGGCAACATTAGCTGATGTCCAATCGTCAGGTACCTGGCCAGTTTTCAAGGAGACTGTGAAAATTACCTGAAGAATGGGTGCTATTTGTTCATGCAGCTCTTTAAGCACTAGTGGCTTAATCTTGTCTGGTCCAGCAGCTTTGTCAGGCTTGAGTTGTTTAAGTAATTTATCTATACCGTTCGTAGAAATGTCGAGATCGGAGAGGATGTCTTCCCTTGGATTGTCGGTCATTTGTTCGTCAGTTTTGTCGTTTACCTTCATCTGGCATAATTGCGCTAGACTTAGTGGTGATTTGGGGGTGAAGACAGACTGGAACTGCTTGTTTAAGACATTTGCTTTTTCTTTTGTGTCCGAAACCAGATTGCCATTGGATAGGAGGGGAGCAATTCCTTGATTATCTTGCCTACAGTGTTTTAAAAAGGAGAAGAGTTTTTTCGAGTTAACCGTTTTTGACAATGAACTGTTATCTTGACCTGCGCCAATTATGCCATCTAAATATTCTTCATATGCTAACTTGATTTTCTTCCTACAGGCATGCCTATACTTGAGATATTTCTTCCTATCATTTGGGTTATTTGACCTTTTATGCCTGCAGTACTGTCTATTTCGTCTTCTGGCTGTCCGTCTAATGTCTTGGGTGATCCAGGGAAGAGAAGATTTACCTGTGATAGTTTTTCTAGGGATACAGTCTTTCATATGCTGGTCAAGAGCCGATGTGAATTCCTTCCACAGTGTATGTACTGACTTGTTTGAGAGGTTACTCAGAAATGAATTTGCGAATTTTTCCATTTTCTGTCTCAGGAGATCCCAGTTGGCTCTGCTGTAAATGAATATCTCTCTGGGTTTGGTTCTGGTTAGCTTGGGTTTTAAGTTTGCCTCGATACAAACCATTTCATGATCGCTGAGACCGGGCATAGTGTAGACCTTGTTTATCAGAGTTTCGTTTGTGGTTAAGAAAAGGTCTAACACGTTTTTACCTCTTGTAGGTTGGGTCACCATCTGGACGAGATTAAGGTCATCCAGTATGCTCAAAAATTTCTCATAGATAGGGCGATACTGGCAGTCTTGGTTGATTTCTGGGTTTCGGTCAACCCACTTCATCTTTGGGAAATTGAAGTCCCCAGCAACCCAGATGTTACCTTTTTTCTGCTTTACCAGTTCCAATGATTTCCTGAGTTCATCAAGGCTGCCCTCGTCATGCTCATGAGGCCTGTAGTAGGAAGCAATGTACAGTGGCTGGGACCCAGTCACCTCCAATTTCACCCAGGTGATTTCACACCCGGCTGTAAACTGCGGTGCATGGGCACAGACCAGCCTGTCACTGACCATGACGAAGACACCCCCACTTCTTTTACCTTTGGTGGTCCTATCCTGTCTGTGAAGGGTATAGCCCTTTGGTAAGAATTCACTGGTCTGGATATCTGAGGATAACCATGTTTCGGTGCCAAATATGATATCAGGATTTTCTGCATCCACAAAAGCTTTAAATGAGCCAATTTTGTTGACGATTGACTGGAAGTTTATATTGAAAGCCCTTACCTTCAACCTAGAGTTTCTTTCTTTGGATCCTCGGTAGGGTTTCTTCGGTGTTGAAGTGTCAACAGGATCGTCATGAGGGGAACCTGTGTTTTCTGATGCAGTACTCGTAGAGCATGAGGAGGTTTCCGAGTTGAAAAAGCTAGAAGAAAGATTTGGAAGGCCACACTGCAAACAGGACCAGGAATAACTTTCGTGTTGCGAAGAAAACAAGAACTTGTTGACTTCGGCCTGTAAGGAAGCTCTGAATCCACCTCAGTGTGTTTCCATGAATTCCATAGTGCTTTAATTTGTGAAGCAAGCGTCTGTGTGGAACCTTGTCGAAGGACTTTGAGAAGTCCAATAAGATAGCATCTATTTGTTCACCATTGTCGATACCCGCTGCAAGGTCTTGGACTGTCTGGATGAGTTGTGTTTCACAGCTCCTTCGCCTACGGAAACCATGTTGATTATCAGACAATAAGGAGTGGCTGTCCAGGTGCTTCATAATCTGGCTGTGGATGATATGTTCCATCAGCTTGCAGCATATGGATGTAAGCGAGATTGGTCGATAGTTTGAAGCCGAAGTGCAGTCACCTTTCTTGAATAATGGGGTGACATTTGCCACCTTCCAATCCTTAGGGACTAGTCCTTGTTCCATAGAAGCATTAAATATGAGGGTTAGGGATGGCGAGAGTTCAGATGCTAGTTCTTTAAGGTAACGGGAAGGTATGTTGTCCGGACCTTGGGCTTTGTGTGGGTTCAGCTCCTTCAATAATTTCTCTACTCCCTTGGTGTCTATGGAGAATGGTTTCATGTTGGGTGCAGGGTTGGAGAGGCAGGTCCTTATTTTCTTCAGTAAAAACACTACTAAATTGTTCGTTTAAGATAGTGGCTTTAGTTTTAGGGTCTGTATGTCCAATACCGTTCTTCTTTAATAAAGGAACACCACTGCTGTCACATTTTTTGCTCTTAATAAATGAGTATAGTTTTTTGGGGTTATTTTCCTCAGTCACCATGTTTTCGATATATTTATTATATGCCTTTTTGCACTGGTATTTACTTTCTTTCTGAAGTTCTTTGAATCTATCATTGTCAGTTCTTTTACCACTATGTTTAGCCTTTCTATAGGCACGTCTTGTCTTGCGAGATAGTCTCTTGATGGAGCGATTTATCCAGGGCTGGTTGAATCGGCTGGATGTCATTTTAGTTGGTACATGGTCCTGAATGATCTTGTTGCCTTGGTAGTTTCTGTTCTATATTATGTGCGCACTTAAAAGTTACAGAAAGAGGGGTACTTGCTTGAAGTGACGATTCATATTTGTACCCAAAACATAGTGTTTGATAAACATTAAACAATAGATAAAGTATAGCATTGTGACAGGCCAGTACACCCCCTTATCTGTAGCTCTTCAAATCCTTTATTTTATTAACATATTTTTTCTGCAACAGATTTCAATTAAGAACAATTTGTTTTTTTCCTTAAAAAATCTTGAAGGTAAATTTAATGGTTAAAATTTTAATTTGATCATGAATCATTTTTGTTTCTGCAGAGACGGGCAGTTGGAAAGGACAGTGTTTCTACTATCAGTCGCCTTGCCTCATCAACACAAAGTATGTAAACTGTTTCATTAACCCCTACACAGATTCAGAGGTGGACGCAGGCCCTCTCTCGAATTTGTAACAAAGGCATAAAAGTTTGTTTTAACTCTTTCCCAAACAAGACCTGGATTTGACGTCCCTATTAGAATTGATTTAGGAAAACATTTAGACAAAAGAAGAAAATACTGATCAGCATTTTCTCCTTTAGCCTCAATGTTTTCCTAGCAATAATATCGGCAAATTCTACTTTAAGTTACACCTATTTTGTCCTCTGCAGCAGGTTTCAAATGAACCAAACTAAAATTTTGTCGTTTGGGAATGGGTTAAAGAGGTTTTCATGCGCTAATGCAGTCAAGTACACTCTGGAAAACACAACCCCCTCTCGAAAAAGTGTCTGGATCTGGTCAGATGGCAAAATTTTAGACTTTTCCAAATTCAAAGATGTTGCAGTTGACAATATTATGGGAATTAAATTTTACTTTTTCTGTCTTTCTTTGTAGAATACATCATGGGAAATGAAGAAATTTTCTTCATTTTCCACAAATTTATCCAAAGAGTCAAGAAGTGTCATTGTGTGGAAATGGGTTGAGACCCATAATTATTTACTAGATATATTAATATATATGTTATGCGTAATTTCCCCCCTCCCCAATATCAATAGAAAAAAATCAAAATTGCTTACTAATGGAAAATTATAATTTACTCTTACTGAACTGTATTTATTTTACCCTTTCCTCTTGTGGAGTAATTACTGACAAACAAAATTAATATTATTTTGTCTGTGTGTAAATGTTATAAAATCTGGTAACTACAGCTTGAATCAAGCCTTAGTTACTAGATTTAATAACAACACTGACGGTTTATCAAAACATAATGGTAAACCCAGTCTATTTCTTAGCACAAAATTAATTGCCATTTCTATTTTGACCAGGAACAGGATGGACTGTTTTAAGAAGCATTGGATTACCATTGCGGTAAGTGTGATAGTAAATTATACAAATGAGACAGGATCTGGAAAAACGTCCCATATAGCATTTGATAAGCAATGTTTCAAGATCAGTGTGTGCCTAGGTGCAGTCTGACCTTGATCCACGTTACTCTCATACACAGGTATTTGACACTATATGTCTATATTCACTATATGTCTATAGAACATATATAATAGAGTAAAGTTTACTCTATTATAGTGTTCTATATAGACATATAGTGAATATAGGCATATAGTGTCAAATACCTGTGCTCTCATATGGTTGCTACAAGCTATGACAAAGCTATTGGAGAAAAACATGGTTCTTGATCAGATTGCATGTATGGTACTGTATGCGCAGGCTGATCTGGAGCCATGTTGGTATCAAAAGCCCTAAAGGACTTTTTCCAGATCCTGGCTCAAATGTAAATTATTTACAGTCTCAAAACAATTTTTACATTGGTCTTCATATTCTTTGTATTCTTCCAGAAGTAATGTCTAACTCAATTATACAAGACTTTTGTTCTTGTCCTATAGAGGAATCATAAAGTTGTTGACAAACTTATGATAAGATTGAAAATTATGTTAATGATCAATATAACTAAATTCAAATTTGTATTCTCTTTGCAGATCAGCTAGTCCTTGCCTTCTTCCACCAGATCTTGTGAAAATAAGTCAAGCCAAGCTAGATCTATGGTGGTCTGAGATGACATAAAGGATTTTGTTCCAAATCCTGCTCCTATGACTTCTTTATTTTCACATTTCAGGTCAGCCAGTCCTTGCCTTCTTCCACCTAATCTTGTGAAACTTGTCAACTGTAGAATTAACTGGCAAATTGCTGTAGGGGGGTAAGTATAGAGTAACAGAAGGTCTATAAGAGGGGGTCAAGGCCTTTTAAAATGTAATATTTCACTAAATGTTTATCAAACCCTATGTTGTGGGCACTCATTGGAATTGTTTCATTGAGACAATTCAAATGAGTACCCACAACATATAGTTGGATTGGTATCTTTCACCTAATCTTGTGAAACTTGTCAACTGTAGAATTAACTGGCAAATTGCTGTTGGGGGGTAAGTACATACAGAACTACAGATAAGGGAAGGTGATGGCTTTTAAGAACGCAATATTTCTCTAAATGCTTCACAAACCCTATGTTGTTGGTACTCATTGAAAATGACTCGTCAAGACGATTCAAATGATTACCAACAACATAGACTTTATATTGACATCTTCCACCCAACCTTGTGAAACTTGTCAACTGTAGAATTAACTGGCAAATTGCTGTTGGGGGGTAAGTACATACAGAACTACAGATAAGGGAAGGTGATGGCTTTTAAGAACGCAATATTTCTCTAAATGCTTCACAAACCCTATGTTGTGGGCACTCATTGGAATTGTCTCATTGAGACAATTCAAATGAGTACCCACAACATATAGTTGGATTGGTATCTTCCATCTAATTTTGTGAAACTTGTAAACTGTAGAATGAATTGGCAAATTGCTGTTGGGGGGTAAGTACAGACAGAACTACATATAAGGGAAGGTGATGGCTTTTAAGAACGCAATATTTCACTTTATCAAACCCTATGTTATGGGTACTCATTTGAAATTTCTCACAGAGACATTTCAAATGAGTACCCACAACTTAAAGTTTAGATTGACATCTTCCATCTAATTTTGTGAAACTTGTGAACTAACTGGCAAATTGCTGTAGGGGGGTGAGTACAGAGTAAAAGGCTAGATAAGAGGGGATGATAGCTTTTAAAAATGCAATACGTGTATTTCACTTAATGTTTATCAAACCCTATGTTGCAGGGACTCATTGGAATTGTCTTGTCAAGTCAATTCAAATGAGTACCCACAACATAGAGTTTAGATTGACATTTTCCACCTAATCTTGTAAAACTAGTAAACTGTAGAATTAATTGGCAAATTGCTCTGGTAGAGTTAGTACAGAGCAGCCATCTACATATAGATAAGAAGGTGAGACAATATCAATATACTTGTCTCTGACAAGTACTGAGTAAAATTTCTGACCATTTGGGCCCAGTTGTAAAAAAATGGTTAGTGTAACTAAACGGTTAAATACCTGTTTTGGTTAAAATTACCTGTCTTGTTATAGGGAAATTTAACAAAAACATGTATATAACCCACTTGATGTAGGCTATCCAAAGTTTAAACAATCAGGCCCAGGTGAACTGATAGCTTTCTGTTTTGTTTATCTGAACTCTTACTTACTGGTGATATTGATTTTAGACTAGCAAATGTTTGTGAGTTTGAAATTCACTGCTGTAGAATAAAACCCATAAATGTAAAAAAAAAGCATAATCATTTTCCTTTATTCTAAGTCTAGGTTGCGGTTCTCTTACAAGTCATTTAAAATGAATTTGCTTTAAACCTAATATATTTTATCAATGAAGAGTTTGAAATGAAATCTTAACATTTTTGTCCATTTTAGGGAAGGTCAAGTTGCAGTTTTGCAGGATCAGTGTATTGAAATCAGGTATGTCATTCTATTTACTTCACACTAAAAGTAATAACCAATTAACCCTATTTCCCAAATGGTAATATTTTAGGGTGATCCAATTTGAAAGCTGCTGCAGATTTGAAATGTCCATGTTTGATATAAATGAAGATAGGATTTGTGTACAATGTGGCACAGAGAATATTGATGCAAAAGGAGAAAATTCTGCTTCCACATAAACACCCACTTTTTGTGAAAATTTGTTTGAACAATGCTGTAGTGCATGAAACACTAAATCTAAATACATGTAATTGTAGGTCTAGTCGAGATGAGTATGCGAGTGTCGCTGGTCGGGCCAATATTCAGAGAGACACATACCCACAATGGCGTCAACTGGCATGGAGCCCAGACAACACGATGTTGGCGTGTTCTTACAGTAGTGGGAAAGTGGAAATATTTGACATTGTCGGCAGTCTGCTGTATACCATACCTGGGAAGGTTAGACTTATTGTGACAATAAAATCTATATTAGATATACGAGACCTGTCTTGCTAAAAGGGACCTTATTTTATTTACTAAACCTAAAAAATTTTAGACTAATTGTAATGTTTAAGTCTATTCTAGCAAAAAAGGGCCTTCTTGGAAGTGAAAAGTATCAACAATAATGAATCTGCGATGTTCACTATCAAGAAGTATAGAAAAACTTACATGTATATTATGACCACTCTGTTTAGAATTGAAGATTGAGTTATTTACTTTGATTTATTTTTATAAAAGAAAGCATGGAAATATTTCAAAACACTTACAGAAGGATTTTGTTTCTATATTCTGGTATAGTTATTGTTAACCGGCCCCATTGAATCAATAAAATTTACTTTACTATTTCAACAGGAGGTAGCACCCAATGTGAACCAGCCCTCTGATCTGAGTGAAGCTGTCGCAGCACTGATATTTACTGGAAACAAAGGAGAGAAAAATGGGTAGGTATGGTTTTATAGTTAAAAATAGTATTTCGGAGTGAAATGGGCAGTTTTATAGAATATCCCTATGTCATACAGCAAGCATGTTATGTATCACAAAGAATGATTGAGAATATCTATATGTGAATTGAACACTTGAAATTTATTACTTTTTGGCATCAGTGACTGAAAATTCTTGAAAACATTGTTAAACTTATGCGTACACATGGTACATTTACTACCAAATATGTTTTGCTTCCCTATAGGTCAACAGAGTTAATTATTGTAAATTACCATGGAAGTCTGAGAAGCTATGCAGTGGATAGAGATAATGGTGTAGACCTACAACATAGTTATGTATTCAATCAGAGATATCCTAGGGGAATAAGGTAAAACAATAATGACTTTTGCAAAAAAAGGTCATGTGAACATGAATTGACCTTGTTCTGCTTTTCTAAGCTGAGTCGATCATGATAAAACTTTCACATTTAGTTTGTTAGATGAATACTCTATTACATTTCACTGTCATTTTCAAAAACCTTGGCTTTTTTACCGATAGTTTATGACTGTTAAGTAATAAGAAACATTGAAAAATTCTCCAATTAATTTTGTAACACTTGGAAATATGACATGCAGTTTATTAGTCCCCACCGGTTACCGGTTGGTGGACTATAGGCTTGCCCGATTCCGTCTGTCGTCTGTCCGTCTGTCCGTCACACTTTTGTCCGGGCTATATCTTCTAAACCATATGTGCTAGCAACTTCAAACTTAGTACACTTATAGATCTCATTGAGGAGAAGTGTCATATTCAAGAACCGTTACTCTGCCACACCCACTTTTTGAGTTATTGCCCTTTGTTGTTTTTACACTTACATTCTTGTCCGGAACATATCTCCTAAACTATGTGTGCTAGCAACTTCACACTTTGTACACCTATAGATCTCATTGAGGACAAGTGTCATGTTCAAGAACCATAACTCTGCCACGTACACTTTTTGAGTTATTGCCCTTTGATGTTTTTACCCTTTCATTTTTGGCCGGAACATATCTCCTAAACCATATGTGCTAGCAACTTCAAACTTTGTACACTGATAGATCTCATAGAGGACAAGTGTCATGTACAAGAAATGTTACTCTGCCATGCCCACTTGTTGTGTTATTGCCCTTTGTTTTTTCTATCCTTTCATTTTTGTCCGGACTTTATCTCCTAAACCATAAGCCCTAGCAACTTCAAACTTTGTACACTTATAGATCTCATTAACGACAAGTGTCATGTACAAGAATCATTACTCTTCTCCGCCCACTTTTGGAGTTATTGCCCTTGGTTGTTTTTACCCATATATTTTTGTTTGGGACATTTTGTCCAAAACCTAATATGCTAGCAACTTCAAATTTTGTATACAATTATAGATCTAGTAAGTAGGAGATATATTATAAGAAAGGATTTTTTGTTATCCGGTGGGGGACTCCTGTTTTGCATCGCAATATGACATGCACTTGTTAAAATTTTGTGCTGTCTGTCCTTCTTGCACACATTCTTTGAAATTGAACATTTTTTCTGATCTTGTTGTTCTAGTAACATAAAGAATAAGGCAATGTTTGAGAAAACGCATGATAGATATTAGAGAGCTGAACATCTCAGTAAACAACACATGCATTTTGCATCTTCTGTCTATTTTGTATAGCTGTGTACAATACCATGCAGAGGCGGGGCTATTGTATGTTGGTGGGTGTGGCCAACTGGATGAGGACGTATCAGAAGGCAGTAAGGCGGGACTTACAGCTTGGAGAAGGCTTTCAGAGTATCCACATTATAAACTAGTCACTAACTTGGTGGAAGACTCGAAAAAAGTAAGTTACTTGTCCTATTTTATCATAGAGAGGCGGGGCTATTGAATTTGTATGTTGGTGGGTGTGGCCAACTAGATGAGGATGTATCTGAAGGTAGTAAGGCGGGGCTTACAGCTTGGAGAAGGTTGTCTGAGTATCCTCACTATAAACTAGTCACAAACTTGGTGGAAAACTCAAAAAACATAAGTTACTTTATCTAAGAGGTGGAGCTATTGCATGTTTGTGGGTGTGGCCAAATGTCTTGGGATGTATCGGGGTAGTAGAGCCAGGCCTACAGCTTGGAAAAGGCTGTCAGTGTATTCACATTATAAACTAGTCACAAACTTGGCGGAAGATTCGAAAAAAGTAAGTTACTTTATCTAAGAGGTGGGCGATTGTATGTTGGTGGGTGTGGCCAACTAGATGAGGATGTATCTGAAGGCAGTAAGGCGGGGCTTACAGCTTGGAGAAGGTTGACTGAGAATCCACATTATAACCTGTAATAATTTGTCAGATTAGATGATATTTAATTTTTCAAAGAATGATCTTCATGATCTTCATCTTCATAACCTTTAGCTTATCAAGCAATTTTATTAGAATTTCACTTTATCATGAAAGAAGGATGCTGAATGCAAGTAATATTATGGGGCAGCATTTTATAGCATGGACATTTTGCTTAGTATGTTATTATATGTCACAAATAAATTCCTTTGCAGTCTCACAAGGCGAGATTCCTGAAGTTGCCGAGTTTATCATACATGAAGGCGGACAACGTAGACGGGATATTTAAAATGAGTCTTTCACCCAGCATTCGGTTCCTGGCCACAGTACATTATTCTGGAAAACTGAGTCTTTGGTTGGTGCCTGCTTTAAAACTACACAAAAGTTGGCCCCATGATGAACAGGTGGGTTTTATTGTTTATCCTTTCTCAAACAAACCCTGGTTCTGATGTACCAAAGTTGGAAAACATTGGGAAAATATTGAGGCAAAAGATGAAAATGCTGATAACCAGCATTTTCATCTTTTGCCTCAATATTTTCTTTGCTATTTTGTACACATATCACATTTTTCTTCATTTCCCTTTATGCTTTTCAAAGCTTTATTTGGTAAAAGTTGCAAAATCCAGGGATTTTGATATTCAAAATGTTTCTGGTTCCCGGCTACAGTACATTATTCAGGAAATCTGAGTCTTTGGTTGGTGCCAGCTTTAAAACTTAACAAAAGTTGGCCCCATGATGAACAGGTTAGTTTAACCCTTTCCTAAATGACAATATATTTGGCCCGTCCAAATTGAAAGGTGTTGCTGATGACATTTTCAAGTCGATGAAATATTAAATATCTTTCCATTTAGGATTAGAAAACATCGTGGAAAATGTAGAAATTGCTTGTGACAAGCAATTTCTTCATTTTCCACTATGTTTTTTCAATTCTTTTCTTGAGGAGTCAAAAGGCATCACTACAGTAATGGGTTAACCCTTCTCCAACCAGCAAAGCTAAGTTCAGTTGCCGAATTTAAGTTAAGTTCAGTTGCCTAACCCCAGCGGCCGGTTCCTGGCCACAGTACATTATTCTGGTAAACTGAGTCTTTGGTTGGTGCCTGCTTTAAAACTACACAAAACTTGGCCTCATGATGAACAGGTGGGATTTATTTTCATGCCCCTGTATTGAGAGATGGAGGGCATATAGTTTTACTCGTGTCCGTCTGTCTGTCCGTCTGTCTGTCCGAAAACTTAACATTTGCCTTTTCTCCAAAAGAATTTGACAAACAAAGCTCAAATTTGGTATGCAACTGCCTTTCAATGATATCTATCTGTTCCATGCATTTTTTAAACTCTGTCAAAATGGCTAAATGATAGGTTTGTTCTATTTCAAATTGGATGCTAATGAAAAAGACATTGATATTAAATGTAAGAAATGTGAATTCTATAGAATTGAAATCATTATTTAGGGACCCCAGAAAATGTTCATTGTCCTTAGCCAAGGTCAAATTACAGTTGATAACATCATGAAATTGACATTCTGAGTGGAATGGCAATGTTTTACGAGCGAATGAATGGATGAATGGAATGAGCATTTTGAATGATTATGTATATCTAAAAAATCGATAATACACCCATGATAACCTTTCAACCAATCAAACGTGATCTTAAAATAGTAATAGCTTGATATCTGAAATTTACCAATACAGAGTGTCCCAAAAAAAACGGAACCCATTTTTGAAAGTATATTTCTCATGTGTTAAGTAATATTTCTCCACCAAATTTACATACGCAATAGCAACGACAGTCTTCTATTAGCAGTGAAAATTTGGTTGAAAAATAATGATTTGTTTTGAAAATATTGGCATTCAAATGAATATACCCGTAAACCCATTTTAACACGATATCGACATTTTCGTTTTGCAGCGCGCGCCTACTATTATTTAATAAATTGATGCTTCACAGTTGGTTAATATGTTCAATACAATACAAACGTGATTTTGAAACATTGTATTCATAATAGTGCATTGTCATTTCATTTTTTTTTTTTTTTTGCTAATACATAAACTGTTAAAGAAGGGCTGCGATGTAACTAAAATGAATACAAACAAAATATCCAAGACTAATGAATAATAGCCATAGGCTCTTAATTTATTTCTGACCAACATGCCGGTCACCGCTCAATTGAAAAGTATTACAGGTTTCATTTGACCTGACACTGACCTTTATGCAAAACATGTTCATATATGACAAATAACACAAAAATTCATAAAAAAAGAATTAATTCATAGCCCACTGAAATGTAAACTATGCAAGAAAATTAAGACTGGACTAATTTTATGAAACATATCAAGCTTGTAATTTATGAAAATAAAAGTTAAAACTGCGCCATGTAAAATGAATCACATAAATAATTTGAAATTAATTCAAACAATCTCTCTTTGGACTCAATTTGAACATACAGCACGTGTACATATTAAATTTTGAGAAAATCGGTACATACGAGGTATGTCCATAAAATACGTAGACAACCAAAGTTTTCCACCAAATAGAAGTTTTATCGATCCCAAAACACTATCAATTTGAAGGTCCATTTATTCTTAAATACTTCTGCTACATTTTATATTGTTTTCGAAAGTACGTACAAGCAAAACCGTCACCATAGCAACAGCATAACGTTACCACGGGGCACTTCAGATATTTGAAAATAAAAAGACATATAACTAGTCTTTTGTCGCAAGATTTTTTTTAAAAAAAATACGCGGGAAATACACTCACTTCAGCAGTGATGTCATTTGACGTTTTACCGGAAGTTTTGAACGTCAACAACTTGCCAGGAGACGTTAAAAGCAATAAACAACCGGCTGCTATGACGGAAGAAAAACGCGCCGTTATTAAATTCTGTATCGGTGCGAACATGACACCAACGGAAACATTCAAGTTTATGCAGCGAGGCAAGGCTGACGTGTCCAGAGCGCTAGTATTTGCTAGTGTTTAAATGACATAGACGGTTTACGGATGCACTGGAAGATATTTGTGACCAGACTAGACCGGGAAGACCTCGGCGAAGCGATCGGGATGTTGAGGAGGTGCGTCGAATCACTATGGACTTTATAGTTTTTCCCGCGATTAAAGGCGTATCTGAGAGGCAAACGTTTTGCCGACTTGGACGAACTAAAGTACTTTGTTCGCTCATCTGAAGGGTCATACAAGAAAGAGTGGTTCGACGTAGCGTATACCAAATGGGTGGACAGACATAGGAAGTGCGTGAACGCGGATGGAGAGTACTTTGAAAAGTTGTAACGTCGACGTCGTAAACGACGTCAAAGTGCCCCGTGTATGGTTTTTTACTTGTTTGTTCCATGTGTATTTTTGTAGCTGTTGCTTGTATTTTCATAAAATTTGGTACACATATTCATATTAAAATTCTGCACACGATGGTGTAAACTTTAAATAGATCATGCAACTATTTCTTATTATTCTGGACCTGTCTACGTATTTTATGGACACACCTCGTACATGTACAACGTTACAGTATTCAACAACTGACCGTTAGTGCGCTTTCACGAACAAACAAGACGCAAAAATCAATATCATGTCAAATTGGTTTTTTAGTGCCATTATTAATTTGCTTATAACTTTTGAACCGATACATATTTTTAAGTGAAATTTGGAACACAAATGCAAAAATAATGTATCTTTACTACTGCATATTCAAAAATTAGATTATTTGCTTACGCTTTGGAATATTTGACTTTGAATTAGGGTTCCGTTTTTTTGGGACACTCTGTATAATAGGTATGAAGGTTTATCGATAATACGCCCATGATAATATTTCAGCCAATGAAATGCCTTCTTTTTATAGCAACAAACTAAACCAGCAAGCGATTTGAACGTTTGTTGAGCGCTATGAATGGTTTTGTGATGGGAATGAATGAACGCTGGAGTGGAATGATTTTGATCGGAATTGAATGGAATTAATGTCAGTTTCATGATGTTCTCAACTGTAATATCAAGGTCATATTTTAGAGAAATAGCTGTTTCAGGTATACTTGTGTTTCACAAGCACATTTTGTTCATGGTTTCAAGAGTTTTAAAATATATCTTCATCTTTTATTCAATTTAAATTTAATATTTTTTTTACAGCCATTTTGTGATGAGTTCAGCCCAGAATTTACAGACAATCCACAGCTTAGAAAGCAAGTGAAGGGTAAGTTATTTACATATTAACACTTTCCCGAACGACGAATTTTTAGGGTGGTCCATTTCAGAAGCTGCTGAAGACAGCAAAATGGATGTTGATTATGATTAAATTTATGTATGATATAGCATAGAAAACATTGAGACAAAAGGGGAAACTGCTGGTTATCAGCAGTTTCTTCTTTTGCCTTAATGTTTTCCCAAGTCTATCCAATTAGGGACGTCAAAACCTGCTCTTGTTAGGGAAAGGGTTAAATTTATCTTGCTGATACTGGATAGAAAATAAATAATGTGCCGGCATGATCAAAATAAGGAAACAGAAAAAAACAATGTCACCTGTTCTTTGGAGCCAATTTCAAGATCTTTTACAGGAAAAATATGATACTTCTTGAATTTAGAATGGTTATGTTTGACAGTTATCTTAACTAATTTTGTTGTCAATAATTGTTCAAGTTACAATTTTGAAAGTGTTTACAACCCTTAAAGGGTTATAACATTCCACTTTCATTTTTTAAAAGTATGTCTTGATGCAAAGATTGGTTATTATAATGCGTATAAATGCTATCAGTTTTTTGAAGTTGTTATTTATAATTATAACACGTTTCCTTAAAATCCATATATAGCGAAAGAAGAACTGCATCGGGTTTTATTTCCAATAAAGACTCTATGTAATTATGCTTTGTGTATGTGCCAAAACGTCACGTGGCGTCAAGGTAACGTCAAATGACATCACTAAAAGACAATGCGTTTCCTACGCCGAAAACTAGTTCAGGGCAGAATTTTCACAAAATAACACATTTCTAATGTGCATTTTTGTTATTTAGAGTGTTATAATGGAGATAATAACAAGTTTAGCGGTCTTTATTGCGCAATAAAAACTTCAGTGCTCTGGACTACATGTTAAGGCAAATACCTTGGCGCTGTGCTCATAGGTTTTTACCAACACATGTAGTCTGTCGCACATCGGGTTTTGTTGGCAATAAAGACCGCTAAACTTGTTATTATTTCATAAGCGAAAAATATGCACTTAAAGTTGAGACAGAAATAACAAAATACATATAAATCATTGTGTTGTGGACAACAATTTGATTAATTTTAGCACAAAAATGTTTATTTCTCGTAAACAGCGCAATATTTTGGCTTGAAATTTTAAGAACTTTCATAAGAAAATATGCTCTTTCAGATTACAATAAAAGCAAAATTTATGGAAAAATATTGTGAAATGTCACTTTAATCGTTTTATTGCAGATCTAGTCAATACCAAGAATCTCCTAGACATCAACTGGTGGTCAAGTGAGGTAGGGAGAGTAGTCTAAAAATCCCCTTTCTTATCAACACAATTTTGAACTGATGAAAATATATTGTATGTGACAAAACAAAAACGTGCTTCTAGCAATTCATTAAATAGGTGATGACTCAGATTGACTATTTTAAAATATCAGAACTACCTTAAGATTGTCAAAAGTTTTGAAGGGTAAAGTGCATTCTAAATATACTGAGCAAAAATGAAAACTTTACACCTACATTGCTTGTCATATTTCTTCTAAATACAACAAGTAAATGAATCAAATGAATGTGCTTCGCATTGTTCATTGACTTGGTTGTGCCAAACACTAAACGTTTTGTTGATATTAATCACAGGGATGAAAAACGGAACCTTTAAGTGTGACAGGGGTCCGTTTTTTCAGGTGTACAATTTTAACAGAATTTTACAAAATTTAAACCCTCAAAAATCCGAGCAGAAGAACTCAAACCATGTCAGACTTTACGGAATGGTAGTCTGACAAGTTATCAGTCAGAAAATGTAAAGAAGCTTGCATAACATTGTTTGAGCTTTTTTGAAAAATGATGTTTGAAAAGCAGAATTTTCATTATGTTGCAAAGCTTGAAAATTTTACAATGCAATCTCCATAGGAAATTGAAATCGCTATTGCATGAACATCTGGGAAAAATCCTAGTCGAAAAAAGGGTTCAAAATCCCCTGTAAAGCCTGCATGATGTTTTTAAAAAATCAATCGAAAACCGTGATACATTTTTGAACATCAAACATTTTAAATTCCCTATTTGTTTATGTAAAAGGGAGGTAATTCACAAAATTGACAGATTAGACCTTTATTTTAGAGCTTGCTACTAGTGATAAGAAAGATTTTTTGTGTTTTTTTGGCAACTCAGATACGGCAAATTCCGAAAAAAATAATGAATCGTTTTCTGCGCATGCGCATATGTGACATTAGATGTAATTAGGTCTAAACGCATTAAGGGCCGTAACTCTGACATTAAAGGACTCAAGGCAATGAGATTTCGACAAAACGATTGCTGAAAGCCTGGGCAATAACGTCAAAATATATTTCAGGCTTTTTGTTCGATAGTTTTCCAAAAACAAGAAATCTTGAAGTGTAAAGTTTTCATTTTTGTTCAGTATATATATTAGGCTTGACTGTTTCAAAATGAAAGACCAATTTATTTTGTCTGGTTATGTTGCTCTTTTTAATGAAATCTTAAACAATTTAAATAATATCAAATTTTCAGCAAAATCTCAGACAGTTTCAAGTATTTTTAATTTAATTTATTTCACCATTTTAGGCAATGATTCTTGCGAGAGGGTCAGGGGCTGTCACAGTATCCTCTATCAAGTCTTTGACAAACTTACTAGGAAGTCATCCTGAATGGTTTGAGCCTGCCCCTCAGTTGTCATCCATGTATAATGGGGGATTCCTGGGTTTGGAGGTACATTTTTTTCAGCAACATTTTGTTAATTCATATTTCCTGATAAATCATTTAACCCTTTCCCAAAGTGCCAAAATTTGTCTAATTTGAAAGCTTCTGCAGATGGCAAAATTTATGTTGATATAATAGATTTTTGGATACTAAATAGCATGGAAAATATTGAGGCGAAAGGAGAAAATGCTGGTTATCAGCATTTTCTTCTTTTGTCTCTATGTTTTCCCAAACCTCTTCCATTGGAAATGTCAGCAACAGGTCTTGTTTTTGAAAGGGTTGATTTGTAGTCTGCTGATTATCTTTAGAACTCTGAATGAATGTTTCTATTAGGGCTTTACAAAAATATGCACTTGGCGTTTTCTTCTTATTTCCTCCTTTACCTTCAATTTTTTTCTTTTCCACAGAGACAAATTAATGTGTTATGTGACATGTTTTACTCACAGAAATTTGCATATTCTATCCTTAAAGCTTACATTACACTATCTAAAAAAAGGTTTCATGTGTATTTCCC
The DNA here is from genome assembly GCA_963680895.1 of Fragum sueziense. NCBI lineage: Eukaryota > Metazoa > Mollusca > Bivalvia > Cardiida > Cardiidae > Fragum > Fragum sueziense. The sequence goes on along the minus strand of OY804598.1, from coordinate 61,054,804 downwards.
TCACCTAGATATAGATTTCTTGTCTATAAATAGGTTGAGTGTAGATTCCCCACAAAGCGCCGCCTGGTGTCCTTGGATGAGACCAATCAGGAAGAAGGGGAGGAGAGTGACCAAGAAGAGGCGGGGCTTGTCTCCAAGTCATGGGGCGTGGCTAAACAGTGTATGCATTATGTCACTGATATGGACAGATTTAAACCTCCAAAAAAGAAACCGAGGTATGTTATTGATAATGAGACCAATCAGAAAGAAGGGGAGGAGAGTGACCAAGAAGGGCGGGGCTTGTGTCCAAGTCACGGGGTGTGGCTGAACAGTGTATGCATTATGTCACTGATATGGACAGGTTTAAGCCTCCTAAAAAGAAACCGAGGTATGTTATTGATAATGAGACCAATCAGAAAGAAGGGGAGGAGAGTGGCCAAGAAGGGCGGGGCTTGTGTCCAAGTCATGGGGTTTGAGTATACGTTGTATGCACTACGTCACTGATATGGATAGGTTTAAACCTCTGAAACAGAAACCAATGTAATCTTTCAGAAAATGTTTCTTTGCACAATTATATGAATAACCCTTGCCAAAACACTGATTTTAGACTGTTCCAAAATTTCTACTATTTCTCAGGACAAAATTTATGTTTTCATTTGACATAAAGCTGTTAAAGTTTAATGGCATTACACTGATTAACTTGAAGGTGAAGGGGCCCCATAAGAGCCTATTGAGCTGGGGAGAACACTGCTGTCACTTCAGACTTGAATTGGTTTCTTATATTCCAGAATGATAAACAGAACATACAGACTGGTATGTCTCAAGTCAACAACACCTGATGAACTGTTTGCTAGAAAGGTGGGTCTGTTACAATTATCACAGATATGAAGACCTGTGCCTTTTCCAAAACAATACCTTATTTTGTTGCCTTCAATAGACTGATTAATTGAATTAGATTTTAGTCTCTGCTGAATGGCAACAGCGATTTTAATATTGGGCTTACAAAAAGATAGAAAATGCTTGTTCCTAGATTACTTTCTATTTACAATTTGGCCATCACAAAGAGGTTTATTTAAGCTTTCCTTTCATCTACAGTTGGAAAATGAAGAATATGGGGAAGCCAAGCTACTTGCTCAGAAGTATGGACTAGATACAGATTTGGTCTATCAGAAACAGTGGAGAAAATCACCTGTAGAACTGGCGTCCATACAGGACTTTCTGGTAATTTATAATTATGATGTTGTATTTTCTGTCAGAAGTACATAATTATAGGAAGACTAAAAGGTAATTTAACCTGACATATCCAATAGAAAAGGCTGGGGAAAACATGGAGACAAAAGAAGAAACTGCTGATAACCAGCATTTTCTTCTTTTACCTCAATATTTTCTAAGCTATATTGTACCGATTTGAAGTCTATAATTATCCAGTTTAGTGTAAGCTGCCATTTTCAAATCGGACCACCCTAAAATTTGGTTGTTTTGGAAAGGGTTAACAAAATTTAGATACAGATCTGGTGTACCAGGAGCAATGGAGAAAATCACCTGTAGAGTTGGCATCCATTCAGGACTTTCTGGTAATGTTTATTTAACCCTTTCTCAAACAAAACCTTGTTTTCCAGTACTCAATAAAAAGGCTTTGGGAAACATGGAGACAAAAGAGGAAAATGCTGATAATCAAAATTTTCTCCTTTTGCCTCGAGATTTTGTTCTTTATTTTACAATGAATAAACATCCATCAACACTCATCAACATCCATCTGGTTGTTTGTATTATCTTTCGCATTTTGCCGTTCTAAAATGTTGTTGTTAGGGAAAGGTTTAACTACCTCTAGATATAGACTTGATGTACCAGAAACAGTGGAAAAAATTGCCATTAGAGTTGGCATCCATAAAGGACTTTCTGTTAATACCTGAAATTCCTTTATATTTATACAAGAACAAACAAGTAATTTATGTAAGAGAGAGCTAAATTTTCGTTCCGTGATTAACAAAGGTTTTATCGTTTCACATACAGGAATTTCTCTAACTATTAAATTCATTCCATAAAAGACAAGTCAATCATGAACTGAAACTTTCATTTGTTTTGCACCTATTTTGAAAGATCAGGAACATATTATTATGCCCCCTTTCGAAGAAAATGGGGGTATATTGTTTTGCAAGTGTCGGTCGGTCGGTCGGTAGGTCGGTCGGTCCGTATGTCGGTCGGTCTGTCCGTAGACCAAACCTTGTCCGGAGCATAACTCGAAAAGTATTAAAGGTAGAATCATGAAACTTCACAGGCGGATAGATCTCATTATGGAGAGGTGCAGTGCACAAGAACCGTAACTCTGCCGATCAATTTTTTTGAGTTATTGCCCTTTGTTGATTTTCAAACTTGATTCTTGTCCGGAGCATAACTCAAAAAATATGTAAGGTACAATTATGAAACTTTACAGTTGGTACAATTATGAAACTTTACAGGTGGATAGATCTCATTATGGAGAGGTGCAGTGCACAAGAACTGTAACTCTGCTGATCAAATTTTTTGAGTTATTGCCCTTTGTTGATTTTCAAACTTGATTTTTGTCCGGAGCATAACTCAAAAACTATGTTAGGTAGAATCATGAAACTTTACAGGTGAATAGATCTCATTATGGAGAGGTGCAGTGCACAAGAAGCTTAACTCTGCCGATCAAATTTTTTGAGTTATTGCCCTTTGTTGATTTTCAAACTTGATTACTGTCCGGAGCATAACTCAAAAAGTATGTAAGGCAGAATCATGAAACTTAATAGGTAGATAGATCTCATAGATTTTATTATGGAGAGGTGCAGTGTACAAGAACCGTAACTCTGCCAATCAAATTCTTGGAGTTATTGCCCTTTGTTGATTTTACACTTAATTCTAAACCTTGCCTATATCTCATGTCCTTTTACACATACAGCCTTGATATCTCACACATAGATACCTCCTATCAACATCGTTCAGATTTAACCATGACCTTGGACCTTGTGACCTTGACCTTGGAGTTTGACCAATTTTGAAAAAATTAAACCCGGCAAATATGTCATGACCTTTTACAAATACAGCCTTGATATTTCACACATGGACACATCTTACCAAGACCTTTCATAATTGACCATGACCTTGGACTCTGTGACTTTGACCTTGGAGTTTGACCTACTTTTGAAAAACTTTAACCTGACCGATATATCATGTCCTTTTACACATACAGCCTTGATATTTGACACATGGAAACCTCCCACCAAGACCTATCACATACGACTATGACCTTGGACCATGTGGCCTTGACCTTGGAGTTTGACCTACTTTTAAATAAATTAAACTGGGCCTATATCTTATGTGCTATTACACATACAGCCTTGGTATTTCACACATGGACACATCTTACCAAGACCTTTCGCATTTGACCATGACCTTGGACCTTGTGACTTAGACCTTGGACTTTGACCTACTTTAAAAAAACTTTAATCTAGCCGATATATCATGTCCTTTTACACCTACAGCCTTGGTATTTCACACATGGACACCTACGACCAAGACCTTTCACATTTGACCATGACCTTGGACCTTGTGACCTTGACCTTGGTGTTTAACCTACTAAATAATACATTAATCTGGCCTATATTTCATGTCATTTTACATTTACAGCCTTGATATTTCACACATGGTCACTTCCAACCAAGATATGTCACTTTTGACCATGACCTTGGACCTTGACCTTGGAGTTTGACCTACTTTAAAAAAAGCTTAAACTAGGCCTATATCTCATGTCCTGCTATCTATACAGTCTCAATATTTTACACATGGACACCCCCTACCAAGACCTTTCACATTTGACCATGACCTTGGCCTGTATGACCTTGACCTTTGATTTTTACATACTTTTAGAAATCTTTAACATAGCCTTTATCTTATGTCCTATTACACCTACAGCCTTGATATTTCACACATAGCCACCTCCTACCAAGACCTTTCACATTTGACCATGACTTTGAATATTGCAACCTTGACCTTGGAGTTTGACCTACTTTTAAAAAGACTGATTCCAGGCATATATATCGTGTCCTTTAACACCTACAGCCTTGATATTTCACACATGGACACCTCCAACCAAGACCTTTCACATTGGACCATGACCTTGACATTAGGCCTACCTGTAAAAACTTTAACCTGGCCTATGTTTTATTTTACTTTTAAATATACAGCTTTGATATTTCACACATAGACACCTCCTACCAAGACCTTTCATATGTGACCATGACCTTGGACCTTGTTAACTTGACCTTGGACTTTGACCTACATCAAATGTAGGCCCTTGAGGGGGCATATATGTTTTACAAACATCTCTTGTTTTAACATTGTCTTTACCTTTGCTTGTCAATCTGTCTGTTTGTTTGAAATGTAAAACTTCATGCAAAAACTTGACCCTTTTCACAAACACATCTTGTCTATATTTCATCTCCTGTTACAGAGTAAGATCAGTAAGAGAGCGTGGGTGTTACATGAATGTACAGACAGAATGTCGGATAAGATTGATGCTATGAAAGCCTTACTAGAGTTTGGTCTGCGAGGAACAGACCTTGAGGCTCTCATCATGATTGGTAAAGGAGAGGATAAAGGAAGGTAGGGAGCAATGGCCAATTGAAAATGTATGCAGTAAAATCTTTGCTAGGAGTTACCCATGAACAGAGGTCAATTTGTTACCAATGGTCACTTGAGCTTCATGTGCAAATTCCTTCTTTAATTGCGCTATAAACAGCATGATATTGTTTGATGCAGCTAGCAGTTACCTTTATTATACTCCAGCAAAACAAATGTTGTTTGTTGTTGTTTTTTGGGGGGAGGGGGTACTGGAATCAGCCTGTCTGTCTGTCCGTCCATGTACTAAATGCTAACAACTTTGTGCCACAAACTCCTCTTTCAGATTTCATCCAATAGTGATGAAACTTTATACAAATATTGATCCCATTTTGAAATTTTCCAGGACACAATTTTCAGGTCTCCACTCCCTTTGGTTCAGTAATTATCTCCCCTTGAACTTAGACAAATATTCTCTATGTACTGCAAAATAAGTATTAAGTCACCTTCAGTGACAAGTTCTAGTTGGTCATGTGTCAACAGTGTATGAAACCTAAATAATCGTCTTCAGGCAAACACACAATGATAAACAAATTGATCATCTAAGAAAAAAACAAATAATGCTAGAAAAGAAACATGTTCATGCATACAAATTACGGATTGTTTTTCTGTCATGATAATTCGTGGGTATGACACATTTTATTGTAGATTTATCCTCTGTGATCCTGAGGATGGTTTGTATGACAATCTTGAGTTAGATGACTTTGACCCTGAGAAGGAAACCAAGATGGCTGAACTTAGGAACAAAAAGAGAGATGAACTTTAGAGTATAATACAGCACAGAAAATATTGACATAAAAGGAGAAAATTGTCGGTGTTATTGCACAACCTTGAAATGCTGTAAATGTAAAAGAAGAAATGCTGATAATCAATATTTTGTCAATGTTTTTGCAAAACCTTGTAACTCCAGCTTGATTAAAGCTGGAGTTACAAGGTTTTGCAATAACATTGACAAAATGCTGGTTATCATCCTTTTCTTCTATTGTCTCAATATTTTCCCAGGCTTATTCTATTATTGCACTTATTTTTGTCATTTCCATGTCAGATTTATTCTATGTGACCCTGAGGATGGTCTATATGACGATCTTGAATTAGATGATTTTGACCCAAATAGAGAAAACAAGATGGCCGAACTGAGGAATAAAAAGAGAGATCAACTTTTGAGTGCAATATAGCACAGAAAATATTGAAACAAAAGGAGAAAATGCTGGTTATCAGCATTTTCTTCTTTTGTCTCAATATTTTCCCAGGCTTTCTCTTTTACTTATTAGTCCCCCACCGGTTACCGGTTGGGGGACTATAGGTTTGCTCGATTCCGTCTGTCTGTCCGTCCGTCCGTCCGTCTGTCCGTCTGTCCGTCACACTTTTGTCCAGGCTATATCTTCTAAACCATATGTGCTAACAACTTCAAACTTGGTACACTTATAGATCTCATTGAGGAGAAGTGTCATGTTTAAGAACCGTTACTCTGCCACGCCCACTTTTTGAGTTATTGCCCTTTGTTGTTTTTACCCTTACATTCTTGTCCGGAACGTATCTCCTAAACTATGTGTGCTAGCAACTTCAAACTTTGTACACTTATAGATCTCATTGAGGAGAAGTGTCATGTTCAAGAACCGTTACTCTGCCACGCCCACTTTTTGAGTTATTGCCCTTTGTTGTTTTTACCCTGTCTGTCCGTCTGTCCGTCCGTCTGTCCGTCACACTTTTGTCCAGGCTATATCTTCTAAACCATATGTGCTAACAACTTCAAACTTGGTACACTTATAGATCTCAATGAGGAGAAGTGTCATGTTTAAGAACCGTTACTCTGCCACGCCCACTTTTTGAGTTATTGCCCTTTGTTGTTTTTACCCTTACATTCTTGTCCGGAACGTATCTCCTAAACTATGTGTGCTAGCAACTTCAAACTTTGTACACTTATAGATATCATTGAGGACAAGTGTCATGTTCAAGAACCGTTACTCTGCCACGCCCACTTTTTGAGTTATTGCCCTTTGTTGTTTTTACCCTTGCATTTTTGTCCGGAATATATCTCCTAAATCATGTGTGCTAGCAACTTCAAACTTTGTACACTTATAGATCTAATTGAGGAGAAGTGTCATGTTCAAGAACTGTTACTCTGCCACGCCCACTTTTTGAGTTATTGCCCTTTGTTGTTTTTAGCCTTACATTCTTGTCCGGATCATATCTCCTAAAATATAAGTGCTAGCAACTTCAAACTTTGTACACTTATAGATCTCATTGAGGAGAAGTGTCATGTTCAAGAACTGTTACTCTGCCACGCCCACTTTTTGAGTTATTGCCCTTTGTTGTTTTTAGTCTTACATTCTTGTCCGGAACATATCTCCTAAACTATGTGTGCTAGCAACTTCAAACTTTGTACACTTATAGATCTCATTGAGGAGAAGTGTAATGTTTAAGAACCATAATTCTGCCACGCCCACTTTTTGAGTTATTGCCCTTTGTTGTTTTTAGCCTAACATTCTTGTCCGGATCATATCTCCTAAACTATGTGTGCTAGCAACTTCAAACTTTGTACACTTATAGATCTTATTAAGGACAAGTGTCATGTTCAAGAACCGTTACTCTGCCAGGCCCACTTTTTGAGTCATTACCCTTTGTTGTTTTTACCCTTACATTCTTGTCCGGAACTTATATCCTAAACTGTGTGTGCTAGCAACTTCAAACTTTGTACACTGATAGATCTCATTGAGGAGAAGTGTCATGTTTAAGAACCATAACTCTGCCACGCCCACTTTTTGAGTTATTTCCCTTTGTTGTTTTTAGCCTTACATTCTTGTCCGGATCATATGTCCTAAACTATAAGTGCTAGCAACTTCAAACTTGGTACACTTATAGATCTTATTGAGGACAAGTGTCATGTTCAAGAACTGTTATTCTGCCATGCCCACTTTTTGAGTTATTGCCCTTTGTTGTTTTTACCCTTGCATTTTTGTCCGGAATATATCTCCTAAATCATAAGTACTAGCAACTTCAAACTTTGTACACTGATAGATCTTATCAAGGACAAGTGTCATGTACAAGAATTGTTACTCTGCTATGTCCACTTTTTGAGTTATTGCCCTTTGTTGTTTTTAGTCTTACATTCTTGTCCGGTTCATATCTCCTAAAATATAAGTGCTAGCAACTTCAAACTTTGTACACTTATAGATCTCATTTAGGAGAAGTGTCATGTTCAAGAACCATTACTCTGCCACACCCATTTTTTGAGTTATTGCCCTTTGTTATTTTTGCCTTTACATTTTTGTTCGGAACATATCTTCTAAACCATAAGTGCTAGCAACTTCAAACTTTGTACACTTATAGATATCATTGAGGACAAGTGTCATGTACAAGAACTGTCACTCTGCCATGTCCACTTTTTGAGCTATTGCCCTTTGTTGTTTCTATCCTTACATTTTTGTCCCGAACTTATCTCCTAAACCATAAGCCCTAGCAACTTCAAACTTTGTACACTGGTAGATCTCATTGAGAAGAAGTGTAATGCGCAAGAACTGTTACTCTACCACATCCTTTTATTTAGTTATTGTCCGTTGTTGTTTTTTATCCTTACATTTTTGTCTGGACCATATCTCCTGAGCCATCAGTGCTAGCAACTTCAAACTTGGTACACTTATAGATCTCATTGAGGACAAGTGGCATGTACAAGAATCATTCTTCTCCGCCCACTTTTGGAGTTATTGCCCTTGGTTGTTTTTACCCTTATATTTTTGTTTGGGACATTTTGTCCAAAACCTAATGTGCTAGCAACTTCAAATTTTGTATACAGTTATAGATCTAGTAAGTAGGAGATATATTATAAGAAAGGATTTTTTGTTATCCGGTGGGGGACTCCTGTATTGCATCGCAATCCGACATGCACTTGTTTTATCATGGTAATTCTCCCATCAGATTTATCCTATGAGACTTACTCTTGAGTACAATATAGCAGTTAAAATATTTATACAAAAGGAGAAAATGCTGGTTATCATCCTTTTCTTCTTTTGTCTCAATATTTTCATAACCTTTCTCTATTAATACACTTTCATTTTTGTCAATTCCATGTCAGATTTATCCTATGTGACCCGGAAGATGGTCTTTATGATGACCTTGAATTAGATGAGTTTGACCCTGAGAAGGAAACCAAGATGGCTGAACTGAGGAACAAAAAGAGAGATGAACTTTAGAGTACAATATATCACAGAAAATATTGAGACAGAAGAAGAATATGCTGGTTATCAGCATTTTCTTCTTTTGTCTTCTTTTGTCTCAATATTTTCCCAAAGCTTTCTCTATTATTTATTTTATCATCATAATTCTTCCATCAGATTTATCCTGGGAGACTTATGGCTTAATTCATGAACGTTTACTTGACTCAAACTTCAGTCAAACTCAACAAAGGACGCCTGAAGTTACTGATTACGCCGTTAGCACGGGATCCCCGGACCAGAAAGACTCAATAACAAAGTAGTATTCACAGTCAAAATCTTTCTTTTCTTTATAGAGGAAATGTTTCTTAACCCTTTTCTTAATTTTTTATAATCTTGTACAACCCTTCATACCCGTTTCGTCGAAACATCGCTTGATTCAAGTGATTTTCATAGATAAACTATTTTTTTATGAAATGTTGTTCATGTCATCATAGATAAATCCGTTGGGCAAAATATGAAATTTTAATCCTCTGACCAATGCTTCTGAAAACTTCAATGGAAATAATTATTATGCGGTTTTAAAATATGTGTCTTTTCTTATAATGTTTTCACAAAATAGCCGAATATCACAACTCCACGGATAACGTTAGAATCATTCAATTGAATGTTGATAGCTGTTACAGATGACAAGATATTTGATGCATAAAAAGGAAATGATTGGGTTATAGATCTAGCATAGAAAATATCGATGAAAAGGAGAAACTCCTGATCGTCAACAATTTCCTCTTTTCACTTAAAAGTTTTCCGATATCATTTTTGTCTTATTCATAATGTTAGTTGCCGCACATTTGAAATAGACTTGTCTAAAATTAAACAATTAGAATGAAAATTAAAAATGTGTCAAAAGAAGAAGCGTTTTTGGCATTTTCAAAAATTGTAAATTTTACTTTCATATCACAAAAAACTTGATATAATGGAAGAATATGTTTCTAAAACATGAATTCCAGCAAATTTTCTTTCAAAAATCCGTAAATTGTAGGAGAAAATAAGCATGAGTTTAGCTCAAGGTCCGACTTTCTTGCCTCGAGAAATCCTAACTTAGTTAAGTCGCTTCGAACCCTCCTTATGTCTTTGAATGCCAACCTGTCCTCAAGAGCAAATTCTCATGAAAACATCGTGCTGGCTGCACGATAAAATGTAAGAAACTCGTGCAATTCTATTTGAGGTAACTTCAAATAAGTAAGAGTAAGCTTCATGAATTAAGCCATTACTCTTGAGTACAATATAGCAGTGAAAATATTTAGACAAAAGGGGAAAATGCTGGTAATCACCATTTTCTTCTTTTGTCTCAATATTTTCCCAAACTTTCTCTATTATAACACTTATTTTTGTCATTTCCTTGTCAGATTTATCCTATGTGACCCGGAGGATGGTCTCTATGATGACCTTGAATTAGATGAGTTTGACCCTGATAGAGAAAACAAGATGGCTGAACTGAGGAACAAAAAGAGAGATTACTTTAGAGTACAATATAACACAGAAAATATTTAGACAAAAGGATAAAATACTGGTTATCAACATTTTCTTCTTTTGTCTCAATATTTTCCCAGGCTTTCTCTATTATTTATTTCATCATCATAATTCTTCCATCAGATTTATCCTATGAGACTTACTCTTGAGTACAATATAGCAGTTAAAATATTTATACAAAAGGAGAAAATGCTGGTTATCATCCTTTTCTTCTTTTGTCTCAATATTTTCCCAGCGTATTCTATTATTACACTTATTTTTGTCATTTCTCTGTCAGATTTATCCTAAGTGACCTGGAGGATGGTCTCTATGACGATCTTGATTTAGATGAGTTTGACTCGGGTAGAGAAAACAAGATGGCTGAACCAAGGAACAGAAGGAGAGATCAACTTTAGAGTATAATATAGCACAGAAAATATTGACATAAAAGGAGAAATTTGTCAGTGTTATTGCAAAACCTTGAAATGCTGAAAATGCAAAAGAAGAAATGCTGATAATCAACATTTTGTCAATGTTTTTGCAAAACCTTGTAACTCTAGCTTGATTAAAGCTGGAGCTACAAGGTTTTGTAATAACATTGACAAAATGCTGGTTATCATCCTTTTCTTCTTTTGTCTCAATATTTTCCCAGGCTTTCTCTATTATAAAACTTATTTTTGTCATTTCCTCTTCAGATTTATCCTATGTGACCCTGAAGATGGTCTCTATGATGACCTTGATATAGATGACTTTGACCCTGAGAAGGAAAACAAGATGGCTGAACTGAGGAACAAAAAGAGAGATGAACTTTAGAGTACAATATAGCACAGAAAATATTGAGACAAAAGGAGAAAATGATGGTTATCAGCATTTTCTTCTTTTGTCTCAATATTTTCCCAGGCTTTCTCCATTATTTATTTCATCATCATAATTCTCCCATCAGATTTATCCTATGAGACTTACTCTTGAGTACAATATAGCAGTAAAAATATTTATACAAAAGGAGAAAATGCTGGTTATCAGCATTTTCTTCTTTTGTCTCAATATTTTCATAACCTTTCTCTATTAATACACTCTTATTTTTGTCATTTCCATGTCAGATTTATTTTATGTGACCCTGAAGATTATGATGATCTTGAATTAGATGATTGTGACCCCAATAGAGAAAACAAGATGGCGGAACCAAGGAACAAAAAGAGAGATCAACTTTAGAGTATAATATAGCACAGAAAATATTGACATAAAAGGAGAAAATTGTCGGTGTTATTGCAAAACCTTGAAATGCTGTAAATACAAAAGAAAAAATGCTGATAATCAATATTTTGTCAATTTTTTTTGCAAAACCTTGTAACTCCAGCTTGATTAAAGCTGGAGTTACAAGGTTTTGCAATAACATTGACAAAATTCTGATTATCATCCTTTTCTTCTTTTGTCTCAATATTTTTTCCAATCTTTCTCTATTATAAAACTTATTTTTGTCATTTCCTCTTCAGATTTATCCTATGTGACCCTGAAGATGGTCTCTATGATGACCTTGATATAGATGACTTTGACCCTGAGAAGGAAAACAAGATGGCTGAACTGAGGAACAAAAAGAGAGATGAACTTTAGAGTACAATATAGCACAGAAAATATTGAGACAAAAGGAGAAAATTGTGGGTGTTATTGCAAAACCATGAAATGCTGAAAATGCAAAAGAAGAAATGCTGATAATCAATATTTTGTCAATGTTTTTGCAAAACATTGTAACTCCAGCTTGATTAAAGCTGGAGTTACAAGATTGTGCAATAACATTGACAAAATGCTGATTATCATCCTTTTCTTCTTTTGTCTCAATATTTTCTCATCTTTCTCTATTGTAACACTTATTTTGGTCATTTCATTGTCAGATTTATCCTATGTCATCCAGAAGATGGTCTCTATGATGACCTTGAATTAGATGACCTTGACCCTGATAGGGAAATTAAAATAGCTGAACTGAGGATCAAAAAGAAAGATGAACTTTAGAGTCCAATATAACACAGAAAATATTTATACAAAAGGAGAAAATTGTCTGTGTCATTGCAAAACCTTTTAACTTCAGCTTGATTGAAGCTAGAGTTACAAGGTTTTGCAATAACATTGACAAAATGCTGGTCATCAGCATTTCTTCTTTTGTCTCAATATTTTCCCAGGCTTTATCTATTATAACACTTATTTTTGTCATTTTTCGGTCAGATTTATCCTATGTGATCCTGAGGATGGTCTATATGACGATCTTGAATTGGATGATTTTGACCCAAATAGAGAAGACAAGATGGCTGAACTGAGGAACAAAAAGAGAGGCGATCTTTTGAAACAAGTGGACTTCCAGAAGTAAGTTTTGTAACAAAGTACAAAATTATAGCAATATGATTTATGTTTAGATAAGATATCATAAAACTCTTGCCCAAAATACCTGGTTTTCACATTCCTAGTGGAGAAAACTTTGAATACACATTGTAGGAAATAATGACAATGCTGATGACAAGCAATTTATGCTCTTCTCTGAACAATTTCTGTGCTTTGCATTAAAATTGTTGACTGTTTGTAATATCTTTTGTTTCTGGTTATGTAGGAGAATTAATTTTTATCTTTGACACTTTGTTTCAGTCTTACATTAGAGCAGAGAGAACTGATGAGATCCAGAAAAAAGCTTCTACAATATCTATATAGGCTGAAAACATACGAGGTAGGCTGTGGCATAGATTAAAACCTACCATGCTCACTTCTGGCATAGACTATGAGACTTCTTTAATATTTAACTTGACTCTAGAGAATTGTTTGCGAGTATTTTATTGTAGAATAACCATCATGTGGGATCTGAGATGAACAGCTTAATCAAATGTTGGATGATTATGCGCTAATCTGATGTCATTTAGAAAGCATGTGAAACAAGTTACATTTACACTGTATTATTTAGTGCTGACTTTGCATTTAGAAGGAATAGTTTTGAATGCATGAATGAATAAATGAATAATTACTTGAATGCAGATGCAAAATGTTGTTTTACACAATTTTTTAAACCGTTCTTAGATTACATTTTCTGAACACTGATCCAAATTAACTGGTGCCAATTTAAACAAAGAATTTCATGGCTCTGTAATGTTACTTTTGTGAAAGAAAATTTTGAAGTGATTCTTTTCACAAATGATTTCAAGCATTCACAACACTACTTTCAGTGCATCCTTGGAGGGGCTAGTTATGCAGCAGAGAGATATGATGCCAAGTTCTTCGAGAAGTTCCGATCACAAAATATTGTAGAGACTGCTGTCAATTACGCTCAGGAGGGAGACTGGCAGGCGCTAGAGACTTTGTTTACGTTCCATTCTGGTGAACTTTCACCTCACAGGTAGGATTTTAACCCTTTACTAGAAAGCAAAATTTTAGACTAGTCCATCCAAAGTCCAAGATGTTTAAGACGACAATTCAAAGTGAATGGGATTTTAAATGATTTAGTATTTCTTGGCAGAAAACATTGTGGAAAATGAAGAAATTGCTTGCGACAAGCAATTTCTCCATTTTCCACAATGTTTTTCAAAGTCTTTATCATGCAGCAGAGAGATATGATGCCAAGTTCTTTTAGAAGTTTCGATCACAAAATATTGTAGTGACGGCTGTCAACTACGCTCAGGAGGGTAATTGGCAGGCCCTAGAAACTTTGTTTACTTTTCATTCTAGTGAACTTTCACCACACAGGTAGGATCATAGCTCTTAAGTCTTTAGAGTAAGATAACCAGTAATAAGATTGTTATTACAGTACGGGAGCATAATTGTTTAACCAATGTTTGTCTGTCTGTCATACTGAAAACTTGACATTGAAAACTTAACGTGAAAACTTTCAAACTTGAAAACTAAGCATTGGCCTTTTCTCCAAAAATAGCCATTTTGGGGGCATAAGTTTTTCACAAACACATCTTGTTTCATATAAGATTAACATTGAAAGTTTGCAATAAAGATATGCATCAACTTCATTTTTGCAATGTACATGTCGTTAGTGGGTGGTCGAAACCTTGTAACTACAGCTTGAAAAGGAGTTAAGAGCTTTTTACCTCTCATTGACAATGCGTTATAAAAGCATTTTTTCTTACATACTTCAGACTAGCCATTCTTAGCCATTTTCCGGAGACTACCAACCCCACTGAATACAAGACTTTGTTACCAGAATGTCGTGATGGCTCTGTTATAGACTGGGACTCTGAAAGTTGGGTACAGTCAGACTGGTTATATCTTGAACCATGTAAATCTGCACTAGAACCATTCCCAGTAGATGTAGGGGAGTATTTGTATGAAGACCAGTCTGAATTCACACAATTTAGGTAAGATTTGATTTACAAATTTTGTATATTTTGTGGATAATTAATAGATCGCCAAATTAACACATTGTTGGATCCTGTCATATACTTGTTTTAGTGTTTTTGATGCAAACAGAGGTACTATGCCTCTGCGGCTTTGCATTGAAATGGTTAGCAAATTGTGATTGGTAAATTGTACAAAAAAGTTGCTGAAACTTGTTTTCTTCAATAATTGTAGACCTTTGGAAGGTTAAGGAATCATCAACATGGCATTTATCAGATTTGTAGGAAGTTCTCACCTTTATGCTCTGTGACAAAAGGTTTTGGTTATTATTTTAAATTCTAACATACTTGTGCACTAAGCCGCACGTTAATGACATGTTCTAAGAAATGTGATGTCACGATATAGTAATGACGTCATACAGTTACGACCTTCCTTCAAAGAAAATTCAATGAACCCGAAGGATGCTTTTTTCATTTTCTTGTATCATTTTGCAAGGATAGAAGAGTGGATAGACCTTATTCATAGAAAGTTTTTAGTATATTCATGCACACATTAGTTTAAAAGTATGCTATTTGAGTAAAATTTGTGCAAGTACTACAAATTCAAAGTAAATTTCATGATATTTTGTGAATTGAAAACTCGGAGACCAGACAAGTCCATTTTCATCCTTGGTGATTAGGGTTTCAATGGCATTAGAATTCCAGTAGTATTCTTGAGTAAAATTGAACTACAAATGTTTGAAATAACACAGTTTTAATTGTTTTTTGAAGTTGAATACTTCCTATTTATGGTGAAGGTTGTTTTAATGATACAACTGGTCAAGGAAAATTTGGGATGTTCGATCAGCAGAAGTTGGAAATAATCAAAGGGAATTAATCCATGATTACTGTTGTAATTTCGCAAAATTTATTTCCCTTAATTTGTGAAGATTTACAATGTTATTAAAGAAATAATCTGTTTTTTACCTGGGTTTATGGTTTATTTAACCACGGTTTTGAGTTAGGTGGCACAATGAATAATCCACGAGGCCGGAGGCCTCGTGGATTATTTATTTTGCCACTTAACTCAGAATCGTGGTTAAATAAACCATAAACCGAGGTAAAAAAAGATTATTTCTTAAATTAAATATTTATATTTACAGAGGCAAGCTGACTCCCCAGACCCTCACTGTATGGTATCAATATAGAGCTAAAGATATAGAGAAGTTTTCTAGGCAGACAGATTATGCGCTGGAGTTTATTAAGCTGGGAATAGAGAGGGGAATTGAGGTGAGTTTCTTAATACATTCAAATAATAACTAATAAACTTTCTGTAAATACTGAGAAGAAAGGAGAAAGTACCCGCTTTCAATTAGAAAATTTCTTGTAAAGAATCAATACCTGTAATGATGAAGTTAGCAATTCAGATTTTTAAATTTTCTTTAATTAAACTTAAAGTTTTGCTTGTAATAGAAAAATGTTATTTACTTTGTATTTAGGGATTGGAGTTGATTTTGGATGACCTCAAAACAATGGAGATGTTGGTGTATAAATGTCATGTGGATGATTCCTTAACCTTCCACAGGCTACAGGATATGACAAGCTTCCAGAAACTACAACTGATAATGGAAAAGGTGGGTAAAGTACCGTAATTATTCTAATAAACGCCCGGGTGTTTATTATAAACATGGTCGATAGAAAAGCAGGGGGTGGGCGTTTATTAGAGGTATTCTTATTTTGTCTGTCAAAATTTTCGAATCAGGTGTCATTTTATGGACTCGAAGTTCAGTAAGTCAAATTTGGCAAAGTTTTGTAATAAGGACTGCAAAATACGATTTTTCAAGGAAACTCCTTCATTGCCAACAGATTTCGGCTGAACATCCTATTTTTCATTGTTTTTAGAAATGTTCTTTGGTTATGACTTATATTACTTTAATCTGGAATCAGGGGTGGGCGTTTATTAGAATCACCCTTTTTTGCTAAAATTGTGCTTGAAACAAGCAGGTTTTCAGCCAAGGTTTGGGGGATGGGCGTTTATTAGAATATGGGCGTTTATTAGAATAATTACGGTACTTCTGTATAGATACTCACATATCTAAAGATTTGACTGTCATTTTGACGAAATGGCTTGCTTTTGTAGATTACAAATAAGAAAGGGAACTTTAACCCATTAACAGACAGTAAAATTTTAGACTTGTTCAAATTTAAAGATTGCTTATCATAAAGCCTTTATCTTGTGAAACGTCAAAAGGTGTCATTATGTGGGAATGGCGTTATTTTGGAATTTTAGTGTAAAAAATCATACGCAAATATTTAGGGATAAAACTGATTCTATATGAACTTGATAGCACTAGTAGATTTGCTCTAACCTTACTTTTCTAATTTCAGTCCAGTGATGAGCAGTACTCTAAGAACCTTCGAGGTTGGATGGTTCCCTTTTTGAAGCAGTGTGAGGGTCGAGTACCAGGGGATTATAACAGATTACTGAGAGAATATATTGTTACAACTTCAAAAACTGACCTTTCTAAATGTGTACTGATATTTGAGGCTTCTAAAACACATGTAAGTTTTCATTGTAAGACTTGTAAGATTTTTAAAAATTCTTTGAACTGTCTTGAGATTTAGCTAGTTGAGTAAAATGGACACCTTTTCTGTACTTTCTGCTTGTATTTTGTTTGTAAATTAAGCATCTGATGAATTTAGTAAATTCCACATCTCTTTTACTACAACAATTCAATGATTTCTTCCTTGCAATTTTAATCACTTGTGAAAGATAACGATTATTATGTTTACATATTTTTCAGTTGCCTAACCCAGTCATCATAAAACAGGCTGAGCTCATGTCATTTGCTCTGGAATCTGTGTATAGCTGTGAACGGTAGGACAATTTTGTATTTCTTTATGGTGTATTTCAATCTCTGCACAAATGGCTCATTAGATTGAACTTCTGTACCTATCGTCCACAATTTATAGAGCCCATAGCTCTGAAAAACTTTAGGGAAATCTTGAATCTTGAAAAAGTCCCCGTATTCCCACAATATTTTCTTAGAAAATGAATTGGAATAACAGAAAAAGAAAAGATGCTCTAAATTTCTTGTATTTGACTTTATTTTTGAAAACAAGTAAAGTATATTTCTGACATTTACTTTACATTTGATATTTCAGAGATGATCAACTATCACTGGCTATGGACATATTTAAATGCCTTCCACAGAGGGGATATGGGTAAGAACATTGACTTTATATTTAACATATTAGAAATATAGCTATAAAATTATTAGTTTATTATGTTCCCCGAAAAAATTTCGGGGGAGCATATAGTCGCCATGCTGTCCTTCCGTCCATCCGTCTGTCTGTCCGTCCGTCCGTCCGTCCACAGCCAGATCTCAGCAACCCTTGGACCAAATTCAATGAAACTTCACATGTGAACTCCTGGGGTCAATCCCTAGAGACCTTTTTCTCAGTTTTTTAATTTGAGGTTAAGTCATGGAAAAAGGGGTCTTAATGTAAAAATTAGTTTTTCTCTAATTTTTCTTCATCTAATGGGCAGAAGTTAATAAAATTTTGTACTTTTGTGACAAATGAGCTGTTCCAGACTATATTCTATAATTAATGTGTGTATAAAAAATATGTCTTGGGAAAAAGGGGCTTAATGTATGATAGTTTTTTTTGTGACAAACACTTATTCGGGGAGCATAATCCGTCTGTGACGGCTCTTGTTGAAGTTACCTCAGAGACAGTGCACCAGGGTGTCCAAAACCTCCAAATGGGTTTTTTACCCCCAAAATGAATCTTGTACCCCCAGTTTTTGCAAGCAGCATTCTTTGTTTCTACTAGAGGGGGAACAAGCATGCTGTAAATGTATAGTTTGTAACCACAGATTTGAAAGTCAGTGGAAACCCTGGTGCACATAATTTTTTTTTTCTCCAAACTTAAACATAATATACATTTTAGCTCGACTTTTCGAAGAAAATGAAAGCCTATACTGTCACCCGGGTGTCGGCGTTAGCGTCGGCGTTGGTGTCGGCATTGTAACAAAGGTTAAAGTTTTGTCAAACATCAATAACTTCCATACTATCAAAGGGATTCAACCCAAACTTGGAATACTTATTCACCATCACACCCTCTACCTTATTACCAGGGCCCATGACCCTGGCTCCACTATATTTGGAGTTATGCCCCCTTTATACTAAGCAACTTAGAAAGTCGAGCGCGCTGTCTTCGGACAGCTCTTGTTTGTTCAAACAAGGCAGTGAGGGGACCATGGGGTTATTAGTCTGCTCTGTTTTCTTGAATGATAATAAAAATTGGTAATGATTTCAGATCAGACACTAGAGAGATACAGAAGTTACATAGTCTTGTGGATAAAATGGAGGACCATCTCAGGTAAGTGGACAATGAATATGTTCTGTTTTCAAAATGCTGGCAAATCATGAAGCACAATTCGAAACAAATTGAATGACAGGGGAGTAACATTTATGTACTTATAGATTAATTTGACTCAACTGACTTCTAATATTAAAGAGACATTTCTGCCAGAGAATGATATCAACCCATAAACATAATATTTATTTACTTTGAAAGGAAAGGGTATATTTCAAAAGAATGTTTTATCTCTTTAAACTGTCTTAGCTGATGTTATTATGGGTTTTGAGATGAGGATGAAAATTACATTTTTTTTAAAGAAACACTTATCTATTCTACAACTGTTTCAGTGCTGCCAAGATACTGGATGATAATGGTATAAAGAAACCAGTACACTACATTAAAGATACAGAGGTAATTTTAAAATTTATTGATTTAATGGGGACTAGTTCTGGTGAGATAGTGAAAAGTATGTTGAATATAATTCAGTTCGTAGATCTTGGACTTTAAACCATGAGCCTTTACTTTATTGAATTTCATTTGCTTTCACAATATTCTGCACTATCGATTTTGATACTTAACCCTTTCCCAAACAAGACGTGGTTTTGACGTCCCTGATAGATATGGCTTGGGAAAACATTGAGACAAAAGAAGAAACTGCTGATGATCAGCAGTTTCTCCTTTTGTCCCAATATTTTCTGACATATATCATACACAAATCTTATCGTTATCAACATTCATTTTGTCGTCTGCAGCAGCTTTGAAATTGGATCACCCTAAAATTGTGTTGTTTGGTTAATGCACTCTAGCGCAACAGGTATGAGGAATAATGACTTCTGAAAATGTGATTTATGATACTTTTAAATTTTTCAATCTTTATCTTGTGGGTATTCTTTATAATTGTTTTATCAAGAAGATTCCTATATAATCCAATGAGCTTACATATTACCATAATATGAGCTTTAAAATTGAATTAAAAAAATGGAATTCTGATACTCCCTCTTCATTACTGATTATTCTGATGTCCATTACAGAACAATGCTGATGAAGCAGAACAGTTGATGATAAGGCTCACCCGGATGGTGGCCAAACAAGAGGATGTATCAGAAGCTCTGTGGTCTAAATTACATGGTGAAATGATGGAATTACAGACCAAGGTGTACAGATGTATATCTCCTGCTCTCTGCCATGAGGTGAGAAAATTACCAAGTCAATCAATCGATCAATTGGTCTATTATCAATCAAGAAGTCTGTCAATTGATCAGTTCATCAAGTAAACAATAAAGCAATGACTATAAAGTTACATGGTGAAATGATGGAATTACAGACCAAGGTGTACAGATGTATATCTCCTGCTCTCTGCCATGAGGTGAGAAAATTACCAAGTCAATCAATCTATCAGTCAATAATCAATCAAGAAGTCTGTCAATTGATCAATTCATCAACTAAACGATCAATCAATCACTATAGAGTTACATGGTGAAATGATGGAATTACAGACCAAGGTGTACAGATGTATATCTCCTGCTCTCTGCCATGAGGTAGATAAAACAGCATTTTTAATTAAGCAGACAACCAATCAATAAATTGATCAATCAATCACTGTAAAGTTACATATGAGAAATGTTGGAATAACAGAATAAGGTGTACCAATGTATATCTCCTGCTCTCTATCATGAGGTAAACAAATCAACCCATTAATTAGATAATCAATTAAGTAATCAATCAATGAATTAATTAATCATTCAATTAATTACTCTAAAATTACAAGGAGAAATGATGGACTTGCAAAACAATGTTTGCATGTTTAAATCTCCTCTACACTGTCATGATAAGTAAAGTAGTCAATCAATCAATTAGTCAACCAATATATCAAAAAATAGACTGACTGACAGATCAATTAAATGATCAATCTATCAATCTTTTCTACTTTACAGATATTTGTTAATGGCCTGCTATGCTCCAGTAACTTGAAGTACATCCAATTAGCCAGCAGAATGGTAGAAAGGGCGGAGTCAGAATCCCACAAGCCGACGCCCCTAAAGTACCACATGAACACAAAAGTGTCATATCAAAGATCGATAGAGCTGGTACTATCCGCAGCTAGAGAATATTTCAACTCATCTGCCAATTTGTCTGATATGTGTATTGGATTAGCCAGGTAAATACTACTTTTTATTTAGCGTTTACCCATTCTCACATAATGATACTTTTTGACGCCCCTTAAGACAAAGGCCTTAAAAACAATGCGGGAAATGAAGAAATTCGTTGTGACAATTAATTTCTTCATTACCCACAATGCTTTCTACCCATTGAGACAAATGAATATAAAATTTCATCAACTTTAAATGGTTATCTGCAACAGGTTTGAATTACCACCCATCTGACATTTTGACATCTGAAAATAGGTAAACCCTTTCCCAAACAAGACCTGGATTTGAATTCCCTTGTAGAAATAGTTTGTGAAGATATTGAGGCAAAAGTAAATGCTGATAAACTGATAAACTTGTAAGGATGATATTGATAAGATTAATAATGTTTTAACGAACCAACCATTTAGTAGCGATTATCATATCCCTTAAACAGCTGTTATTGGTTTCCTTGAGATATAGTTTGAAAGGAAAAGTTTAACTTTTTATGTGAACCCAGAACTTTATTTCATTTTCAGGTCCTGTTTAAATTTGATACAAGATAGTCCAGCAGAAATACAAGAAGAGAATGACCTGATAGCCTCTCTATCATTGTTGGAAGAATTTGGTCTTACAATTCTACCTTTACAGGGTGAGATAGTATTATCCCTTTCCCAAACAACAACATTTTCGGGTGGTCCAATTTGAAAGCTGCTGCAGACGACAAATTGAATGTACGTAAGGAAAGCATTTGTGTGCAAAATAGGTCAGAAAATATTGAGACAAAAGGAGAAACTGCTGGTTATCAGCAGTTTCTTCTTTTGCCTCAATGTTTTCCAAAACCTTTTATATCAGGGACGTCAAAACCAGGTCTTGTTTGAGAAAGGGTTATACATATGGGACTTATGAGAAGGAAAGTTTTTTCTTTAATCATGAAAATAGGTATAATTTTCCAAATGCAACTATTTTCATAAGGTATTGACCAGTATGCTGTTTATTTAGTAAGAAAGATTAACAGTTTGGGAATGACACAAATTCTAAAAGGGTATCTGCAGATATTACCGCATTAAGGGAGGGGGGATAGGAGGCAATATGATCACATTTAGTGATCACATGCTTTTCATTTTCTGCATTTTTCAGTTCGACTGTGTTCAGATAGACTAGAGCTAGTAAAGAATGCAGTGAACAGTAAACCAACAGCATACAAGGGTAAAGAGAAGGTGAGTGGATAGGTGTGAAGGTGATTGTTGATACTCTCATGCAAATGTTCTCTACTAACACTGCCAGACAAAACTTGAACTTTGCTGAAGAAAGAGAATTTTAGACTAATCCATATTCAGAACAGACAAAGCATGGTAGAGATGTTGATTTTCCCAAGAAAGATAGCTTTTACTGATTGTAGCTAATGCTTTGATATAGTAGAAAATAGTTCATTTTGCATGAAACCAAAGGATTGGGCAAAGCAAATTCTATTTTAATCCTACTAGAATTTTATTTGACAATACGAGATCGTAGATCAACTTTTTATACGCCCGAAGGGTCGTATTATGTTATGGCCCCGCTCGTCCGTCTGTCTGTCTGTCCGTCCGTCTGTCTGTCTGTCTGTCTGTCCGTTCGTTAGCAATTTCTTGTGTGCGCAACTCCTCCTACAGTTTTGATCAGAATTTGATCAAACTTGCCAAAATAAATCTCCATGGTGTCTAGTTGTGCACCTCGCTTACGGAATTCAGATAACTCATTTAGTTCTTGAATTATCTGCCCTTGAATTAAAAAAATGCCCATTTTCTTGTGTGTGCAACTCCTCCTACAGTTTTGATCAGAATTTGATCAAACTTGACACAATGAATCTCCATGGTGTCTAGTTGTGCACACCGCTGACGGAATTTAGATAACTGTTTTCGTTTTTAAGGAAATTTTGAATTTAAGGAAAAATGCCCATTTTCTCAAAAATGCCCATTTACTCCTATGTGCTATTTCTACAGTTTCAACCAGAATTTAATCAAAGTAGCCACAATGAATCTCTATGGTGTCTTGTTGTGCAAACAAAATTTTGATAAGTTTTCATGTTTGAATTATCTGCCCTTGAATTGAAAAAATGGCCAATTTTTACTGACAAGCCCCTCTCGGGCGTATATGCGCCGCTCTGCGAAGCTTTTGTTCTTTACTTTCAGTTGTTGAGACTTGGTCATTTGTTGAGAATTAAAGCTCAAGATAGGACAGACAGGGATGATCAGATTCTTCACATTTTGGCTTCAGCGGCCTTACAGGTATAGCCATTTCTTATCAATAAATTTGCATGATAATTGATTTAACCCTTTCCCAAACAAGACCTTGTTTTGTTGTATGCAGCAGCTTTTAATTTAGATAACCCTGACATTTTGTCGATTGGGAAAGCATTAATCTATCCAAAACTAACAAAACATTCTTTGTTTTAACTGCTAGAACAATGTGTAAATGTAAAGGAATTAAGGTCCGTTCACAAGATTCCGCATCCATATTGAGTCCACACTATGTAAAAAATTATACTGCATGGGTCCCCTGTTTTAGATGTGCTGCTGCTGTGATGTGGACGCAGAATGTTGTATGTGACCAGGCCTTTACCCATAGTTACATTTGCTATAACAATTACAGTCAATTTTGCTCAAGCGACCATGTGCATTAAGCGACTTTTTGTTTGAAGCGACCACTCTCAGGTCCTCCCGATGAAATTCCTTCTTTAAATTGTTGCATTAAGCGTTTTTCCCCTAACGCGACCAGCGACCGGCATTTTTGGGGCCCTCAAACAATGGAATGTTATTTTAAGCGACCGTCCCACATTACTGATCGTTTAGGAAAGGTGTCAAACGTATGTAATCGATATGAAAGCTGTGAAATTGCCCTAATTAACAGCAATTTAGTCACCTGTGAAGTCAATCAAAACTGTTTAACCCTTTCCCAAACAAGATCTGGTTTTGACGTCCCTTATAGGAATGGTTTGGGAAAACATTGAGACAAAAGAAGAAACTGCTGATAACCAGCAGTTTCTCCTTTTGTCTCAATATTTTCTTGTTTATACTATAAACAAATTTCATCATTATCAACACCAATTTTGTCATTTGTGGCAGTTTTTGAAGTGAATCACCCTAAAATTTTGCTGTTTGGGAAAGGGTTAATGAAATGACAGATTGTGTTTTGTTTGTTATGCAATCTGGATTACCGTAATTAATTTGGAATAATGTTCCCCATATAATCTGTTTATACTTTGATCAGAATTTAAGAATAATATTGGATGGCAAAACCCGGGGAGATCTTGTCTTATCGGTAATAATAAAGTCTGGCCTATCGAGTATGCGTTATTTAACCATATAAAGAGGAAGATCTAAAGAGAAAATATTTTTTGTTCGATTAAATTTAAGAACAAAATAAATCAAGTCACCTTTGAAATAAATAAACAAAGGGAAATAACTGTAATGTTTACCAAAAATCGGGAAAATGAAACTGTAATTAATCACCCAGAGATGGTGAAATAATATCTTGTATGTCATTAATTCTTTCATTTCTTTTCACAAGTTGGCTAAATCAACGATTCTTCCCTAAATCAGAGATATATTTCCTTTAACTTAACAATAAATTGATCTTTCATACCGTTGGTCGTTATTCAGTAGCCCTCTTTTCCAGAAGTAGAAATGTTGGATAAACATTGTGTGCAAGGAAGAAATCGCATGAAAAGTTAGACATTGTATTCAGAGACCATTTTGTTAAGCGACCGTTTTTTTAATTCCCCCAGGATGGTCTCTTAATACAAGATTGACTGTACAATGGAACATGGTCACTTGAATCAATTCACATGCGAAATTGATCTGGAATTTTCTTTGACAGCTGTGTGTGTCTGTGACATCTTTATGCATCTTATTGAAAGACCATGGGCATACTGTTTTAAATTTGTCCAATTGTCTGTCTGTACAAACTTAACATTAAAACCTGACACTGCTTGTGAATTTTTTTTTCACATCAACATCTTCTTTTATTTGCATACCTGTTAATTTTTCAGGTGAAAGATTTTCCTTTTGTGTATGAGTCCTGTACACAATTAATGACAGACAGCCATGGTCCAGGGTGGGATGTTTGTGTAGATCTAGCCATGCATGAAGACTTTAGAAATGTACAAGCTAAGTAAGTATATAAAGATTTCATGTTTGTATATGAGTCCTGCACACAATTAATGACAGATAGTCATGGCCCAGGTTGGGATGTTTGTGTAGATCTAGCCATGCATGAAGACTTTAGAAATGTACAAGCTAAGTAAGTATATAAAGATTTCATGTTTGTATATGAGTCCTGTACACAATTAATGACAGATAGCCACGGTCCAGGTTGGGATGTTTGTGTAGATCTAGCCATGCATGAAGACTTTAGAAATGTACAAGCTAAGTAAGTATATAAAGATTTCATGTTTGTATATGAGTCCTGTACACAATTAATGACAGATAGCCACGGTCCAGGGTGGGATGTTTGTGTAGATCTAGCCATGCATGAAGACTTTAGAAATGTACAAGCTAAGTAAGTATATAAAGATTTCATGTTTGTATATGAGTCCTGTACACAATTAATGACAGATAGCCACGGTCCAGGGTGGGATGTTTGTGTAGATCTAGCCATGCATGAAGACTTTAGAAATGTACAAGCAAAGTAAGTATATAAAGATTTCCCATATGAGTCATGTACACAATTAATGACAGACAGCCATGGTCCAGGTTGGGATGTTTGTGTAGATCTAGCCATGTATGAAGACTTTAGAAATGTACAAGCTAAGTAAGTATATAAAGATTTCCCATTTGTATATAAGTCCTGTACACAATTAATGACAGATAGCCATGGTCCAGGTTGGGATGTTTGTGTAGATCTAGCCATGCATGAAGACTTTAGAAATGTACAAGCTAAGTAAGTATATAAAGATTTCCCGTTATTATATAAGTCCTGTACACAATTAATGACAGATAGCCACGGCCCAGGGTGGGATGTTTGTGTAGATCTAGCCATGCATGAAGACTTTAGAAATGTACAAGCTAAGTAAGTATATAAAGATTTCATGTTTGTATATGAGTCCTGTACACAATTAATGACAGATAGTCATGGACCAGGTTGGGATGTTTGTGTAGATCTAGCCATGTATGAAGACTTTAGAAATGTACAAGCTAAGTAAGTATATAAAGATTTCATGTTTGTATATGAGTCCTGTACACAATTAATGACAGATAGCCACGGCCCAGGTTGGGATGTTTGTGTAGATCTAGCCATGCATGAAGACTTTAGAAATGTACAAGCTAAGTAAGTATATAAAGATTTCATGTTTGTATATGAGTCCTGTACACAATTAATGACAGATAGCCATGGCCCAGGGTGGGATGTTTGTGTAGATCTAGCCATGTATGAAGACTTTAGAAATGTACAAGCTAAGTAAGTATATAAAGATTTCCTGTTTGTATATGAGTCCTGTACACAATTAATGACAGACAGCCATGGTCCAGGTTGGGATGTTTGTGTAGATCTAGCCATGCATGAAGACTTTAGAAATGTACAAGCAAAGTAAGTATATAAAGATTTCATGTTTGTATATGAGTCCTGTACACAATTAATGACAGACAGCCATGGTCCAGGGTGGGATGTTTGTGTAGATCTAGCCATGTATGAAGACTTTAGAAATGTACAAGCTAAGTAAGTATATAAAGATTTCATGTTTGTGTATGAGTCCTGCACACAATTAATGACAGATAGTCATGGTCCAGGTTGGGATGTTTGTGTAGATCTAGCCATGCATGAAGACTTTAGAAATGTACAAGCTAAGTAAGTATATAAAGATTTCCCATTTGTATATGAGTCCTGTACACAATTAATGACAGATAGCCACGGCCCAGGGTGGGATGTTTGTGTAGATCTAGCCATGCATGAAGACTTTAGAAATGTACAAGCTAAGTAAGTATATAAAGATTTCCCGTTTGTATATGAGTCCTGTACACAATTAATGACAGATAGCCATGGCCCAGGGTGGGATGTTTGTGTAGATCTAGCCATGTATGAAGACTTTAGAAATGTACAAGCTAAGTAAGTATATAAAGATTTCCCATTATTATATAAGTCCTGTACACAATTAATGACAGACAGCCATGGCCCAGGGTGGGATGTTTGTGTAGATCTAGCCATGTATGAAGACTTTAGAAATGTACAAGCTAAGTAAGTATATAAAGATTTCCTGTTTGTATATGAGTCCTGTACACAATTAATGACAGACAGCCATGGCCCAGGGTGGGATGTTTGTGTAGATCTAGCCATGTATGAAGACTTTAGAAATGTACAAGCTAAGTAAGTATATAAAGATTTCCTGTTTGTATATGAGTCCTGTACACAATTAATGACAGATAGCCACGGCCCAGGGTGGGATGTTTGTGTAGATCTAGCCATGCATGAAGACTTTAGAAATGTACAAGCTAAGTAAGTATATAAAGATTTCATGTTTGTATATGAGTCCTGTACACAATTAATGACAGATAGTCATGGCCCAGGTTGGGATGTTTGTGTAGATCTAGCCATGCATGAAGACTTTAGAAATGTACAAGCTAAGTAAGTATATAAAGATTTCATGTTTGTATATGAGTCCTGTACACAATTAATGACAGATAGCCACGGCCCAGGGTGGGATGTTTGTGTAGATCTAGCCATGTATGAAGACTTTAGAAATGTACAAGCTAAGTAAGTATATAAAGATTTTCCTTTTGTATATGAGTCCTGTACACAATTAATGACAGACAGCCATGGTCCAGGGTGGGATGTTTGTGTAGATCTAGCCATGTATGAAGACTTTAGAAATGTACAAGCTAAGTAAGTATATAAAGATTTCATGTTTGTATATGAGTCCTGTACACAATTAATGACAGATAGCCATGGTCCAGGGTGGGATGTTTGTGTAGATCTAGCCATGTATGAAGACTTTAGAAATGTACAAGCTAAGTAAGTATATAAAGATTTCATGTTTGTATATGAGTCCTGTACACAATTAATGACAGACAGTCACGGTCCAGGGTGGGATGTTTGTGTAGATCTAGCCATGCATGAAGACTTTAGAAATGTACAAGCTAAGTAAGTATATAAAGAATTCCCATTTGTATATGAGTCCTGTACACAATTAATGACAGACAGTCACGGTCCAGGGTGGGATGTTTGTGTAGATCTAGCCATGTATGAAGACTTTAGAAATGTACAAGCTAAGTAAGTATATAAAGATTTCATGTTTGTATATGAGTCCTGTACACAATTAATGACAGACAGTCACGGTCCAGGGTGGGATGTTTGTGTAGATCTAGCCATGCATGAAGACTTTAGAAATGTACAAGCTAAGTAAGTATATAAAGATTTCATGTTTGTATATGAGTCCTGTACACAATTAATGACAGATAGTCATGGCCCAGGTTGGGATGTTTGTGTAGATCTAGCCATGCATGAAGACTTTAGAAATGTACAAGCTAAGTAAGTATATAAAGATTTCATGTTTGTATATAAGTCCTGTACACAATTAATGACAGATAGCCATGGTCCAGGGTGGGATGTTTGTGTAGATCTAGCCATGCATGAAGACTTTAGAAATGTACAAGCTAAGTAAGTATATAAAGATTTCATGTTTGTATATGAGTCCTGCACACAATTAATGACAGACAGCCATGGTCCAGGTTGGGATGTTTGTGTAGATCTAGCCATGCATGAAGACTTTAGAAATGTACAAGCTAAGTAAGTATATAAAGATTTCATGTTTGTGTATGAGTCCTGCACACAATTAATGACAGATAGTCATGGTCCAGGTTGGGATGTTTGTGTAGATCTAGCCATGCATGAAGACTTTAGAAATGTACAAGCTAAGTAAGTATATAAAGATTTCCCATATGAGTCATGTACACAATTAATGACAGACAGCCATGGTCCAGGTTGGAATGTTTGTGTAGATCTAGCCATGTATGAAGACTTTAGAAATGTACAAGCTAAGTAAGTATATAAAGATTTCCCGTTATTATATAAGTCCTGTACACAATTAATGACAGATAGTCATGGCCCAGGTTGGGATGTTTGTGTAGATCTAGCCATGTATGAAGACTTTAGAAATGTACAAGCTAAGTAAGTATATAAAGATTTCCCGTTATTATATAAGTCCTGTACACAATTAATGACAGATAGCCATGGTCCAGGGTGGGATGTTTGTGTAGATCTAGCCATGTATGAAGACTTTAGAAATGTACAAGCTAAGTAAGTATATAAAGATTTCCTGTTTGTATATGAGTCCTGTACACAATTAATGACAGATAGTCACGGTCCAGGGTGGGATGTTTGTGTAGATCTAGCCATGTATGAAGACTTTAGAAATGTACAAGCTAAGTAAGTATATAAAGATTTCATGTTTGTATATGAGTCCTGTACACAATTAATGACAGATAGCCACGGCCCAGGGTGGGATGTTTGTGTAGATCTAGCCATGCATGAAGACTTTAGAAATGTACAAGCTAAGTAAGTATATAAAGATTTCATGTTTGTATATGAGTCCTGTACACAATTAATGACAGACAGCCATGGCCCAGGGTGGGATGTTTGTGTAGATCTAGCCATGTATGAAGACTTTAGAAATGTACAAGCTAAGTAAGTATATAAAGATTTCATGTTTGTATATGAGTCCTGTACACAATTAATGACAGATAGCCATGGTCCAGGGTGGGATGTTTGTGTAGATCTAGCCATGCATGAAGACTTTAGAAATGTACAAGCTAAGTAAGTATATAAAGATTTCCCGTTATTATATAAGTCCTGTACACAATTAATGACAGATAGCCATGGTCCAGGTTGGGATGTTTGTGTAGATCTAGCCATGCATGAAGACTTTAGAAATGTACAAGCTAAGTAAGTATATAAAGATTTCCCGTTATTATATAAGTCCTGTACACAATTAATGACAGACAGCCATGGTCCAGGTTGGGATGTTTGTGTAGATCTAGCCATGCATGAAGACTTTAGAAATGTTCAAGCTAAGTAAGTATATAAAGATTTCATGTTTGTATATGAGTCCTGTACACAATTAATGACAGACAGCCATGGTCCAGGTTGGGATGTTTGTGTAGATCTAGCCATGTATGAAGACTTTAGGAATGTACAAGCTAAGTAAGTATATAAAGATTTCCCATTTGTATATGAGTCCTGTACACAATTAATGACAGACAGCCATGGTCCAGGGTGGGATGTTTGTGTAGATCTAGCCATGCATGAAGACTTTAGGAATGTACAAGCTAAGTAAGTATATAAAGATTTCATGTTTGTGTATGAGTCCTGCACACAATTAATGACAGATAGCCACGGTCCAGGGTGGGATGTTTGTGTAGATCTAGCCATGCATGAAGACTTTAGAAATGTACAAGCTAAGTAAGTATATAAAGATTTCATGTTTGTATATGAGTCCTGTACACAATCAGGGTTGCCACGCGTCAGGGAAAAGTCAGGGAAATTTAAATTTTTTCAAGGTCAGGGAATTGTCAGGGAATTTTGTGAACTGTCAGGGAAATTTGAAAATACTGGCAAATGTCAGGGAATTGTCAGGGAATTTTGAAAAAATAAGATGCAGTGCCATAAAATTAATGCTTTCAACATCGCCTTTAAAAATTGTCTCGAAACATCGCGAGTTACCGCGAAATTGCAGCGACGAAACATGTCAGGGAATTTTCAAAATTTGTCAGGGAAATGTCAGGGAATTGTCAGGGAATTTTACTTCCTTTGACCAGTGGCAAACCTGACAATTAATGACAGATAGCCACGGCCCAGGTTGGGATGTTTGTGTAGATCTAGCCATGCATGAAGACTTTAGAAATGTACAAGCTAAGTAAGTATATAAAGATTTCCCATTTGTATATGAGTCCTGTACACAATTAATGACAGATAGCCACGGTCCAGGGTGGGATGTTTGTGTAGATCTAGCCATGCATGAAGACTTTAGGAATGTACAAGCTAAGTAAGTATATAAAGATTTCATGTTTGTATATGAGTCCTGTACACAATTAATGACAGACAGCCATGGTCCAGGGTGGGATGTTTGTGTAGATCTAGCCATGTATGAAGACTTTAGGAATGTACAAGCTAAGTAAGTATATAAAGATTTCATGTTTGTATATGAGTCCTGTACACAATTAATGACAGATAGTCATGGCCCAGGGTGGGATGTTTGTGTAGATCTAGCCATGCATGAAGACTTTAGAAATGTACAAGCTAAGTAAGTATATAAAGATTTCATGTTTGTATATGAGTCCTGTACACAATTAATGACAGATAGCCACGGTCCAGGTTGGGATGTTTGTGTAGATCTAGCCATGCATGAAGACTTTAGGAATGTACAAGCTAAGTAAGTATATAAAGATTTCCCATTTGTATATGAGTCCTGTACACAATTAATGACAGACAGCCATGGTCCAGGTTGGGATGTTTGTGTAGATCTAGCCATGTATGAAGACTTTAGGAATGTACAAGCTAAGTAAGTATATAAAGATTTCCCATTTGTATATGAGTCCTGTACACAATTAATGACAGACAGCCATGGTCCAGGTTGGGATGTTTGTGTAGATCTAGCCATGCATGAAGACTTTAGAAATGTACAAGCTAAGTAAGTATATAAAGATTTCCCGTTTGTATATGAGTCCTGTACACAATTAATGACAGATAGCCACGGTCCAGGTTGGGATGTTTGTGTAGATCTAGCCATGCATGAAGACTTTAGAAATGTACAAGCTAAGTAAGTATATAAAGATTTCCCGTTTGTATATGAGTCCTGTACACAATTAATGACAGATAGCCACGGTCCAGGTTGGGATGTTTGTGTAGATCTAGCCATGCATGAAGACTTTAGAAATGTACAAGCTAAGTAAGTATATAAAGATTTCCCGTTTGTATATGAGTCCTGTACACAATTAATGACAGACAGCCATGGCCCAGGGTGGGATGTTTGTGTAGATCTAGCCATGCATGAAGACTTTAGAAATGTACAAGCTAAGTAAGTATATAAAGATTTCCCGTTTGTATATGAGTCCTGTACACAATTAATGACAGATAGCCACGGTCCAGGGTGGGATGTTTGTGTAGATCTAGCCATGCATGAAGACTTTAGAAATGTACAAGCTAAGTAAGTATATAAAGATTTCATGTTTGTATATGAGTCCTGTACACAATTAATGACAGACAGCCATGGCCCAGGGTGGGATGTTTGTGTAGATCTAGCCATGCATGAAGACTTTAGAAATGTACAAGCAAAGTAAGTATATAAAGATTTCATGTTTGTATATGAGTCCTGTACACAATTAATGACAGACAGTCACGGTCCAGGGTGGGATGTTTGTGTAGATCTAGCCATGCATGAAGACTTTAGGAATGTACAAGCTAAGTAAGTATATAAAGATTTCCCATATGAGTCATGTACACAATTAATGACAGACAGCCATGGTCCAGGGTGGGATGTTTGTGTAGATCTAGCCATGCATGAAGACTTTAGAAATGTACAAGCTAAGTAAGTATATAAAGATTTCCCATTTGTATATGAGTCCTGTACACAATTAATGACAGATAGCCATGGTCCAGGTTGGGATGTTTGTGTAGATCTAGCCATGTATGAAGACTTTAGAAATGTACAAGCTAAGTAAGTATATAAAGATTTCATGTTTGTATATGAGTCCTGTACACAATTAATGACAGATAGCCATGGCCCAGGGTGGGATGTTTGTGTAGATCTAGCCATGCATGAAGACTTTAGAAATGTACAAGCTAAGTAAGTATATAAAGATTTCCCATTTGTATATAAGTCCTGTACACAATTAATGACAGATAGCCACGGTCCAGGTTGGGATGTTTGTGTAGATCTAGCCATGCATGAAGACTTTAGAAATGTACAAGCTAAGTAAGTATATAAAGATTTCATGTTTGTATATGAGTCCTGTACACAATTAATGACAGATAGCCACGGTCCAGGTTGGGATGTTTGTGTAGATCTAGCCATGCATGAAGACTTTAGAAATGTACAAGCTAAGTAAGTATATAAAGATTTCATGTTTGTGTATGAGTCCTGCACACAATTAATGACAGATAGCCACGGCCCAGGGTGGGATGTTTGTGTAGATCTAGCCATGTATGAAGACTTTAGAAATGTACAAGCTAAGTAAGTATATAAAGATTTCATGTTTGTATATGAGTCCTGTACACAATTAATGACAGATAGCCATGGCCCAGGGTGGGATGTTTGTGTAGATCTAGCCATGCATGAAGACTTTAGAAATGTACAAGCTAAGTAAGTATATAAAGATTTCATGTTTGTATATGAGTCCTGTACACAATTAATGACAGATAGCCACGGCCCAGGGTGGGATGTTTGTGTAGATCTAGCCATGTATGAAGACTTTAGAAATGTACAAGCTAAGTAAGTATATAAAGATTTCATGTTTGTATATGAGTCCTGTACACAATTAATGACAGATAGCCACGGCCCAGGGTGGGATGTTTGTGTAGATCTAGCCATGTATGAAGACTTTAGGAATGTACAAGCTAAGTAAGTATATAAAGATTTCCCATTTGTATATGAGTCCTGCACACAATTAATGACAGACAGTCACGGTCCAGGGTGGGATGTTTGTGTAGATCTAGCCATGCATGAAGACTTTAGGATTGTACAAGCAAAGTAAGTTCTTGGGTTTGTCTTATGTTTGATCTTTGTATGTATTGTATGATGAACCAGGCCCTTATCCAAATCTGTGAATTTGTAATTGGCTGGTGCCTTACAAGACTAATCTTACAAGCTATTTATGAAGGGCTTAGTGCAAAAATGTAGTAAGTGCATAAAGAATTATATGCATTTACAGTAGTTTTATACTAAGTTGTTTGTGTATGGGTCAGTATCCTGCAGTATACAGTTGATGAACGACAGTGCAAGTTTATGCTGCCAGTTTTATGGAGTTTATTCCAAGAAGATAAAAGGTGAAAAAAGTGAATATATGTCCAGGAATAGTAAAGTTTATGCATTGGCTTAAATTATCATGTATTTATTTTTCCTTTCTTCAGAGTGGATTTACTGTCCTTTGCTGTAACATTTTGTACTCCTGATATGATTGAACCAGTCCTACAAGCTAGAGCACTTCTTGAAACACAGGTAATACATGTATAATATACCCTCCTTCTAATACCTGCCTATGTCTTTTAGTTGGTGAATAAAGATTTAAGAATTTGCAAATGTAGAAAATGATTTAGGTTCAGGTTTTGACTGAATTAAATACTAATGTTTCAGAAAAAGCGAGAAAGAATTAGCTTGAAACACTTCATGATTTCCATTCAAAAGCATTAATCATACTGGCTTGTTTTGAGGAATTCAGAAAAATGCCCATGTGGTCCTTTTATCAAAAACTACTTTGTTGACTGAGTACAAGACTACTGTAAGTATAGATAAAACTATATGTGACCCGTCAGGCTAAAAGGGACCTTATGGGATCTCCAAAAATCCAAATTTTGACAAACTTGTCAGACTCAGCACAGGTCAACCAGATCCAGTATGCTAAAAATGAACATATAGTAAGATAGGGAAAACATTTCGGATTTAGAAATTTACATACAAGTGAAAAGTGTCGGCCCTAGTCTGGCTGAGCAAACTGAGCAGACTGACTAGGGTCGATATTTTTCACACTTCCTATAAGGTCCCTTTTAGCATAATGGGTCACATATACATTTACATTAGCCTTGTACTTGGACATTGATCTGAAGAATTCATTACTGATTTTTATACGCCCGAAGGGTCGTATTATGTTATGGCCCCGCTCATCTGTCTGTTCGTCCGTGCGTCTGTCTGTCCGTCCATCCATCTGTCTGTCAGACCGTTAGCAATTTCTTGTGTGCGCAACTCCTCCTACAGTTTTGAATGGAATTGGATCAAACTTGCCACAATGAGTCTCCATGGTGTCTAGTTGTGCATACCGCTTACGGAATTCAATTAACTCTTTTCGTTCTTGAATTATCTGCCCTTGAATTAAAAAAATGCCCATTTTCTTGTGTGTGCAACTCCTCCTACAGTTTTGATCAAAATTTTATCAAACTTGCCACAATGAATCTCCATGGTGTCTAGTTGTGCACACTGCTCAAGGGCGGATCCAGGATTTTTTCCAGGGGGGGTCAAAGTCCAAATAATGGCATTTGATAAGAAGTTATATAGTCAAAATTCAATTTTCGGCCAATTCCAGGGGGGGGGGGGGGGTCATGACCCCCTGTCCCCACCCCTAGATCCGCCCTTGCTGCTTACGAAATTTATGTAACTGTTTTCTATCTTGAATTATCTGCTCTTGAATTTAAGAAAAAATGCCCATTTTCTAAAAAATGCCTATTTTCTCCTGTGCGCAACTCCTACAGTTTCAACCAAAATTTAATCAAACTAGCCATAATGAATCTCTATGGTTTCTTGTTGTGCAAACAAAACTTTGATAACTTTTCATGTTTGAAATATCTGCCCTTGAATTGAAAAGATGGCCAATTTTACTGACAAGCCCCTCACGGGTGTATATGCGCCGCTCTGCGAAGCTCTTGTCTACTTTTGTAGGTGTTATTTGAAGGCATTAGCACCCATGTAGATGACCAGTCTACAGACCAGAGTAAACGATCAAGTCACAGTCCATTTTCTGCAACGGCAGCCATTCAGCAGACACAACAAATTCTCACATCAACTAAACAGACGACAAAGGCAGTGTTGTCAACAGTTACTGATGCAAAATGGTGGCATGGTACTATAAATAGATTAAAACAACCAATGGAGAGACAGATATCACATGATATGACGGACAGAAATAAAAAGCTGGAACTTCAGTCATGTCATCCGTTTTATGCAGATGTGATGGGGAATTGCTATTGTGACAATGTAAGTCCCAACAAGATCTACTTTTGACAATCCTAATCACAACAGCTTTGAAAAAGGCTGCAAGAAAAGAAGTAAAAGCTGTAAACCAGCTTTTTCTTCTTTTCTTACAGCTCTTTTTATGAAATGACAGAAGGATTTTTCCACATATTGTATCTTTGACTTTGTTGTATACATCACCTTGGAATTTAGGCCTCCTTGATATATTGTCATGTGGAAAATGGTTAACATTTTTTATGCCACATTATAACAAATAAGTTTGAGATGAAACTACACACATATGACAGATAGAAATAAGAAGTTGGAACTTCAGTCATGTCATCCATTTCACTCTGATGTAATTGTAAGTGTTTCTTTACCAAGCAACGTCATTTTAGACTGATCGGAAGACGTTGCAGATAAAAAAAACAGTGAATGAGATTTTACATTTTTTGCTCTTTGTGAATAGAAAACATTGTGGAAAATGAAGAAATTGCTTGCCACAAGCAATTTCTTCATTTCCGATAATAATTTCGAAGTCTGTATTTTGTTTGGTATAAAAAAAACTTAGGGTCAGTATGAAGGAATGGGTTAAAGTAAAATTAGGAAAACATTGAGTGAAAAAAAAATGATAAATTTTTGAGAGACAGATATCGTATGATAAGACTGACAGAAATAAATAGCTGGAACTTCAGTCATGTCACCCGTTTTATGCTGATGTGATGGGGAATTGCTACTCAGACAATGTAAGTCCTCATGCAGATGTGTATAATTTTATGCCAACTTTTTCTCTCAAATAATGAATTTAAGCTACAGAGTTTTAAATGTTTTTTAGTGCAATGTCATATCACAATGTCATGTCCTTTTCAAGAGTGACATTTGGTTTAAGGTCTTTGACAATTTCAAGATTTAAATTTCATGATGTTTTTACAGGACTCCGCAGATTTTAGACACTTGGAAAGCCACTCGGACCCATCAATTAAAATGAGTGAAAACTTACTGAGAACAGCACAACTAGAACAAGTGTTAACAGAGGGGGAAAAAACACAACCAGCCACTGAAGGTAGGGATTACAAACCCTTATGCAACTTTTTATACATGTATCAAATGATATGTAAATTGCTTGAAAAATTATTTAGAAGATTGCAAAATTTAAATCAAATTTGATTTTTAGCTCACCTGAGCACGAAGTGCTCAAAGTGAGCTATTGTGATCGCTTTTTGTCCGTCGTCCGTCCGTCCGTCTGTCCGTCCGTCTGTCCGTCTGTCCGTCCACAATTTCTTCAAGCATCTTCTCCTCCTAAACCATTGGTCCAATTTTAACCAAACTTGGCAGAAATGTTCCTTGTGTGACCCTTTTCAAAACTTGTTCGTGAATTTTTGATTTGTCAAAAAATGTGGGCGTGGCAGGGCGGGGCTTATCAGATTTTAGAGAAATCTTAAGAAAATTCTTTAAAAATCAACCATTGGGCCAATTTGAACCAAAGTTGGCAGGAATGTGCATTGAGTCACTCTTTCCAAAATTCATCCACAAATTTTTACATTTGTCAAAAAATGTGGCCGTGGCAGGGAGGAAGGGGCTTATTGGACTTAGAGAAATCATAAGAAAATTCTTTAAAAATCAACCATTAGGCCAAACTGAACCAGACTTTGCAGAAATGTTCCTTGAGTCACTCTTTTCAAAATTTGTTTTCAAATTCTTGCAATTGACAAAAAATGTGGCCCGGCAGGGAGGAAGGGGCTTATCGGACTTGGAAAAATCATAAGAAAATTCTTTAAAAATCAACCATTGAGCCAATTTGGACCAGACTTTGCAGAAATGTTCCTTTAGTCACTCTTTTCAAAGTTTGTTCACAAATTTTTACCTTTGTCAAAAAATTATGACCGTGGCAGGGAGGAAGGGGCTTATCGGACTTGGAGAAATCATAAGAAAATTCTTTAAAAATCAACCATTGGGCCAATTTGGACCAGACTTTGCAGAAATGTTCCTTTAGTCACTCTTTTCAAAGTTTATTCACAAATTTTTACATTTGTCAAAAAATGTGGCCGTGGCAGGGAGGAAGGGGGCTTATCAGACTCAGAGAAATTGTAAGAAAATTCTTTAAAGATCAACCATTGGGCCAATTTGAACCAGACTTTACAGGAATGTTCCTTGAGTCACTCTTTTCAAAATTTGTTTTCAAATTCTTACAATTGACAAAAAATGTGGCCTTGGCAGGGAGGAAGGGGCTTATTGGACTTCGAGAAATTATAAGAAAATTCTTAAAAAATCAACCATTGGGCCCAAATGAACCAGACTTTGCAGGAATGTTCCTTGAATCACTCTTTTCAAAATTTGTTCTCAAATTCTTACAATTGATAAAAAATCAGGCTGTGGCAAGGAGGAAGCGGCTTATCGGACTCAGAGAAATCTGTCCTATTTCTCTTATCTATTTCTTATCTGTTGCTCTGGCTGGCCCCATGTTTATCTTATGTAAACAAATATGGGATTAGCCTTAGCTTATCAGATGGTAATCCTGCGCTATATTCTTTCAATCACAGACCAAATCTTGTTAATTGAGCCTATCATAAATGATCAATCTCTAACAGATCAGAATGCTTTGAAAATTAGTCCTATGTTGTATATTGCGAAATCATTAAATAATTATTGAAAAAAAAAACGTCAACAATTGTGCTAATTCATACCCAACCTTACAGGATCGATTGGAACAAAATTATTTCTTAATTGTTTCCAAACAGAAAGTCCTTATAAATTTCATGCCTTTGAATTTGACAAAATTGCCATTATCACTCTTGCCATCTTGATTCAGGTGAGCGATTTAGGACCATCATGGTCCTCTTGTTTACTTATAACTATCTACCCCTTTAAGTCCACTTGAATAACTTTTGTTTTCTTCCATATTTAAAAAGATGTTATATAGAAGGACATGTCATTGTAAAAGATACACTTAACACTTTTATACTGACTGAATCATGCAAATCTTTACTTTTATAGATCTGATGAATATACAACCTCAGACCCATGTTTTGTTTTTCTACCTTTACAGTGTTACTACAGTTGGCCAACTACCACTTCTGCACAGACAACACACTGAGTCTAGCCTATCTTCTGGCACTGGAGCAGGTTAGTGATAGATCTATTTAACCCTTTCCCAAACAACAAAATTTTGGGGTTGTCCAAATTGAAAGATGTTGCAGACGACAATTTCAAGTTAAGGAAATTTAAAATCTTTTGGTCCTTTTTGGTAGAAAATATTGTGGGAAATGAAGAAATTGCTTGTCACAAGCAATTTCTTCATTTTCCACATTGTTTTTGCATACCCTTTGCTTTAGGGGAGTCAAAAGGCAAGGCGTCACAGTGCAGTAATCTGAAAACATAGCTCCAGAATTATTTCAGTTCTCCTTATACACCTGAAGGATCATGTTATGTTATGGCCCTGGTTGTCTGTCCATTAGCAAATCTTTCAGTTTAAATCACATTTTGATATTAGTTGAAAAAATGCCGGGAAAAAAATTCCGGTAATCTGCCTTTTCTTCAATTCCCTTCTTGTTTTCAAATGCCCTCTCTGTCAAAAGCAGGTATTGTCTGGAAGGTATAACTGGCCAAATTTTGAAATCTCTGCAATGGAGGCATTTTTGAATTTTATATAAATCTTGTTTTCTCTTTCACAGCCCACAGATGCAGAACACTGTTTCTCGGAGCACCCTAAGACAGACATATCCCTACAGTTGGCTATCTATTACTATGCCTTACAATTGTATGTTGCTATGAACCTATTTTATCTTACTGAGTGTTCACGTCTTTATTTGCCAAAATAATTATTGTTTACTCTCTTACAGCCCACAGATGCAGAACTGTGTTTCTCTGAGCTCCCCAAAACAGATATATCCCTACAGTTGGCCATCTATTACTATGCTCTACAGTTGTACGCTGCCATGAATCCATGTGATATGCCAGAATTGTCTCCCCTTTATTGTCAGCATCCAGGTATGTATCTAACCCGTTATAAAGTAGCAAAATTCTAGCTTTGTCCAAATTCAAAGATGTTTGGTACAATTTCAAATGACAATTTTTAGGGAGCCGGGAGTTTATGTCTAGGGACCAAATGTCACAGCCATAGCATAGTGTCGTGTCACATCGGTGTCATGTCTCACCAAAAAACTTTAATCTGGTTTCTATCTCGGAAACTATTTGAGATACAGCCTTGATATTTTACACATGGATACCTCCTGCCAAGACCTTTCATTTGGGACCATGACCTTTGACCTAGTGACCTTGACCTTGGAGTTTGACTTACTTTTAAATTTTTTTTAACCTTGCCAATATCTCATGCACTATTAATAATAGAGCCTTGATATTTCACACTTGGATACCTCCTGCCAAGACCTTTTATTTGGAACCATGACATTTGACCTTGACCTTGGAGTTTGATCTACTTTTAAAAAACTTTAACTTGGCCTATAAATCATACGCTATTATAGATAGAGCCTTGATATTTCACATATGGATACCTCATGGCATGGCCTTGACCTTGAGAACATGACCTTTCACCTAGTGACTTTGACTTTGGACACCTTTTTTTATGTGACAAGCTTTGGTATGGGCAAGCTACATTGGCTGCAGACAACTCTTGTTTTGCGACAAGCACTTGTATATGAGAGCTATAGTATGTTGTCAGCGGACAACTCTTGTTGTCTTTCTGGTTAGAAAACATTGTGGGAAATAAAAAAAATTGCTTGTCACAAGCAATTTCTTAATTTTCCACGACGTTTTTTCCAAAGCCTATATCTTGATTGGTGTCAAACCAGGTCATCTTCTGGGAATGGGTTCTCATAGAAGCCATGATTAGAACTACATATAAGAGGGTATTATGACTGTTTAAAATGCAACATTGTTTACTCATTGGAATTGTCTCATCCAAACTATTCAAATGAGTACCCACAACATTGAATTTTGATTTGAAACAACAAAGTAAGACAGTCTTCACCCCCTCTTATCTGTAGCTTTATCTGTAGCTCAGCTGTTATATGACATGATTAAAAGGAAGAAAGGTGGCTTAGCCAGGCTAATGTTATGTGTTTGGGCAAAACTGATGAAATGCCTGAATGGTTTTATTTATATTTTCTGCAAATTAAAACTAAATGCTCATCTTTTTTCACTTTGAAGAATAAAAAAACGGTTCTGTCTGAAAGCCAAAGTTACATGGTCTGATCATGATTTTCCTATTTCTACAATGTTTCAGTACAAGTCATGAATGGAGTTAAGAACCTTATCACCAAGAACAAGAATGTGGCCTGGCCAGACTATGTTGTGGATATTGTTGATAAGATCAAGAAATATACAGAATTGTTGGAGGATTTCACTCAGGCCAGGATCCTGAAAAATCTAGGCAGAGGTACTCATTTGTTTATTCACCATAAGTCAATGTAAAAACAAAGGCCAAAATAACAGATTTTATTTAAATTAGCCAAGTGACACGTACAAAGGCTTCAGCAAAGAGAAAACAGCTTAATATTTGTTGACTCATTCTGATCTAATTTCATTAGCTTCGAACAATTTTTTACCAAATTTATATTATATCTGTGTTGTTAATGTCATTCCATGCCCCCAGTATCGAAAGATCAGGAGAATATTGTTTTACTCATGTACTTCTGTCTGACCATCTGTTTGTCTGTCTGAAAACTTAACATTGCTATTTTCTCCAAAAGTAGTCAACATACAAAGCTCAAATTGGTATATAACCTTCTTTCAATGATATCTGTCTGTTCCATGCTATATGACCTTCCTCAAGGTCATTCAATTACCCTTATCAACCCTTTGCACGAAGACTTAACATGAAAACTTAACATTGCCATTTAGGGGGCATTCATGTTTCACAAACATATCTTGTTTACTTTTAGGCATTGATATTGGTCGCTTCACATCTGATCAGGAGTACAAACAAGAAACTATCCTAGGATTAGCCATGTGAGTAGATAAGACAGTTTTTGCCTTGAGTCGATATTGTAAAGCTAATTTGGATGAGCTGCTGGATGCCTGAAAAGGATGTTGTGGTAGTAATGTTATCAAAAGACCATAGCTCTTCCTTGCATATTTTCTGAGTCATTGTCTTTTGCAGTTTTTGTCCTTGAATTTTGTCCAGAGAATATCTGTGAAGTTATGATATCTGGGATAAGAATCTTCATGGTTGGATAGAGTAGCTTTTCGCATTTTGCATATTTGAGGTGTATCATGTGACAATTTATCGCCCTTGTTTAGTAAGTTACTTTAAGCTAAATTAAAAATTCTTTTTGTAGGGGTTTGGAGGATAACATGTACAAGATAGCTACATCTCTAGCAGAAAGACATGGTATTTCATTATGGGATGTACATGCAGCTCATGTGGAGTTTCTTTTTACAGACAGCGGGTAAGATTCCTTTGCTTTTTGACCAATTTCCAAACAATGATGCCTTTTGACACCTCTTATAAATAAAGCATTGGAAAACATTGAGGCAAAAGAAGAAAATGCTGATGATAAGCATTTTCTTCTTTTGTCTCAATATTTTCTTGGCAATATTGTACACAAATCTTTTTGCTTTTAATATTCTTTTTGTTGTCTGCAACAACTTTCAAATAAGAGTATCATAAATTTTGTCATTTGGGAAAGGGTTAACATATCATATGGGTAGATTTGATGTGGTTTCAAGCAAATTTTCTAAAAATCTGAAAACTATATTGACAACTGGTATTTTATCTTTTTATGCCCCCGTATCGAGAGATCGGGGGCATATTGCTTTACTTGTGTCCGTCTGTGTCTGTCCGCCCACCTGTCTGTCCGTCCGTCTGTCCGAAAACTTAACCTTTGCCTTTTCTC
Organism: Fragum sueziense; assembly: GCA_963680895.1. Taxonomy (NCBI): domain Eukaryota; kingdom Metazoa; phylum Mollusca; class Bivalvia; order Cardiida; family Cardiidae; genus Fragum; species Fragum sueziense. Next base: position 61,011,976 of record OY804598.1, on the reverse strand, counting down.
CAAAAGTATTTGACATACAAAGCTCAAATTTGGTATGCAACTTCCTTTCAATGATATCTATCTGTTTCATGCAGTTTGACCTTCCTCAAGGTCATCTGCTAACCCTTATCAACCCTTTACTCTACGAAAACTTAACCTTTTACTCCGAAAACTTAACCTTTGCTTTTTCTTCAAAAGTATTTGACATACAAAGCTCAAATTAGGTATGCAACTTCCTTTCAATGATATCTATCTGTTCCATGCAATTTGACCTTCCTTAAGGTCATCCCTTAACCCTTAATAACCCTTTACTCCACGAAAATTTAACATTTTAGAAAAATGGCCATTTCAGGGGCATTTGTGTTTCACAACACATCTTGTCTTTGATATAAATCTTCAAAGGTACTATGGTCAGAGTTATATGTTAAAGTCTATGGTATGTTTACGGGTTTGAATGGTAAGTGTTAGGGCTTTGATATGTCTTATGGCAAGATAACTGCCACGTATTTATAACAACAAAGCTAATGAATACCATCATTACCAAAATCTATATTCAAATTTATTCAACTTCGATCAATCAAATGTTTTGCCAAATAAATGGGATCAGTAAATACATAAACAAACAAAGTTTACTCTTTCTTTCAGCCTACCAGTGCAAGAGATAGAAGAAAGAATAAACAAGTTGAATATCCTTGGTAATCTAAAGTCAAAGACAGATGAATTCAGTGACAGAATGAGGTTATATGTGTTCCCTTCATTAGATGGATGTGATCATAGTATGATGTTATATTACTATACTGTGTTGTCAGGGGCAACACAACAAATGGAGGTAATTATTTCTTTTATATGGATTTGAAAATCGAACAATTAGGTTTTTTATACGCCGCCGGAGGCGGTCGTACATTGGTGTCATCTTCTCCATCTGTACATCCGTCCATCCGTATGTACGTACATACATCTACTTTTCTTGTAAGTGCAACTCCTCCTAAGTCTCTGGCTGGATCTATGTGCATGAATGAAGGATTTTATGGTTCATTGATTTTTGCCTGAGTTATGCCCCCTTAAAACTTAGTCTCTAGGGCGGCATATATTGTGACCATGGCACTCTTGTTCAGATCATACTTTCGACCAGTTACCTTGCTTTTATGACTAAATGATGGCTCATTATCTTTATTATACCCTCCAAATTGAATTTGGGGGGTATATAGGAGTCAGGTTGTCGGTCTGTCTGTTGGTCTGTCTGTTGGTCTGTTGGTCCGTCTGTTGGTTTTTTCTTTAAAAATCTTCTCCTCCTCAACCACTCAGCCGATTCTTACCAAACTTGGCAGGAATGTTCCTTGGATGACCCTTTTCAAGACTTGTTCGTGAATTTTTGATTTGTCAAAAATTGTGGGCGTGGCAGGGCGGGGCTTATCCGACTTAGAGAAATCATATGAAAAATCTTTAAAAATCAATTATCTGGCCAATTTAAAGCAAACTTGGCAGAATTGTCCCTTGAGTGACTGTATTCAACACATGTTCATGAATTTTTGATTGGGTGAAAAATGTGGGCGTGGCAGGGCGGGGCTTATCAGACTTCGCGAAATCATGAAATAATTCTTCAAAAATCTTCTCCTCCTCGACCACTTAGCCGATTCTTACCAAACTTGGAAGGAATGTTCCTTGGGTGACCCTTTTCAAAACTTGTTCGTGAATTTTTGATTCGTCAAAAATTGTGGGCGTGGCAGGGTGGGGCTTATCAGACTTAGAGAAATAATTATAAAAATCTTTAAAAATCAATTATCTGGCCAATTTGAAGCAAACTTGGCAGGAATGTCCCTTGAGTGACTGTTTTCAACACATGTTCATGAATTTTTGATTGGGTGAAAAATGTGGGCGTGGCAGGGCGGGGCTTATCAGACTTTGCAAAATCATTGAATAATTCTTCAAAAATCTTCTTCTCCTCAAGCACTCAGCCGATTCTTACCAAACTTGGCAGGAATGTTCCTTGGGTGACCCTTTTCAAAACTTGTTCGGCCAATTTGAACCAGAGAATTTTTGATTTATTGAAAAAATGTGGGCATGGCAGGGTGGGGCTTGTTGATTTATAAATTAGTTATGTCCTTTTGTTGAAAATTGGTATTTTTCGCAACATTTACTTGTGTTGTTTGGTCTGGGGTTTTTTTTCGCTCTTTTTCCCAATTGATCAGATTAAATGAAATGTACTTCTCAAAATGTAGGAAAACAGTGCTATTGGGGGGTATGATCACTTTCAGTGATATTCTAGTTTTATTACAATACAACAATTAAAAAGCTTTTACACTCCGCCAAAGATGGACATAAATTGACATTATCTCCTCTCTCTCTTTCCATCCTAATGTCTGTATGCAAGTCCACTTTTTGTGTACACAACCACATGATACAACAATTTCAGAAAATCTGAAACATAATGGTTAACTTTGTCAATCTTTAGCACAAAATTCTTTGCTATTGTTCCCATTTGTACAAAGATTATGACTCACATTGAATTTATCCTAGATAAAAAAAAGTTGTTATTGCTTTCAGGGAAATTTGACTGCTGATCAACATGTGAGGTTGCTGAAGAAGATAAAGGGAAACTTAATAGGTATAGTGATACTCATTATGTATATTGCTTTCACTTGAAGGTGTTTGATATTCATTGACTTTGTTTTTACATATACAATTGAATGATTAAGTAGAATTGAACAAATGAATTCAAAATACAGTTGGCATTTGAAAGTGTTTCAAAAGCAGTATTTTAAGGCATGGTTTCATAAAGGTTCATTTAGATAGGGAATTATGGACTATGTTTGGATACTTTTAAGCATTTTATTTGGATTATTCCCGCAATGAAACTTTTTTAAATTTGCAAAATTGTTTTGACATTACAGGTGCATGTTGTTTACAAACATATAACCATGGATCTGGAAAAAAAGGTCCATAGAGGTTTTGATCCAGATCAAGTTGTTTTTTTTTGTATTTAAAGCTGTATCTGAGCTTTGCTCCTATTTCAGGTGTAGACTACAAAGCCCTAATGGACACAGAAGTGAATGTTATAGATGTTCTTCTACCATGTCTTTCATCCAGTAATATAACTAATGTGGCTAAACTAGCTAAACAGATACCAGATAGGGTAGGTACTTCGTAAAAACTTGTCCTGCAACTGGTTTTGCAGACAGCATAGTATGAAATTAAATGTCTATGCCAATGTACAGTCTTACTTTAACCCATACGGCAGGATCATCTCATTCTTTATACAAAGACTAGATCTCAATCTTTTGGTGCTCAAGAAAAAAGGGACTTCAATGGATTTGATATATGTGTACTCACAGTGAAATGCTGAGAAAAGGTTCCAAATATAGTTGTATGATATAGTCTCAAGGTTCATTTTGTAGACATTTAAAAATACGACACTGCAAAATTGGTGTGTCATCATTTTTGTCAAATTAATCAAGATATGATATTATTCATGTAAAAATTCATTGTATGTAGGGGTAGAATTGTTTACAAAGTGAATTTCCATATTTGGCAAGAAATCTGAAGAAAATATTGGTTATGATTTTGAAAAATTATTCTTTCAGAAAGGAGGATATTTAGATGCAAGTGTTGTGTATTGCGCTTGGGCTGTGAAATATTTCTGGGAAGCAGACGGAAAACCAGATCCAAAAAATACAGTAAGTTTGGATTTAAATTGGTATGCCCCAGCATAGAAAGATCAGGGTCATATTGTTTGTGTGTGTGTCTGTTCGAAAACTTAACATTGGCCTTTCTAAATACCTAGATTTGATGGTAAATGAAACTTAAGTTCTGAGTTTCACAAATAGAATCTTCACACTTCCATAAAACGAATCTTTCAAAAAATAAGCATACAATTGAACATCAAACATGTAAATGTACTTTTAGCTATTGACTCTCCATGTTTGAGTGACAATAATATTACATCTCTCTTCAAATCATTTAACCCTTTCCCAAACAAGACCTGGTTTTGACGTTCCTAACAGAAAAACCTTGGGAAAACCTTGAAACAAAAGAAGAAACTGTTGATAACCAGCAGTTTCTCCTTTTGTCTCAATATTTTCTATTCCCTATTTTACACAAATGCTATCTTTAAAACATCCATTTTGTCATTTGTGACAGTTTTTGAAGTGGATCACCCTAAAATTTTGTTGTTTGGGAAAGGATTAAATGCCATGACTATGCACATAGCTGTTACACCTACTCTATTGGGCCAGTCTCTCCACAGTTTTAACTTTTTCCCAAAAAGTTGTTCCAATTTCAAAGCTTCTGCAAACGACAAAATGGATGTTGGTACAGACATGAATTGCATGTAATATAGCAGAGAAAATATTGAGGCAAAAGGAGAAATTGCTGATTATCAGCAATTTCTTCTTTTACCTCAATGTTTTCCCATAGCTTTTCCATTAGGGACGTCAAAACAAGGTCTTGTTTGGTAATGGGTTAAGTTTATTTATTTTATTTTCATTTTCTGCAGGCTAGTTGGTTGAACAGATATGACCAGTGCAATGAGTACCTACAAAAACTTCAGCCAGTTCAGGTCCAGCAGTTTTTAGAGGCCATTTTGTTTGTACCTAAATCCAGAGAAAAGGTAAGATTTAAAGAGTTAGGTAAAACTACTTCAAGTAAATAATCTGTATACACAAACAATTGTTTTGAATTGACCTCTCAGTCTGCGTAAATACTGGTAGTAGTATTTTTTCAACCGCAAACTGTAATACCAGACAATTAAGGACTGAAAGGCAAAATGTTTTCATTTTATATAGTCCTTTTGCTTTCTTGTCACCAGAAAGCATTTTGAAATGGCTTTGTTGAGCCACATTACAGTGAGTTCAACAAAGTGACTATGACTACACTTGAGTATTTCTGTTGTTCAAATTGATTTGCTTTCACTAGTGGTATTTTATAGTAACATGCAGCCTTATTTTAAATCAAAATCTAAATGTCTCAAATGATAACATATATTCTGTGTTTGTGTTATTTCAATAAAAATGTTTGTGTATGAGTCGTTTTCAAAATTCGCAGGTTTTCTTGTCCAAGTGTGATAACTTGTACATTTAAGTAATCAAATAAACATTAATGTTAAAAATGAGTCCATACCAATGTAATTGTGTTGATTAAGCATAAAAATATAGCATGTTACATGCTTTAGTGAGATATTTTACATGTTATATGGCCTGAAATGTGTAAATTTGCTTTGTCCCACTGCTACCCTCATTGGTTTTGACCAGCAAAGATAACTACTTTTAACCGTAATTGAAAAACTTTTTTGGGTTAGTTTGCATGACAATATGTTAAATTACACTTTGAAAATACCAGTTACCCAAATGATATTATGTAAATGGTATAAAAACCATCATATATCCTTGTCCCACAGATTTTTGTCTTTGGTGTTCCAGTGTCTAATAGGTCAAAGAAATGCAAACTTAATTAGATGTAGACACAAATCATGTACCTCTTTTTGAAAAGCTATCGTAGGCTCATACATTACAATTGAAAGAGGAAGAATTTATTTTGTGTCTTGTTAATAAATTGAAAAAGAAGGCGGTCAACTTGTACAGTACTTTTTTTCTTTGTCTTTGGGATGGCGCACTTTATAATACTTTGCAAGGTACCTTTTTATTAGATATTTGTCCGGTATATCTGACTTAAAGTACAGTAAATGCTTTCAATAGTAGATTTAACAAATACCCGATTTTCACTTATATTTTTGCAAATTAGTGTGAAATTGTCCTTGGTGTTCCAGTCCTTGGTGTTCCAGTCTGAGCACTGGAACGCCAAAGACAAAAATAAAATGGTACTGACGTATGTCAGATTGCATGGATCAGATAGATATTATTAAAATAAGGTAACATACCAAATTTCAGCTTTGTTCCTGTAATAATTTTAGAGAAAATGCCTAATCTAGGTTTCGCTTGATGTTTTAAGTGGAGTTTCATGTTACGGGTTGAAAATGACTTTTTGGGAATGTCTGAATGAATGGAGCATAAAGATATCATTGAACAATCGTTACTTACCAAATGTTAGCTTTCTTTGTATATTGTTTTAGAGAAATGCCAATTCAAAGTTTTGAACTGACGTGCAGGCTGACAGATGGTAAATGCTAGAACAGTATTACCCAAAATGTTTTATATTAGTGCATTAAAATCCTAAATTATTACACATTAACTATATCTCTTTGCATTCCTATATTTTTCGGCTCATGCCGTGTTACTGAATTCATGTCTTAAAGGAGGTTGGATTTTACTATCAACTGGAGGTTACGCTTGGACTTTTCATTGGCATTTTAATTTGTCAAGCGTTCTGATGTGCGTTGCGGGAAGCGGAATCACATGGGACAAATATTAGCTGCCAGTTTCAACCTAAATCAATGCAAAATAAACATTTTAAAGCAAAGAAAATAGATGATTTTCTTTGGGGTTATGTTGATGTCTTTGGTGTTCCACTAATGTCTTTGGTGTTCCGGTAATGTTGAACTCATTTTCCAAGAAAACTGATCAAGCAAATGCATCAAAAGTACTAGTTATATAAAGCAAATTGGACATACTAATTTTGACGATTCAAACTTCTCTGGACATTTGGACTCAAATAAGAAATTTTGAGACTAAAATGTTTGATTTTTAGCTCCACTGGCCTTTCAGGCCAGCGAGCTATTGTCATGGCGCTGTGTCCGTCGTGCGTGCGTGCGTGCGTGCGTGCGTGCGTCCGGTCGTCAACTTTTTTCTTTAAAAATCTTCTTCTCAGAAAGTACTGGATGGATTTCAACCAAACTTCACAGGAATTATCCTAAGGTGACCCTCTTTCAGATTCCTTCAATTGATTTTGATTGAACCAGAAAGTTTGGAGTTATCTGCCCTTGCATGTCAAAAATGACATTTTCACCCTAACAACTTTGACTATTGACAAATGATGACAAAACTTGTGCAGAATGTTGGTGACTGTTAGATCTTGATAGTGTGTATATTTCAGCTTGATCCTAATTTTACTTCCTGAGTTATGTGCTCATTTATATGGATAATGATATGAAGCTAATGCTAAAAAATGAGTAAAGTGTGAAATGGGTGAAAAGGTTAAAGGTTAGTGAGGGTCACTCTTGCTTAGTGAGGCCGGGTCACTAGTTAGTGGTGTACTTGGAAGGGAGAGATAGTCTCTAAAGGTTGTTGGTCACAGTGCAGGCAAAATTTGTTCGAAGATATTTGTGTCAATATTAAGCAAATGTGATATAAGTTGAAATAGCTATAGATGAAATAAAAAACACACATGGGACATGAACACATCTTTGTGAAAAGTGTTTGATTGTTCATTGAAAGATTTTATGGATGATTAAGCTGTGTTGTTGTAAGTTGATAGATCCTATACTTTTCTTCTTTGCATGCACAGTGTGGTTTCTTCACAGACATACTTTTAACTCTTTCCCAAAGACCTAGTTTTGATGCCCCCTTTAGAAAACACTTTGATAAATTTGAGTCAACAGAAGAAATTGCTGATAATCAGCATTTTCTCCCTTTTACTCAATGTTTTCTCATCTACATTGTACAATTTACTTGACCCTTTCCCAAACAGAGAAATTTTATGATGGGTTAATTTGAAAGCTGTTGCTAAAGACAAAAGGTATGTTGCTAAAAAATGAATTGTGTACAAAATAGCTAAAAAAATGAGGCAAAAAGAAAAAGTGCTGATTATCAGCACTTTCTCCTTTTACCTTAATGTTTTCCAAAACCTAATCTTTTAAGAACGTCAAAGACAGGTCTTGTTTTGGAAAGGGTTAAGCCACACAATTTTTTTTAAGGTGGTACACAATAAGAAAGCTGCTGCACTTGTTGATACAGATAAAACTTATGTATCAAAAAGCACAGAAATTTTTTAAGCAAAAAAAGATATTCGAGAGCGTAGTGCAAAACTATTGTAACTACATTTTCTAAAATTTTATAGGAGAGGGAAAAAACAAAAAACTTTCTCAACAATTTTCTAAATGGCAAAAAATTAGATTCAAAACGCTGCTCCTGAAGACAAATTGAATTTGAAGACTGGATTTGTTTATGATATCATCAAGAAAATATTGAGGTCAAAGGACAAACTGCTGATCATCAGCATTTTCTCCTGTTGCCTCAATGTTCTTTTAAGCCTACTCTATCAGGAACGTCAAAAGCAGGTCTTGTTTGGGAAAGGGTTAAAGTAAGGGAACTTAACCCATTACCTCACAGCACTAGTTAGCCCTTTCCCAAACAAGACCTTTTTGACTCCTAACAAGATAAAGATCTTTGGAAAACATCGTGGAAATTGAAGAAATTGCTTGTGACAAGCGATTTCTTCATTTCCCACGATGTTTTCTACCCAAAAAGTTGTGAAATTTTTATATCTAATTACATTGAAATTGTCGTCTGCAACTTCTTTCAAGTTGGACAAGCCTTTTTTTGTTGCGTTATGGGTAAAGTTAAAGAGATTAAATACTCTTTGAATTTTGAATATCTTTTTAATTATACAGATTCAAATCCCAATATTAGAACGCATGATGTATTCCTCCCTAAAGATTCGGAATTACAAAATTTCTGAAAAATGTGTAGGTACAATAGTTTTGCGCTGATTCCTCTAAATACTGGTTATCAGCATTTTTTTTTGTCTCAATGTTTTAGGGACATCAAAAGCTGGCCTTGTTTGGGAAAGAGCTTTATTGTTCAAAATTATAAAGTAAAACTGTTATCAGTAACAAAAAGCTCAATAGATATCGAAATTGGTAAGTTGCATGAAAAATAATAAATAGATCAGCCTCAAAATTATAGATTCAATTAAGTTGGAGCTGTTAACAAAATGACTGATGTCAAAATAACAGATTCTGAGTGTAATTATGTTGAAAGTATTAAGTGGAAAGGAGAATTTGCTAACTTTTTTCTTCTTTTCTTTCAATGTTTTCATAAAGTGTTTCAATGTTGACGTCAATTTATTTGATTCATCTATAATGGTCTTTATCTTGTTTGGAATTGGATTTAAGACACACATGAAGTGTAAAAAAAGAACTGAACTGATTAAAGGGTTATAGTTGTAAATTCCTTCTACTGGGAATCACACCAAATACCAGCAATTGGGGGGAGAAATCTTACATAATGTTATGTAATACAACTAGTACTGCCATCTTCTGCAGGTGGCCTTTAGTTTTAACCAGTGTAATTTTCATGGCCTTCAGAAGAAACATGTTATTCTTTATAACTCTTCCCCAAGCAGGACCTTATAGAAAAGGATTGGGAAGTAAGGCTAAATGCTTTGGAAAACATTGTAGAAAATGAAGAAATTGCATTGAATTGAAGCAATTTCTTCACCAACCACAATGTTTTCTAACTCCAAATTCAAAGATTGTCAAAATTGTCATCTGCATCATTTTTAGCTCCACTGGCCTTTCAGGCCAGCGGGCTATTGTCATGGCGGTGTGTCCGTCGTGCGTGTGTGCGTGCGTCCGTCCGTCCGTGCATCCGTAAACTTTTTCTTTAAAAATCTTCTTCTCAAAAACTACTGGATGGATTTCAACCAAACTTCACAGAAATGATCCTTGGGTGACCCTCTCTCAGATTCCTTCAAAGAATATGGATTGAATCAGTATAACCCGAGTTATCTGCCCTTGAATGTCAGAAAAAGCAGGTTTTGACTAGTTTTCTTCTAAAATCTACAAATATTGAACAATCAATACAAAACTTTGACAGAATGATGCTGACTATAAGATCTTGCATTTGTAAAATTTTCAGCTTGATCTGAATTTTACATCATGAGTTATGTGCCCTTGAAATTGACAAAATTGCCATTTTCAGCTGTATTTTGACTTTGTTTTCACTCTAGCAACTACAAATATTGACTAAACAAGACAAAACTTTGACAGAATGATGCTGACTATTAGATCTTGCCTTGGTAAAACTTTCAGCTTGATCTTAAATTTATAGCATGAGTTATGTGCCCTTGAAATTGCCAAAAATTGCCATTTTCTGCTCTATTTTGCTGGTTTTGACTTTATTTTTACTCTAAAATTTACAAATAATGACCAATCAAGACAAAACTTGGACAGAATATATATAAGCATTATATGATGCCTGTGTGTAATTTTCAGCTCGGTCGAAATCTTAAATCATGAGTTATGTGCCCTTGAATTAGACAAAATTGCCATTTTCGACTTTGTTTTCACTCTAACAACCACAAATGTCAACCAATCAAGATGATACTTGGAAAGAATCTTGTTGACAACAAGATCTTGCTTATGTGTAATTTTCAACATGATCACACTGTTACAATCTGAGTAATGTGCCCTTGAAATTGACAAAATTTCAGTTTTCGACACTTTTTCCACTCTTGAAGCCACGAATATTGACTAATATAGACAAAATTTGAACAGAATGATAGTGACCATAAGATCTTGCATATGTTTAATTTTCGATTTGATTTTAGATATACAGACTGAATTATGTGTCCTTGATTTGAAAAATTAGTTTTCAATTTTATTATCACTCTATTACATCCCTAAAATATTAGTCAATCATTTACTTTCTTTTTGCATTGACCACATGATTGCTGCTTTTGACTTTGTTTTTGCTGTACGAACCACAAGTATTCAAAAATCTAGTCAAAACTTGGATTTAATATTAAAAGAAATTCAGGCCTGTGGAGCGACTCAAGACCTTCAGGTCTTTCTAGTTTCCAACTTTAGCAGACAAAGATACTTTCCTGTAAATTATCATGTAATTATGCATCCAAAATGATTCTTTTTCTATTATTTATTAGCTATTGACCTTTTAAAATGTAATTTGGTGAAAAAATGTGAAATATCTTTTAATCTATATTAATTTTATACCTTTATTTAAGGACAGATCCTCCATTTATTTCCCACGGTAAGAATTTTTTTATTTTTTCTGTACTGATATTTAAATATATGAGAAGTAAAAAAATGACTTAAAGACTATAGGTCACCAAGCGAATTAAAAAGTTATTGAATTTCAAGGGAGACTACTCTTGTCTAAAATTGCAAAAATGAGGTATCACTTAAATGCCCACAAAAAAGGTGGTCGAAATGACTAGGATTACATAAATAAGTCTTTATTGTGTTCAATATGTTTTATTCTGTCTAAATGAGTATCAATTTGGGAAAATTTAGTGACGATTTTGAAATTTTTAGTAAAACATTCTTTCAAAAGTAGCTGAAATTGCTCCTTTTTCGCAACGTTTCTGATAATAAAAAATATTTCAGCGGTAAGAATTTTTTCTTTTTTGGTATAGATATAGTGCTTGGTTATACCTACAAAAACAAAAAAAGAAAAATATATCAAACCAAGCAATTTTCTTAGTTATAAGTAAAATTTGGTTTACTTTTTACAGCTCTGTCCGAAATTGTTTCACTACTTTTATCCATTTTCTTCCTTATTATCAGCTTTAGATTATATAACGTGTCATCTTTTGTGTCCATCTGAAGCGGACTATCTCATAAGGACACCACGTTGCTTTTTTGCTCCGTTTCCTATCGCTAACGCCACATTTTGAACGCGTAACAGAAAGTGAAATGTACTATCCGAGTACTATTACACTTTAATTGACCAAACAGAGAAAATTGAAATAACCGAAAAGGGTATTGTCATTTATCAACCAAACATTAACTTAATGTAAGAAATACATTTGCTGAAAAAGGCCAATTACTGAAACAGCTTTATTTCGTTATTTAGGATATGCGCAGTAAGTTGCGCAGTAACAACTGGAGGATCTGTCCTTAACCGGAACACCAAAGACATTTTTGTCCGGAACACATGATTAATAATCGATTTAGAAGCTACACACCAACAATCCAGGGTGGAAAATGATTTGAAACATGTTATTAATAATCTAACAACAAATTGAGAACACAAAAATTACAATATTTGACAATTATTTTTCATGATTTACTGGTCTAAAAAACCTGCGAATTTTGAAATCGACTCGTATACTTACAGTTGGATATTGACTGCAGACAGGGAATTTGTAAGAGAATGTTGAAATATGTCAAACCACAGGGAAGCAAGAGTGTCACAAAACATCAGTGGGGGTCAAAACCTCCTAACTACAGCTTATCTAAGCTGTATTTACGAGGTTTTGTCCTCCCACTAATGAAATGATAGCTAGCCTATACATAATAAAATGTTATACTTTACAGTTGGATATAGACTGCAGACAGGGTATTTGTAAGAGAATGTTGAAATATGTCAAACCACAGGGAAGTAAGAAGAAAAAACAAGTGCAGGAAGAGGAGTCTAGGTGAGAATGAGAAAAAAAGATCAAATTTTTTCATCTAATTAAGTCATTTATATGAGGAACTTTTAACATGAATCTAGAACATAGTCATCTGTTTTCATCATTATCAAACACTAATGTGAAATTGTTGGCTACATTTGAAAATGTCATAACCACAGGTCGAATTAGTTGTAGTTATGACATTTTCGAATGTAACCATCAATACATGGAATGTATGGCTGATTTTCAACAGAAAATCTAGGAATTGCAGCTTAAAACAAGCTGCAGTTACTAGGTTTTTGATGAAAAGCAACAATATTATTCTATCTACATTTTCAGTAAGATAACTAATGAGATTCTAGCTATCACTTTCACTGGCTACTTGAAACATTTTGAAACATCAGTTTTACAATTTTGTGAATCAGGAAATGTTGTAACTACAGCTTTAACTGTTTCCCAAACATGGCCTTGTTTTGACATTCTTAATAGAATAGGCTTGGGAAAATATTGAAACAAAAGAAGAAACTGCTGATAACCAGCAGATTCTTCTTTTGTCTCAATATTTTCTGCGCCATATTTTACACAAATCCTATCTTTAATAACATCTATTTTGTCATTTGTGGCAATTTTTGAAGTGGATCACCCTAAAATTTTGTCGTTTGGGAAAGGGTTAAAAAGCTGTAGTTATAGCATTTTGGAATGTAGTTATCAATATATTCACTGCTTTTCAACTAAAACTCGTGATTGCAGATTAAAACATGCTGCAGTTGCGAGGTTTTTGTTGAAAAGTGACTACAATTGTATATTGTTTTATCTACATTTCCAGTGAGATAACTAATGAGACTCTAGCTGTCACATTCACCAGCTACCTGAAACATTTAGAGACTTTAACACTGCCCATGATTGTACAATTATGTGAATCGAAGGTGGAGATAGAACAGAAGTATGCAGAAATGTATGATTTATCAATGGGGGACACCGACAAGGTAGGGTGATATAAAAATTGTGTTGTTGCAAAACCTCGTAACTCCAGCTTGAATAAAGCTGGAGTTAGGAGGTTTTGCAATAACACCAACAAAATATTTAAGAGAGCCTGACACAAACCATCAAGCTTTTTTGGAAACTCAAAAATTTTCGATATTCATTTTTTTACTTTAAACTGACCACAGCAATGAAACTAGACATATGATGCCATTCGTTTTCATTTTTTTCCTTTTTTCTATTTTTTGGGGATTTTTTTGTTGTTGCCATGGATACTGAGGAAATGAAATGATTTTTCACGATTTTGAAGTAGATTTTATTTACATTTACAAATATACAATATACTTCAATACATTATATCATAATTCAATAACATATCAAATTTCACAAAAGAATGTTTTTTAAACTTTAAACCTTATATTTATGTTGCTATGGTTACCAAAAGTTGACCTACTTTTCAATAATTCACAATTTTGAAAAAATGCCCTCATATAAAATCGTTTTTTAAAAATCTGCAACCAGATACACATAAACCACGCAGTGTCTATAATTGAGGAAGATTTCCTTTACAAGAATCATTAATAAAATTTTGAGGCACTCTGAAGGGAAATGTGTAAAAAATGCCCAAAAATCACAAATTTTGGAAAAAATGAGAAATACCATGAATAGATTTAACCGTAAACATATGCACAGTTTTGATCATTTTACCTCAAAAACAGCATAAAAACAATTTATTAGGTTGAGAAACATGTTATAAGTACTTGGACATTTCCATAGCAACCGTTTTTATTCCCTAGCAACCGTTTCTTTTCCTTAGCAACATCATGAAAAACGGGATTTTAAGTAAAAAAATGTTTCATTCTGACATATAAAATAGGTAATCTTGAAAATAAAATGACAAGATTGATCATCTATAATGTATGAAATTTCACCACTGAAACATTTCAAAGGTTTACAACATACAGGTATGTTGCTATGGAGACCATAAACAACACATATTCAGACTTTCTCGAATTTGAGAAAAAACACTTGTATTATGACGATTATTTTTCAAAACTGCAACTAGATGAACATGAAATACTTAGTGTTTAATAATGAGGATAAGTATATTTACAAAATTCATCAATATAAATTTGAATCATTTTTGGGAAAAAAGTGGAAAAATTGCATGAAATATCGCGATTTTTGGGAAAATCATAAATATCAATACTGGAATCAAACTCAATCATATGCACAACTGTGAACTAATTTATTTCAAAAACAACAATTAAACAAATTATTATGTTGTGAAACAAGTTATGACTACTTTTGCATTACCATAGCAACCATTTTTATTCCTTAGCAACCGTTTCTTTCCCTAAGCAACGTCATGAAAAACGGAATTTTTACGTGACAAAATATTTCATTATGACATATAAAATAGGTAATCTTGAAAATAAAATAAACAAGATGTGTTTGTGAAACACAAATGCCCCCGAAATGGCCATTTTAAGCTCGACTTTTCGAAGAAAATGAGAGCTTATACTGTCACCCGTGCGTCGGCGTTGGCGTTGGCGTCGGCGTTGTAACCAAGGTTAAAGTTTTTTCAAACATCAATAACTTCCATACTATCAAAGGGATTGAACTCAAACTTGGTATACTTATTCACCATCACACCCTCTACCTTACTATCAGGGCCCATGACCCTGGGACCACTCTATTTGGAGTTATGCCCCTTTATACTAAGCAACTTAGAAAATCGAGCGCGCTGTCTTCGGACAGCTCTTGTTCTAAAATGTAAGTTTTCGTGGAGTAAAGGGTTATTAAGGGTTAAGGATGATCTTGAGGAAGGTCAAATTGCATGGAACAGATAGATATCATTGAAAAGAAGTTGCATACCAAATTTGAGCTTTGTATGTCAAATACTTTTTGAGAAAAAGCAAAGGTTAAGTTTTCTGAGTAAAATGTTAAGTTTTCAAAAAGTAAAGGGTTGATAAGGGTTAACTGATGACCTTGAGGAAGGTCAAATTGCATAGAACAGATAGATATCAATAGAAAGAAGTTGCATACCAAATTTGAGCGTTGTATGTCAAATACTTTTGGAGAAAAGGCAAAGGTTAAGTTTTCGGAATAAAAGGTTAAGTTTTCGTAGAGTAAAGGGTTGATAAGGGTTAAGGGATGACCTTGAGGAAGATCAAATTGCATGGAACAGATAGATATCATTGAAAGGAAGTTGCATACCAATTTTGAGCTTTGTATGTCAAATACTTTTGGAGAAAAGGCAAAGGTTAAGTTTTCGGACAGACGGACGGACAGACAGACGGACGGACGGACAGACAGACGGACAGACAGACAGACAGACAGGCGGACATGAGTAAAACAATATGCCCCCGATCTCTCGATACGGGGGCATAAAAATTATAAGAAACATATTTAGCATTTTTCCAAAAATTTAGAATCTTTCATGCCGTCGTTGTAAAAGCAAAACCTCGTATCTCGTTTTTGGAAAATGTTAAAGGGTTGGGTGAAAGGTGTAAAAAATTTTCCCAAACTGAAATGTTTTACTTGAAATTCTGACATATTGTTCTCAAATAATGTATTATTTATACTGATCAGTAAACATATCTCAAAACCTGCGAGAATTGTCTACACTTGGCACAAAAGTTTGTACTTTGAAAATTGCAAGAATCGACATACAAGGTTTTGCATTTACACCGACGGTATATTCTTTTCAAACTTTTTAGCAAAAAAATGTTTACAGTTATATTTGTGATTCTTGTAATGGGGCTGTTCCTTTGTAAACATTGAATGTATACCTAAATGCAGATATGAAAAAGAGTTCTAAATCAGTTTTTTTTATATTTAAGATTTATTGGAAAGAGTGTCTCTTTGGGTTACCACAGCAACCATTAATTTCAAATTTTTCAATATTTATTTTTTAAAAAAAAATATTTTATGGTAGAAAGACAAGCAATCCAAAGTTTACATTTCAGTTTTCATGCTCAGAAATGAAGCTAATTTTTAATCAAAACTCGTATTTTAAAGCTGTTGCTAAGGGAAAGAAACGGTTGCTAAGGAATAAAAATGGTTGCTATGGTAATTCCTTAGTACTTTTAACATGTTTCTTAACCCTATGATTTTTTTATTTTATTTTCAAGATTACCTATTTTATATGTCAGAATGAAATATTTTGTCGCGTAAAAATTCCGTTTTTCATGACGTTGCTTAGGGAAAGAAACGGTTGCTAAGGAATAAAAATGGTTGCTATGGTATGCAAAAGTAGTTATAACTTGTTTCTCAACATAATAATTTGTTTAATTGTTGTTTTTGAAATACATTAGTTCAAAATTGTGCATATGATTGAGTTTGATTCCAGTATTGATACATGTATTTATGATTTCCCAAAAATCACGATATTTCATGCAATTTTTTCCACTTTTTTCCCAAAAATGCTTCAAATTGATATTGATGAATTTTGTAAATATACTTATCCCCAATATAAAACACTAAGTGTTTCATGTTTATCTAGTTGCAGTTTTGAAAAATAATCGTCATAATACCAGTGTTTTTTTTAGTCCCCTACCGGCGAAGCCGAAGGGGACTTTAGGTTTGCACTCTGTCCGTCAGTCCGTCTGTCCGTCTGTCCGTCTGTCTGTCTGTCTGTCCGTCAGTCCGGTGAATTAGTTTTCCAGACTTTTTTTCTAAACGGGGGGAGCTATTGAGCTGATTTTTATGCTCCCCGAAAAAATTTCGGGGGAGCATATAGTCGCCACGCTGTCCGTCCGTACGTCCGTCCGTCCGTCCGTCCGTGTGTCCGTCCGTCCGTCCGTCCACAGCCATATCTCAGCAACCCTTGGACCAAATTCAATGAAACTTCACATGTGAACTCCCTGGGTCAATACCTAGGGACCATTTTCTCCGTTTGTAAATTTAAGGCTGCGTCATGGAAAAAGGGGCCTTAGTGTAAAAATTAGTTTTTCTCTTATTTCTCTTCATCTAATGGGCAGAATTTAATGAAATTTTGTGCACATGTAATGAATAGGATGTTCTAGACCATATTCTATAAATAATGTGTGTACAAAAAAGCTGTCATGGGAAAAGGGGGCTTAATGTATGATAGTTTTTATTTTGTGACAAACACTTTTTCGGGGAGCATAATCCGTCTGTGACGGCTCTTGTTGGTATGTAGACCCGCATTGATGGGTTACAGAACAAGTTTGAGTTTCGTTCCGGTCCAGTGATTTTTGAGGAAGATACGGATGCTTGACTTAGAAAATTTCTGGGAAATTACAGTTTTCCAGACTTTTTTTCTAAATGCCGGCAGCTATTGAGCTGATTTTTGGTATGTACACACGCATTGATGAGTTACAGAACAAGTTTGAGTTTCGTTCCGTTCCAATGATTTTTGGGGAAGATATGGATGCTGGACTTAGAAAATTTCTGGGAAATGACAGTTTTCCAGACTTTTTTTCTAAATGCCGGCAGCTATTTAGCTGATTTTTGGTATGTAGACCCGCATTGATGAGTTACAGAACAAGTTTGAGTTTCGTTCCGGTCCAATGATTTTTGGGGAAGATATGGATGCTGGACTTAGAAAATTTCTGGGAAATTAGTATTCCAGACTATTTTTCTAAATGCCGGCAGCTAATGAGCTGATTTTTGGTATGTAGACCCGCATTGATGAGTTACAGAACAAGTTTGAGTTTCGTTCCGGTCCAATGATTTTTGGGGAAGATACGGATGCTGGACTTAGAAATTTTCTGGGAAATAACAGTTTTCCAGACTTTTTTTCTAAATGCTGGCAGCTATTTAGCTGATTTTTGGTATGTAGACCCGCATTGATGAGTTACAGAACAAGTTTGAGTTTCTTTCCGGTCCAATGATTTTTGGGGAAGATACGGATGCTGGACTTAGAAAATTTCTGGGAAATGACAGTTTTCCAGACTTTTTTTCTAACTGCTGGCAGCTATTGAGCCGTTTTTTGGTATGTAGACCCGCATTGATGAGTTACAGAACAAGTTTGAGTTTCGTTCCGGTCCAATGATTTTTTGGGAAGATATGGATGCTGGACTTAGAAAATTACTGGGAAATTACAGATTTCCTGACGGTTTTTTCTGAACGCTTGCAGGTATTGAGCTGATTTTCGGTATGCGAACACACATTGATGACATACAGAACAAGTATGACTTTCGTTCCGGTCCATTGATTTCTGAGGAAGATACTGATGCTGGACTTAGAAATTTTTTGGGCTTCTTTTTCTAAACCCATATATAAAGCCGGTAGGGGACTTGGTATTGTTTTGCAATACTTTAGAATGCTTGTTTTCTTAAATTTGAGAAAGTCTTTGTATGTGTTGTTTGTGGTCTCCATAGCAACATATCTGCATGATGTAAACCTTTGAAATGTTTCATTGGTGAAATTTCATACATCATAGATTACTCATCCTGTCATTTTATTTTCAAGATTACCTATTTTATATGTCAGAATGAAATATTTTGTCACGTAAACATTCCGTTTTTCATGACATTGCTTAGGGAAAGAAACGGTTGCTAAGGAATAAAATGGTTGCTATGGTAA
This sequence comes from Fragum sueziense, assembly GCA_963680895.1. NCBI lineage: Eukaryota > Metazoa > Mollusca > Bivalvia > Cardiida > Cardiidae > Fragum > Fragum sueziense. Next base: position 60,993,214 of record OY804598.1, on the reverse strand, counting down.
TGCAAAAGTAGTTATAACTTGTTTCTCAACATAATCATTTGTTTAATTGTTGTTTTTGAAGTACATTAGTTCAAAGTTGTGCATATGATTGAGTTTAACTCCAGTATTGATATTTATGATTTTCCCAAAAATCGCGATATTTCATGCAATTTTTCCACTTTTTTCCCAAAAATGCTTCAAATTTTTATTGATGAATTTTGTAAATATACTTATCCTCATTATTAAACACTAAGTATTTCATGTTCATCTAGTTGCAGTTTTGAAAAATAATCGTCATAATACAAGTGTTTTTTCTCAAATTCGAGAAAGTCTGAATATGTGTTGTTTATGGTCTCCATAGCAACATACCTGTATGTTGTAAACCTTTGAAATGTTTCAGTGGTGAAATTTCATACATTATAGATGATCAATCTTGTCATTTTATTTTCAAGATTACCTATTTTATATGTCAGAATGAAACATTTTTTTACTTAAAATTCCGTTTTTCATGATGTTGCTAAGGAAAAGAAACGGTTGCTAGGGAATAAAAACGGTTGCTAGGGAAATGTCCAAGTACTTATAACATGTTTCTCAACCTAATAAATTGTTTTTATGCTGTTTTTGAGGTAAAATGATCAAAACTGTGCATATGTTTACGGTTAAATCTATTCATGGTATTTCTCATTTTTTCCAAAATTTGTGATTTTTGGGCATTTTTTACACATTTCCCTTCAGAGTGCCTCAAAATTTTATTAATGATTCTTGTAAAGGAAATCTTCCTCAATTATAGACACTGCGTGGTTTATGTGTATCTGGTTGCAGATTTTTAAAAAACGATTTTATATGAGGGCATTTTTTCAAAATTGTGAATTATTGAAAAGTAGGTCAACTTTTGGTAACCATAGCAACATAAATATAAGGTTTAAAGTTTTAAAAACATTCTTTTGTGAAATTTGATATGTTATTAAATTATGATATAATCTATTGAAGTATATTGTATATTTGTAAATGTAAATAAAATCTACAAAATCGTGAAAAATCATTTCATTTCCTCAGTATCCATGGCAACAACAAAAAAATCCCCAAAAAATAGAAAAAAGGGAAAAAAAATCAAAACGAATGGCATCATATGTCTAGTTTCATTGCTGTGGTCAGTTTAAAGTAAAAAAATGAATATCGAAAATTTTTGAGTTTCCAAAAAAGCTTGATGGTTCGTGTCAGGCTCTCTTAAATGCATGTATACCTTCAATATCTAATTGAAATATTCAGAGACATTAACACTGCCCATGATAGTACAATTATGTGAATCAGAGGTCCAGTTAGAACAGAAATATGCAGAAATGTATGATTTATCCATGGGAGATACCGATAATGTAAGACGATATGAAAGAAACACATTTATTCCTCCAGTATCAAAGAATTGGGGTTTACTCAATGAGGTATTGCAAAGCGGATTCAAATCCATATACAGGTAGTCATTTTAAGTTACAAAAACTATGTGCTGTCAATATATTTACAGTTGAGAACATCATGAAATTGACATTGTGAATGGAATGGATTGATTGAATGAATGGAAAATCATTTGAGCGGAATTGAGCGGATTGAATGGTATTGCCATTCAGTGAATGGAAATAACATTCCCATCTGAGCGATTAGATAAATTTCGGAAATAAAAATTAAACGAAAATATTATTGTTTAACCAATTACAACATATTGACTCTTTTTACTCCCCAAGAGATAAAGGCCTTGGAAAACATTGTAGAAAATGAAGAAATTGCTTGTCACAAGCAATTTCTTCATGTCCCAGAATGTTTTCCTCCCAAAAAGACCTAAAAATTAAAAATTCCATTCACTTGAAATCGTCGTCTGCAGGATCTTTCAATTTGGACCACTCTAAAATTTTGTTGTTTGGTAATGGGTTAATAATCATTCTTATTGTGTTTTCCTAATTATTTGAATAGTTTTCGATATACAAATAGCTTAAAGAATATTGCCTTAAAAACGTCCGAGCAACATCCCAAATTTAGGACTTTTCTCCTGTGTTATTTTTTTTTTTTAATTTTTCGAGACGACCACAACCGGAAAACCCGGTTATTTTACCCATATCGCTGACAAACAACATGGCGACGAAAATATGGTTTCTCATTTTGACAAGTCGTTTTCACCTCGAAAGGACAATAAAAAGCATAAATTAAGACAAATCAATTTGTCAGATCGGTATGGCAGATGTCGATGCCCGATGTAACATCCCACTGGCTTCGTAAGAGAGGTGTAAAACCTTTGCTTCGACAGTCAAAAGGTGAATTTTACGTTTTACAACCATTTCCCAAACAAGACATAGTTTGATATCCTTGATAGAAGATTATGAAGATAAAAAGCATTGGGACATAACACTGTCGTAGGAAGGGGGCAGGCCCCCAATAATTTAGAAGGGGGCCAGCGTATCCTATAGCCTACTCAAATTGGCAATAAAACACCCATAGCATTTGCCACCCTCACATGTTATGAAGCAAAACTTTTCTACGTAGGGCGCCGTGGTCTAGTGGTAGAACGCGGGCTTAGGGATGGAGAGGTCCAGGGTTCAAATCCTGCCGAGATCACGGGAATTTTTCTGAGCAAAAAAGTTACCCCACGTTGCTCCTCTTCACCCAGGTGTATAAATGGGTACACGGGAGAGTTGAAAGCCGATGTGCTGTGGCTGCCGCAGGCGCCGACTGTAAACAGCCGACTTGAAGCTCAATGATCGTGGAGTAAAGTGTGAAAGTCGCGCGAATATGGACCTAGTTCGTAAATTTGAGACTATAAACCACCTTTACTTTTTTTTTTACTTTTTTTTTACATTGATTCTAGGTAGAAGACATTGTGAGTAATTAATAATGCCACAGTTTGCTTTCATTTTGCTGACAAATTTCTTTTTAAAATCTTTTCCGTGTATTTCAGGACTTATCAAATCTGCAATTTTTTCTATAGCACCATTGCAGTCTATTATTGCGCATGTTTAACCCAGGGAAATTTCATCGGATATGTCTGACGGTCCGACGGTCTTCGCCATTCCTGGAATAAGTTCATTGTCAGAGAATAAACATAAATATGATGTTATTTTCAGACATGGAGAGAAACTTGCGTTGGTGTTATTCGAAACAAAGAAACTTGGAGACTACGAATGCTTGAAACAGAGCTCTAGAGTCATGTCTATTTTTCCTTTGGAATGTCAAGTTCAAACGTGAAGTTCTGAAATATTCAGGTAGGTTTCTTTTGATTTCCTTGCGTTTGATTTGTAAAATGTCATTTTGTTTTTGCTGTGCGCGAGAAATGATAGACGCATGACCTTATTAGATGTGTGTAAGTGGGTTTGCATGTCTTAAGTATTGGTCTGCAGACATGGCGAAGAACAACAAATCTTTGTCAGACATTCGGTCTGACAGTAATGAGTTACCTGTCAGACCGAATAAAATTTCGTCAGTCCGAACTATCATTGTCTAGCTTACAGGTCAAAAACAAGGTCAGACAGTGGGACTGACATTAGCAAAAATTATCAGACCGAGGGAAATTTCATCGGACATGTCTGCCGGTCCGACGGTCTTCGCCATGACTGGTCTGGCAATATCTCATTTTAACCCATTCCTGCACATGTATACTGACCCCATAGTGACCCCTTTTGACTCCCTAACAAGGAAAGCTTTAGAAAAAACATTGTGAAAATTGATGAAATTGCTTGTCACATACATGTAATTTCTTCATTTTCCACAATGTTTTCTAACCCAAAAATTGAAACAAATTGTCATCAACAAAATCATTCAAATATTATTTTCAGTCCAAAATTTTACGGCTGAAAATGGGTTAGGGGAGTTTTACCTCTAATGAGATTTACGTGATGTCAGAATTATTTCTAAGGCAATGTCATGAACATTTGACGGTAGAACATTCCTTCAAAGAATGTTTACATTGCCCAAATATGTTCGGATACATAAGAAATGTTTATGAAGTGGCACGAAAAATTCTTAAGACCATGAATTTCATTAGTAATAAACTGTGTTAACCCATTATCACACAAAGACGCTTTTTGCTTCCTCTCGAGAAAAATGGCTGAGAAATCATTGTTGAAAGTGAAGAAATTGCTTGTTACAAGGAATTTCTCCATTTCCCACAATGTTTTTAACCCTGAAAGACCAAAATTTGTTAAATTTCAATTTCAGTGTCGTCTGCGTCATCTTTGAATTTGGGGACACATCTAAATTTTGTCCTTTGGTAATGGTTTGGTATATACAATTTTCATTACATACTTGCTAGCACAGAAAATATTGAGGTAAAAAAAATAAAATGCTGATTAAGCCTTCAATCTTTTCTTGCTGGCAGGAGCTTTCAAATTGGACCACTCTCAACTCAGACAGAATTATATATTTAACTTTATTTAGAATTACTGTCTTTATCTCTCAAAATTTTGCATGAATACCCGTAATGTGGCCATTTTGAGATAACTAAAATATGGATGTTTTCGAGTGGCGTTGTTGCATATCTGAACCTATTCGGACGCGGTCATCAACATTTGGCGGTGGAAAGTTCCACCGTCAAATGTTTTCGACCGCGCCCGAATAATTCTCATTAGGGGTATACTTCCCTAAGAAACTGAAATTAGCAATTGAATTATGCTCAATTTATGATTTGAAATTGCTGTAAATACATATTACAAAATAGCCTAATAATTGTTTTATTTTGCTTTCAGACTCAAGACCAGTATTACAGAACCTTTTTGAAGTTCACTGTACTTGGCCTGGCAACATGGAGGGCAGATAATGGAATGAATATTTCATCCACAAGATCCTATGGGGAGAAACGACTTTGGAATGCAGGGAAAGCGTTTGCTTTCCCCCAAACGAGACAAGTCACATCATCAAGGGCAGATCCAGAAATTTTTTGCAGAGGGATCCAAGTCAAAGATTTCTTCCGGGGGGGGGGGGGGGGGGGGGGGGGGGTGGTCCAAGCCCAAATTATGGCTTAAAATGTAGTAAATATCTAACGTTACACTAAATTTATATAGTCAAAATTTAATTTTCGGCCAATGCCAGGGGGGTCTGGACCCCCCATCCCCCCTCTAGATCCGCCTATGATCAAATTATGGCTTAAAATGTAGTAAATATCTAACGTTACACTAAATTTATATAGTCAAAATTTAATTTTCGGCCAATGCCAGGGGGGTCTGGACCCCCCATCCCCCCTCTAGATCCGCCTATGATCATGCAATAGAGCATGTTTTTTTCAAACAAGTATGCCAGGGATAAATACATGCATTTTGAACATGTAGACCATTGTTCCCTTTAGGCTTTACAGACCGATCATTAAATTACAAGTGTTTAATAAGTGCATAATTCTCTTCGTGGTGCATCAGAAACAAGGGCGGATCTAGAGGGGGTGGGATGGAATCCAGACACCCCTGGCATTGGCCTAAAATAAAATTTTGACTGTATAACGTTAGTATAACTTTACATATTAACACTTTTAAAGCCATCATTTTGGCTTTGACCCCAACCCCTCCCTTTGAATAAATCCTGGTTCCGTCCTTGAGAAAGACATTTGGAAATCTTTTAGAGAAAAGAAGTAAATGCTGATGACCAGCATTTTCTTCATTTCTGTCGATGGTTTTTATGCAGTTTTATAATGTGTTTTTGCTAGTTTGTTAAAGGGGCACATGCTAGGTTCTTCAGGGATAAGAGCAACATGGGGACAGTAAGGGTTTGCATTATTGTGTGGTGGATTTCATTATCTAGGACCAAAAAGAAAGCAATTTTAGCACTGGAACCAAGCTTCCATTATCTATCAAGGTCCAGTTTCCCAGAAATCTTACTATAGATATAAGGTGTGGGTAGGGTAATTATATGCAGACTTGATTTAGAAGGACTAAATGAACTTTATTTGAAATTTCCTTGAATAGAAGTAATCTGGGTATGTAGGTTGACAATTAAAATTATTTCATATGATATTATCTGAATATATATTTTTAACATGTTTCCGTGTCCCACAACCTAGCATGGGTCCCTTTAACATCTAGACATCTCATTTCAAATTTAGACACAGCAATAATAAGATAAGATAGGGTAATAGGATTTTAGATTTACTTCAAATCCAAACCCTTTGTTGTGGGTACACAGTCGCATTGAATCATTTTTAGAAGAGGATTCAAATGAGTACCCACAACATTGAATTGGGAGAATTATGAAAAGAAATGTGAAAGATATTTTGCATCAGGAAAAGCTATTACCCTCTTTCATCAATAGATTTGTAGACTAGCCAAACTTTTGCCTTTTAGAAAAGTTTAAGGTAGTCCACTCCTTATGAGATTTGCACAACATCGGAATTATTCGGGCAACATCGAAAAGCATGGGTCCCTTTAACATCTAGACATTTCATTTCAAATTTAGACACAGCAATAATGAGATAATATAGGGTGATAGGATTTTAAATTTACTTCAAATCCAAACCCTTTGTTGTAGGTACATAGTCACATTGAATCCTTTTTAGAAGAGGATTCAAATGAGCACCCACAACATAGAATTGGGAGAATTATGATAGATATTTTGCAACAGGAAATGCTATTACCCTCTCTCATCAATAGATTTGTAGACTGGCCAAACTTTTGCCTTTTAGAAAAGTAGTCCACTCCTAATGAGATTTGCACAACATCGGAATTATTTGGGCGACATCGAAAACATTCGGTAGTGGAACTTTCCACAGCCAAATGTTTACGACTATGCCCAAATAGGTTTCGATACCTAACGAGGCTGTTCGAAAAAATCTGATGTTTTATGAATCTCAAAACGGCCACATTATGGGCATTCCACCTTGTCAGCCTAGATAAGAGAAAGACCTAATACTGTACATGCAGACTTATGAAGATCTATCTATCCATGTTATTCTCAAATGAAATTCATAAAATTGTGTAAAAATCACCTAACAGCAGAATACAATATGAAATACATGGGGAAGCATTGAGGCAAAAGAAGAAAATGCTGAGGACCAGCATTTTATCCTTTTGCCTTTATATCACCTGTGTTATATGTACACAAATCTACATATACATTACGTCATCTCAAGCAGCTTTTGAATTGCATCATCCTAAATTTTTGTTGTTTTGGAAAGGTTTTAGTTCAACAAAAAATCTTAAGGTAGTCCACCCCTAATAAGTTATACACTACAATGTGCATATTTATTTTTTGTGCGAAGTGAATTACATTTGTTATGTAGCTAACCGTTGCTTCTAAGGTGAAGTGGTATGAATCTCATCTGGATCCAACCACCTTAATAAACAATTTATCAAAACACATCAAAATCAGATTTGTCTCACACTTTCGATATTCAGAGGTTATGTGATGTCCCTTGTGGCTTGCACACATAAAAAGTGTACACAAATCCAATCTTTTTCTACATCCATTTTGTGACCTCAAGCAGCTTTTTAATTGCACCATCCTAAACTTTTGTTGTTTGGGAAAGGGTTTAGTTCAAAGAAAATCTTAAGGTAGTCCACCCCTAATTATATTCATTCGACATTGGATTTTTTGTACAATGTGATTAAACCTTTGTTATGTAGCCAACCTTTACTACTTGGGGGTTGTTGCATGAATCTCATCTCTGGTGGACTACCTTAATAAACAACTTATCAAAATACTGCAAAGTCAGATGTGTCTCACACTTTCGATATTCAGAGGTAATGTGATGTCTCTTGTGGCTTGCATACATAAAAAGTGTACACAAATCCAATCTTTCTACATCCATTTTGTGACATCAAGCAGCTTTTGAATTGCACCATCTTAAAAATTTGTTGTTTTCGAAAGGGTTTAGTCTAAAGAAAAATCTTAAGGTAGTCCATCCCTAATGAGATTCATGTGACATCAGAATTTTTCGTGCGGTGTGATTGACATTTGTTATGTAACCTTTTCTATCGGGGTATTGTTTCATGAATTTTCAAAACACTGCAAAATCAGATGTGTCTCACACTTCTGATATTTTGAGGTAATACAATGTCCCTTGTGGCCTGCATACATCCAGAGTGTCAACTGTATATGCATGAACTGAATAATGAATACTATACCTGGACATACTATTGATAATTAAAACTTCATTAAATGAATATTCGGTGACCAGTTCTCTTATCTAGACCTGCTTTTATGCAAAGTGATATGATACATTCCAAAGCAGCGGCCATACTCATGGCATCAGTATTCCATCATAGCTAGATTTATAAAAACTATTGAGAGAAAAGATATTGCTGATAAGCAGCATTTTCTCCTTTTCCCCCAATATTTTCCATATAGCCCTTTCACAAATGACAGAGTGCATCAAACTCAATTATGAGGTCCAGTGCTTCAATTTGATTATGACGCCCAAGCTCTCCAGCCAGGGTTAAGGTAGTCCACCCCTAATGAGATTAGCACGACATCGGAATTATTCCAGCGAAGTCGAAAACATTCAGTGGTGGAACTTTCCTCCGCCGAATATTTACGACTGTGCCTGAATAGGTTTGTCTACGTTACGATGCTGCTCGGAAAATCTGATATTTTAAGAATCTAAAAATGGCTGCATTATGGGTATTCTACCTTAATATCCTGTTTTGTCTGCCTTTAATTGGTGGATAACTGTAAAACCTAAATGGTTGAGTAGCTGTAGGCTAGGGAAGGATGTTATGATAGTACTTGTGGGAGAAACAACCAAAATCAATAGGTAGATACACCACCTGCCAGGATATGACCAAGAAATCTCTTAAGAGAGGAGTTGCACTACATTTATTTACACAACCGGCACAATTTCAGACTGTTCCAATTTTAGTCCACCCTAATGAGATTCTTGTGGCGTCGGAATTATTCGAGCGAAGTCGAAAGCATTCGGCGGTCAAACTACCAGTACCGAATGTTTACGGTTGGTCAAATTAACGACTCTGCTCGGAAAAATCTGATGCTTTAAGAATCTCAAAATGGCCACATTACGTGTATTCTACCTTAATATATTGTTTTTTCTGCCACTAATTGGTGGATAATTGTAAAACCTTTATGGTTGAATAGCTGTAGGCTAGGGAAGGATGTTGTGAGAGAAACAACCAAATTCCATAGGCAGATGCTCCACCTACTATGATATAACCCAGAAATCTTTTGAGAGAGGAGTTACACTACACTCATTTGTATAGACAACACAATTTCAGACTGACCCAAACTTAAACCAGCTGCAGATGACAAAAGGATTTATAAAAAAAGAATTATCTATAGAAAATATTGTAAGAAAGGTAAAAAATGTTGGTTATTAGCATTTTCTTTTGTACAATATTTTACAAATTTTATGTCTTAATATCAGGGCTGTAGGAAACAATTTCGCATTGAGGGGCTTGTGACGTCTGAATATTTGGGGCGGGGGGGGGGGGGGGCTTGTGATTTTCCCTAAAATTTTATTGTAGGGGGGGGTGGGGGCTAAGTCCCCTACCCCCTGTTCCTACGGGCATGTTGATTATTAGGTGTATTGTTTGGGAAAGGTTTTTAACGTATGTACAATAAATCATTTTTGTATGCACCAATTTCGTTGGCTGTTGATGCTTTCGAGTTTGAGAGGTCAAATGTTTTGTTGTTTGGGAAAGGGAACTTATATAACACAAAGTATTCAGATTATCAATATAATCACTTCTTTTCTCTCAATGTTTTACCAAACCTTTTTTAATGATTATTTGAAGATCAAGGCTTATTGGAGAGAAGTACAATTCTTACAGTCAGTATTTTCTCCAATATTCTTGTTTTCAGCAGTTTTTTTGTGGGATGAACGGAATCGGGTAAAAATGAATTTTGGAGAAAGGGTAAACCCTATTTCAAATTGATCGGTCGAAAACTTATTTGTTTCCGAAAAAGACTAGCGATTTTTTACAGCCGTTTTAATTAATTGACATCGAGTGCAGTATATCTCTGTACAGAAAGTTATGTAGTAGAATTTAGATGAGGATTTCGTTGAAATCTTCTTCTTTTCTCGTAATTATTGTGTGTCGTAATATTCTATGCACGAAATCAGCATTTCCGGTTATCATACAACAAAAAGTTGGTAAAATTATTAGTCCAATTGAAGAAAGATAGTGTTAAATTTGTCACAGTCCGCCCGCTAGTAAATTTTTGCTCGTTATTTTACGGCGGGCACCTGACTATTTCGAATAAAAATTGCCTTTAAAACTGTGTATTTGAAAATAGTCATTGGAGATTGAAAAGTTGAATGTGTTCGCGGATTATCAATTTTGCTCATTTAGAATGCAATGTAAAATTAGGATGACTTGTTGTTAGAAATGCCTTTCTTTGGTGATCCCTTTCACCGCCGTGTGACTGCTGAACATTACGCTACGAAATTATGCCGGATCCTCGGAATGGCCACCCCTCGCAGCGTATGATTCCACCTTTGCTCGAATTTGTAACGTTCATCGATTTCCTATTTAATCATTTTCCATCTTCCCTTTCTGATATAAATCTACTTTCACTTCTACTTAATCGATATATTATTGTTGTTATGAACTCCGAATTAGGTCAAACGGGTTGCATAAATTTCCGAATTATTTTAAACGAAATCAAAAATTTCAGCCAATCGCGTTTAACCATTTAAAATAACAGCCAATCAGACGATGGAATGTTATAAACGTTCTGAGCGTTCTGAGTGAATGGTTTGAGCGTTTTTATGGAATGGAAAGAGCGGAATGGTGAATGAATGATAAATCAGATGAGCGGAATGGAATTGAATGGAATTGAACGGAATGAATGTCAATTTCATGATGTTCCCAACTGTATGTACTGCTGTTTGTCAGCTTAACCCTTTCCCAAACAAGAACTGGTTTTGACGTCCCTAAAAGATAAATCTTGGGAAAACATTGAGACAAAAGAAGAAACTGCTGATAACCAGCAGTTTCTCCTTTTGTCTCAATATTTTCTATGTCATATTTTACACAAATCCTATCTTTACTAACATCCATTTTGTCATTTGTGGCGATTTTTGAAGTGGATCACCCTAAAATTTTGCTGTTAGGGAAAGGGTAAAAATGAATTAGCTTGTCCATCATGCAGGTGATGGAGCAGTCAGACTGCAAAATATAGCAGCAGTGGTTTGTATCAACTGTAGTGAAGGTTGTCTAGTTTTAGAAATATTAATACAATTATTCGTCTTCTTTAATTTTCCAAGACAATGTGATCTTAAAATGTGTTCAAGTCAACTTTAATTTTATTTTAACCCTTTCCCAAACAATACCTGGTTTTGACGTCTCTAATAGAAAAGGCTTGGGAAAACATTGAGACAAAAGAAGAAACTGCTGATAACCAGCAGTTTCTCCTTTTGTCTCAATATTTTCTGAGCTATATCATACAAAAATCCATTCCTTCTTAACATCAATTTTGTTGTTTAGAGCAGCTTTTAAATAAGACCATCCTAAATTTTGTTGTTTGGGAAAGGGTAAATTGAATCTTCTCTTACCGATTATATGACTGTATGATCAATCTTAATTTTATTTCCAGATTCAGAAGTTGATATTACAAATAATTCTAGATGGAGAAATACCCCTGGAAACTGTGAATGATTTATTATCTGTCATCAAATCTAAAACATGGACGGTCAAAACTGTGGTGAGAGGGGCTCTCAATCAACTCTTACAAGCATGGAGGTACTTATTAAATTCTGTAACAATAGTATAGGGAAAAATATTTGACATGGCAAATCAGAACTAATGGATACAAAATGCCTCTCTGCCAGGTCTTTTTTTACCTTTAACATTGCGAAATGCATTGGGTTCTTACATCTTCCAGACTTGGGATTGTCAAGAAAAATTGGTACTACTTGGTAGTATGAATGTTTACCCTTTCCTACCTAATAAAACACCTTATGATGCACCTAATAGAAAAGGATTGGAAAAACATTGAGGCAAAAGAAAAATTTTGTCAACATTTCCATTCAGTACTATAAACATAAGATTTGCTGAGCAACAGATATTTTCATAGTTAAATGCAATAACCAATCCTCTTCTGTAGCAATAATAACTTGAAAATTATCAATTTGAATACTGTCTTGTTTTTCTTCCAGCAAATCAGATGAGAGCACTGACACACTGAGTACTGTAGATCCTCTTGTGTCTCTACAGAAAATAGTTCTTCATGTACAACAACATGTAGAAAAGGGGTAAGTTGACTTGAATTCTTTCCCAAATGACTAAAATCTATTATGATCTTGCAGATACAGTGATGAATAAACATCCATGTTTAGGAAGAAATTATAAATTGAGTTTGAATCTCAACTTGTTCAATGTCCTTTCTGACCTTTGACAAAGTCATAATTATGTCTCTCGCCATCAAAAAGTGTCTTAAAGGGACATTTCATTCCAATTTCAATTTTTTAAAGTATGTCTTGATGCCAAGATTGGTTATTCTAATGAGTATAAATACTATTAGTTTTTTGAAGTTGTTGCCAATAAGCGAGAAACACGCATTTAAAGTTGAGACATAATCGATAAATTGCATATAAATCCGAACTGTTGTCCACAACAATTTGTTCAATTTTAACACAAAAATATAGATTTCTCGTAAACGGTGCAATATTTTGGCTTGAAATTTTTAGAATTTTCATAAGGAAATATGCTCTTTCAGATAAAAATAAAAGTAAAATTTATGACAAAAAATTCTGAAATGTCACTTTAATTTGGATGAGTAGCTTATGGCCTGGATCAAATGTTATGTTTTTACTGTAGGAAGGAATTCCAGTGACATATGATTATGTGCAACAATTTCTGTAACCACATTTAATTATTATATCATGGTTAAGACTTTTCTTGCATTTTACTTGCAGTGGTGAGTTGATATCATCCGAAGATATTTTGTCAAAGCTGAGACCGTTTTGTTCCGACTCTACAGTCGATGTTCAGCCTAGACTGGATGTCCTACACATTCTAGAAAAGGTTAGTCAAATGAAGCGTATGACATGCAACAGAGTTGAACTGGCTTAAATCAGAATAATTGTCCTAGGGTTTTACTATGTGCACTTTATTTCAATTAGAAACATAAAGGATTTTTTTTATTAACCAAGTATACAGGTTGCAAAACACATTGCTTTAACCCATTACTAGACTGCAAAATTTGAGACTTGTCCAAATTAAAAGCTGTTGCAAGTGTCAATTTCAAGCGAATGAAAGTTCACATTCTTTGTTCTCTCTTGGTAGAAAACATTGCATCACAAGCAATATCTTAATTGTTCACAATGTTTTCCAAAACCTTTATCTCGTAGGGCATCTAAAAGTGTCATTGTGTTGGAATGGGTTAAATCATTCCTGAAATAGTCAATCTACTTTACGTAATTTCAGAGTTTCAAGCTATCGGAGGAGGATTCATTACTGCTCACTTTATACAGAACACAGGCTATTGTACAACCTGTGTGGCAAGAAGTGGAGGTTTGTAAGAATTATTTATTAAGGTATATGACCCATCATTAAAAACTCCACTTTCTAGCCATTGGACAGGCATCAAATTGCACACTCTTGTAAATACACTTCAAACAAGTTGATTCACCGTGCCGGATTTCAAGATTATGCTTTAAGAAGAAAATAATTTACAAATTTCTTTTTACTCTATATTCATATACAAGGGAGGTAACTTATAATATTTTTGTCAAATATTTCCATACATATGCATTAATTCAAAATTCTAAACAGTTCAAAATGCTTATGTTTGTATTTGGAATGGAAATATAACAAATTTTAGGATATACTGGCACTTTTCAAATTTCGCCTGTGGCTCTTTGGTGCTAATGATGGGTTGGATACGTTAATAAGAGAAATATTACCCTTGTTATTCTGAAAATATTTGTCCAATATGATGACTTTTGAATGGAAAACACAGAAAAAGGGTTCTTAGTGACAATTCCTTGATAACTGCTATAAGATTGACAATGTTGATTGTTGCATCTTTCTTTATGTACGTGTATGATATACTCCAGGTTAGCGAGGAAGATGTCAGTACCCCAGATACAAGAGAGAAGTTCTTCACTAGACTCTTGGATCTGTCTGTTCGGGGTTCCAGCAGGGATTGGGGAGAAACAGAGTTCTCTGCCCTTTGTAGGCTCCTACATTTGTGGCCTAGATTCCCAACCAAAAAGTAAGTTTTTAGCTCGACTTTTCGAAGAAAATGAGAGCTTATACTGTCACCCGGGCGTCGGCGTTGGCATCGGCGTCGCAACAAAGGTTAAAGTTTTTTCAATCATCAATAACTTCCATACTATCAAAGGGATTCAACCCAAACTTGGAATACTTATTCACCATCACACCCTCTACCTTACTACGAGGGCCCACGACCCTGGCTCCACTATATTTGGAGTTATGTCCCCTTTATACTAAGCAACTTAGAAAGTCGAGCGCGCTGTCTTCCGACAGCTCTTGTTTTTATAATTTCTTACTAAGCTCTTAGGTCTGTCCATCTGTCTGTGGAGGATGCCCTCAAGGATGGAGGAGAGTTCTCTGCTCTTTGTAGACTTCTACATTTGTGGCCTAGATTCCCTACCAAAAAGTAAGTATTTTATAGTTTCTTATCAAGCTCCTGGGTCTGTCCGTCTGTCTGTGCTGTAAGCCCTCAAGGACGGAGGAGAAACAGTTCTCTGTACTTTGTAGACTCCTACATTTATGGCCTAGATTCCCTTCCAAAAAGTAAGTATTTTATAGTTTCTTATCAAGCTCCTGGGTCTGTCCATCTGTCTGTGCTGTAAGCCCTCAAGGACGGAGGAGAAACAGTTCTCTGTACTTTGTAGACTCCTACATTTATGGCCTAGATTACCTACCAAAAAGTAATTATTTTAATTTATAGTTTCTTATCAAGCTCCTGGATCTGTCTGTCTGTCTGTGCAGGATGCCTTCAAGGACGAGTGAGAAACAGTCCTCTGCTCTTTGTAGGCTTCTACATTTATGGCCTAGATTCCCTAACAAAAAGTAAGTATTACATAGTTTCTTATCAAGCCCCCGGGTCTGTCTGTCTGTCTGTTCATGATGCCCTCAAGGACAAGTTAGAGACAGAGTTCTCTGCTCTTTGTAGACTTCTACATCTATGGCATATATTCACTACTAAAAAGTAAGTACACAATGTATTTTATAGTTTCTTATCAAGCTGCGGGATCTGTCTGTCTGTCTGTGCAGGATGCCCTCAAGGACAGGTGAGAAACAGAGTATCTGCTCTTTGTAGGCTCCTACATTTATGACCTAGATTCCCTACTAAAAAGTAAGAATTATGGTTTTCTTATTTACCGATACATTGTATCTGAGTGTCAAGACAAGCCCTGGATTTGACATCTTTCATCAAGAACAATTTCAAATGAATTCAGAGAAAGGAAGAATAGGCAGATAGACATCATTTGATTCTTTTATCTTATTTCCTACCTTGCTATCTTAAATACCACTTATTTGATCATCTGCAACTTCAAATTGATCATAATAGTCTTAAACTTGATCATTTTGGAAAAGGTTAAAATTGTCAAGGGTCACCGAAAAGAAAATTGTCAATAAGAAATGACCTCATTCCACTACTATTTCACGCTGTTTTCAACTGAGAAGGTAAAGATCATCGCTTTTCTTCAAAAACCTTTAAACTGCAGCTAAAACAAGCTGCAGTTACAAGGTTTTCAAAGTAAAGTGGCTATCTTTTTCTTCTCTTTGTTTACATGATACATTGAAGTAATGGATTGTTCATTTCTTTTCCAGATCAGATAAAGACACTCCATGGATTCTGCTGCTAAATGCCATGGTAACGAGTGGTAACCATAGCAACATTATTCTACTCATAGAAACTGTGGAAGATACGGAGGATATCAATATATCTAAAGAGGTATGGACTTTGTGAATTTGTTTTGCGTAAAGGATTTTCGTAAATCTTTTTCCTAGTCACAAATACGAACACATTTTTCAGATAATAAACCTAAGATCTAATAGAGACATAGATAAATTTGTTATTATATGTAACCCGTCACGCTAAAAGGGACCTTATAGGAAGTGTGAAAAATATCGACCCTAGTCAGTCTGTGCAGCCCGCGCAGCCAGACAAGGGCCAATACTTTTCATTTATATGTAATTTTCTAAATCCTGAATGTTTTCCCCTATCTATTTGACCTGTTTTCAGTCTGACAAGTTTGTCAAAATTTGGATTTTTGGAGTTCCGATAAGATCCTATTTAGCGTGACTGGTCAAAAGAAACAATGAAAGGAAATTGAGGAATTGCAGGGTTTTCTGAAAAAATCTGATGATCAACTCAATACGAACGATTTTGACTTTGACATCAATATACCTATATTTAGGAATTATTTTACATCTATTTACATGTAAAAACTTAACAACAAAACACTAAGGATTGAGACATTGTTTCTATTACATGCACATCGCAAACAGTTTAATGAATATATAAATTGATGGGATGTGAGCATCAATTATTTCAATACATTACTTTGTATTCACAGAGTACAAACAGTTTATTTAACCTAATGATAGAAAGGTCCTACCACCTAGAGGCTGTCAAACTATGTCTATTAACTGGCCATGAACAACTATATCCTGATGCAATAGAAACATTAACAGAGATTCAACAGGTTTGATTTTTTGACGATTTTTCTGTGCTTTTCTTTACAACTTTGGAGCCAAGTGTGGAAACCTCAGTCAGTGAGGTCGGAGTCTATCAATCCAGGGTTTGCAGGTTCGAACCCTGGCCTGGTTGATATCCTATCAGACATATGACAAAAGTCATTTATCTCTCAAAGATGGGTGTGAATCATCAAACTGGTGGCTCGGATTGGATATTAAGGTAGTACCGGTGAGAGAAATTTCAGGAATTCATGGGAAGGTGCTTGACCATAGCAGCTAAAAATCACTAGTCAATCAATCAATCAATCAATCAACTGTACAAGTTTGGAAAGATAATGCTTAAATTTATGTATGTAATGTCAATATTAAGATTACTTGTTTTAGGAATTGATTACTTTGAATACCAGTTTAGAATTTTGATGTGGCTTTTCTATCCACTTTAAAACATGTAAAATTTGTATCTGCAAAAATTTTATCATTTCTTTTACAAGGATCATTTTTTCCGCACAATACTTGGTTTGAGCCAGAATCTGGAATTTGGCCCTCGTGACATTTGAGAACCACATGGATCCAGATCAGCCTGTGCATACGCACAGTCTGATCAAGTCCCATGTTGTTCTCCAATACGTTTTTCATGACCTGTAGTCACTGTTAAAGAGCACCATGGTTCCTCATCAGCCTGCATTTTGGCTAAGTCTTATTTTGAAACATTTAAATCTAAAATGCTATGAGGGACTTTTTTCCAGATCCCGGCTTTATTTGTTTTTCTAATTGTATATTTTTCACTCATTTCAGTTCGATGACAATGACTTGATTATTTTGTTACTGAAAAACAAGCTGGTTCCAAAAATAGTTCAAACATCCCACTATCCAATCATAATACAGTATGTTCTAGCCAATCAGAATGAGGAGGCTGGGTCACATGACTATTTGAATGTGGAGGCATTAGCCAATCAGCTGAAAGAGGAGGGATTTGAAGCAGAAGCTGGAACATTGTTGTTACAAGACAGATCCACTCATCCTTTACTACAAAGTTTTGGTTCAGCCCTTGGGTCGCTAAGTAAATGGTTCAAATAGGACAATCACTAATTGTAATAAAGACTATGACGTAATTATTGAACCATGATGTAATGTAATAAATTATACCTTGAACCCTTTCAAAAATGGCAAAATTCAGAGTAATTTTCAGAATTGAAAGAAAGATAAATTAATACCCTAGTTGATAAGATTTGCCAAAATTTAACCTCATGTAACATGTCCGTCATTCTGAAATGGACCTTTTTGGAAGTTCATAAAATCAAATTTCGAGAAAGAGATCAGACCCAGAAGATGTTAACGGTTAACAAGATGATGCACTTGGGAAATGAGCATTTGGTAAAAAACATTCTAGATCCAGAAAATTACATTCAAGTAAAAAGTTTTGATCATAGTAAGTCTGCACAGTCTGAGCACTGACTAGGATCAATAATTTTCTCACTTCCCATTAGGCCCCTTTTTGCATGATGGGTCACATATCCTTAAATGTACACCAGAAATAATTGTTAAATGAAATATTGATCATAATTAAATATAGATAGAGAGCAACAAAGTGAAATTGATTCTTAATAACAGGTTTATTATAACAAGAAATTATTGTAACAAATAATAACAATATAAATATAACCCTTCCTGAATGCCTAATTTTAGACTGGTTATTTGATAGCTGCTGCATAAAACTATTGTGTTGATAAAGAAAGGATACAATTCAATATTTAGAATTATATGAAAATTCTTTAGCCTCATGTTTGCAAAGCATATTTTCTTAGGGTTGTCCAAGCAAAGTCTTGTTTTGGAAATAGTAAATCAGCTATGTAAGGAATGTAAATGTTCAGTTTTCAACAATCTTTTCCTATGTGACAAAGTAATGGGCAAAGATGATCCATGGTATAGAATAGAAAATGATTTAAAAAAAAGCTTTCTTTGGCTTTAGGTAAATTATGCTGCCTGTAGACAACTCAGGTTAACCCTTTCCCAAACAAGACCTGGTTTTGATGTATTTAATAGGAAAGGCTTTGGAAAACATTGAGACAAAAGAAGAAACTGCTGACATCCAGCAGTTTCTCCTTTTGTCTCAATATTTTCTTTGCTATAATATACACAAATTTATTCCTTTTTGGCATCAATTTTGTTGTCTACTGCAGCTTTTGAATTGGATCTCCCTAAATTTTTTGTCGTTTGGGAAAGGGTTAACCCATTGCCATGTAATGAAGCTTTCAAACTGCCATTTGATAAAGGCTTTTGAAGACATAGACAGAGCATAAGATGGATTTCATTAACTTCGATTTGTTGTCTGCAACACATCTTTGAATTTGGATCATTAGTAAAAAATCTGGTAATGGGTTAAAATCTGTTTTATGTGACTTATGTATGTGATTAATAAAATATGATTCTAGAATTGATTAAATTTAGAGAAGATATAATCTAGATTTCCTCTCCCTTAAACAAAATTTAAGGCTGGTCTAAACACAAAGGTGTTGCAAACATCAAAATATGTTGCAAAGTTGCTGGTTATGGACTGGAAACATTGAGCAAAGCATTGTATGGGGAAGTTTTCCAAATATATGAATTCAGATGTTAACTTACAGTAACATCTGACAGGCACCAGTTATGGGCCATCTTACATGACCCTGGGAAAACCAAAATCAGTAATATTTACACTTACCAATTAAATCTCTTGTTATTAGCTCACCTGAGCACGAAGTGCTTAAGGTGAGCTATTGTGGTCGCTTTTTGTCCGTCATCCGTCCGTCTGTCCGTCCGTGCTATTATTTGGCAATAAGGAGTTACTGCAGTTGTCCGTTCAAGGTTTAAGAGTTTGTCAAGAATTACGAGGTTAACTCCTATTTCCCTCACCAAAATTTGCCAGTAAGTCAATTTTGGCATTAGGAACACTGTGCAGAGAGAAACTCCTAATTCATGAACTGGGGCTTTTGTTCATACTATGAACAGTTAGGTAGATGTTACCTCCCTTACATCATTGTCTCCTCTCATGCCATTTGCCACTTCCAAATTTGACTTTGCATTATGGGTATTTTTTTATAACTCCTATGGCTTGAACAGGCAACTTTGCCTTGCATTATGGGTAATTTTTGATAACTCCTAAGACTTGGACAGGTAACTTGGCCCATATCAAAGATTTCAATATGGAGGTTTGATATCCGCCTGAGATGTAATGAATGAATTGATGTGAGTACATTCAGATAATATCTTACAAACCTATGTTCAAATGTTGTAGACTTGTGATAAAAAAATCTTAACACATCACACATTTCATGAATGACTACACTACAGATTTAGAGAAAAAAAACTCTTTTGTAACTGAAACAGTTACCGGACATACCAAAGCCCGGATACCAAAATGTTTTATACCCTCTATACAATGAAATGGGAATTTTGGTAAGATCATTGGAAGAAATGATATCAACATAGAGTTGCCCTTAACTTTGGATCTTAACAAACATGTTAAATCATTCCAATATGTTCAAATTTGTACTGTGCAAAATGAAATTATGGTCCTGAAACTTTAGAGAAGCTCACAAATTTAGAGTTGAGCATTTTGAAAATGAGCCAAACTTAGTGACTGGTATTGGCTTTGTAAATTAACCTGATGGATGCACATGTTACAACTTTATTTTTGAGAACTTAATTCTTGATGATTTCTCACCCGTCACCCTCTTTCTCCCCGTTGTAAGTCTGCTGATGAGAAGCAAATGTTCGGGCGGACAGTCAAATTGGAAAATGTTTTACTGTCGCAGTACAGTGGGAGTCCTGATATTTACTTCACATACAAGACAAGGGGGGTCATAACTTATTTTGCTGTAAATTGCTGTCCATTGATAGAAATGATAGCCAACAACTCAAAGTATTTTGGAGGGGATTTTTAAACTTGGTTTTAGGAATAAAATGTTATTTTAGATTTGGGAACTGGTCTTATCACGGTGGGTAACCCACATGACTTTTGGGAAGCGTACACACTGAAAAATCGTCCGCTTCAAGGTATGTTTTGTTTAATTTCTCAGCTTATACTCTAAGGATTTTGATGAGATAAAGTGCACGGAACGCGCAATTGAGAGGGCCATTCCCATCTGTAACTCACTCTGCTCACAATCCAGTGGTTTCGTCAAACTTGAATGTTTGAAGAAACCACGGGATTCGGAGCGTAGTGAGTTACAAACGGGAATGGCCCTCTCAAATGTGCGTACCGTGCACTTTATCTCATCAAAAATCCGTAGCGTATAAGCTGAGAAATTAAACAAAACATACCTTGAAGCGGGCGATTTTTTCGGTGTGAACGTTTCCCAAAAGTCACGTGGGTTACCCACCGTGTTATAGAAAAAGATAGATTTGGAAAGTTATTTAGGTTTGCCAAATACGCATGGGGTAATTTAGACTTGCCTTTAAAAATGTAAATAAGAGCCTTTGAAATAGAAATTCATCATACTTTATTCCCCCCTTTCCCAAACAAGACCTGGTTTTGATGTCCCTAATGGAAAAGGCAGTCTTTCCGAAACTCGTCAGACCGACAGACATGTCTGGTAAAAACTGAATCGGTCTGGTATTGATTTGTAGTTCACAGGACCGATTGTCCTGTAAAATATTTTAATCCAGTCCAAGACTAATCCTTTCCATCATAACTAAATCGCTTATCATTCCAAAATTAAAGGCCTTGCTGAGAACAATTAGATTGTGAAGATAGTTAAAAATTTCATATAAAATCATCAAAAACTTGGAAAAGACATGGAGAAAATTCTCATTTTGCTTCAAGATCAGATGTTAATTTTGTAATTTGTGAAAATTTTCGGACTTGTAAAAAGAAATCGGTATGGTAAATTATTTATTTTACCATACCGAATGTCCAGTAAACATTCTGCAACTTTCGGAAAGACTGAAAAGGCTTGGGGAAACATTGAGGCAAAAGAAAATACTGCTGATAACCAGTTGTTCCTTCTTTTGTCTCAATATTTTCTGTGCTATATTATACATAAATCCCTTCCTTTTTAATATCAATTTTGTCCTCTAAAACAGCTTTTAACCCTTTCCCAAACGACAAAATTTTAGAGTGATCCACTTCAAAAACTGCCACAAATGACAAAATGGATGTTATTAAAGATGGGATTTGTGAAATATATGGCACAGAAAATATTGAGACAAAAGGAGAAACTGCTGGTTATCAGCAGTTTCTTCTTTTGCCTCAATGTTTTCCCAAGCCTTTTCTATCGGGGACGTCAAAACCAGGTCTTGTGTGGGAAAGGGTTAAATAGGACCACCCTAAAATTTGTTGTTTGGGAAAGTGTTAAGAGTAAACATTCTTTTATTTACTTTATACAATGATATTTCTAGCAATTTTGATATCCAGAATTTTAATTCGGATTTTTTCCATTGATCTAATTTTAACGATGGTGGTGGGGACTTAATACATGGTCAATATAATATTATATTAGTATTCAACCTTTTCACTCCCTTATTCTTATAAATATGCACTAGTTTCAGTTTTCAATGCTATATTCACTTTAACAGCAACAAATATTGACCAATCAAAAAAAAAAAAATATGCAGGAAATTGCTGACCTTAATTTTTTTTACAAGTCTAATTTTCATCTTTCATTCCCAATTATGTGCCCTTGAATTTGACCAAATTGCCAATTTTTTGATTTGTTTTCTATCTAACAGCCTCAAAAACCATATTCTTTCCGTTTACTTAGACTATGTTGCTGCAGTATATTTAGGTTGTATCTACATTTAAGCATTGAAACATGAGTATTTACAAATCTAGCCAAAACTTCAATTGAAAAGATTAATGCATATGGAACAATTCAGACCCGTCAGGTCTTTCTATGTGTTAACCCAATATCAAACGGCAAATTTTTAGGTTAGTCCAAATTCAAAGATGATGCAGATAACAATTTCAAGTGAATGAAACTTTGAATTTTTTGGTCTTTTTACATGGAAAACATTGTGGGAAATGAAGAAATTGCTTAACAGACGGCAGGAAAATGCCAGAGATTTGACAAAGGATTTGCTGCCATGAAGGTAATGTTCCTTCACATCAAGACCTTTCATGTTGGAAAATGTGTTTTTATATTTGCTCAAAATTTAGAAAGTTAACCTGTCCATGTTAAAATGAGGTTTTTTTTAAATTTTAATCTAGCATTAAAGAGCTAATATTGTTTATGGAAATACATGTTAAAAGCTTTTTGATAATAAGAAATTAAAAATTGTTCATGATTATAAGTTTTGATTTTAATCTTTGATAAAGAGCTAATATCGTCCAGTTATAAGAGTTAATTCTCATAGATGACTTAAGAGCTAATATTGTTCATGGAAATACACATTAATAACTGTTTGATAATTAGAAATTTAAAATTGTCCATGGTTATACAAGTTAATTCTCAAAGATGATTTATCCCATTCCCGTTCAGTGAAGCCTTTTGACTCTCTCACAAGAAAAGGCTTGGGAAAACATTGTAGAAAATGAAGAAATTACTTGTGACAAGCAATTTTTTCATTTCCCACAATGTTTTCTACATAAAATAACAAAAAAGATAAAATTTTATTCACTTTGAATTGTCGTCTGCATCATCTTTGAATTTTGAACAGTCCAAAATTTTGTTGTTTGGTAATGGGTTAAGAGCTAATATTGTTAATGGAATACATGTTAAAAGCTGTTTGATAATAAGAAATTAAAAATTGTCCATGGTTATAAGAGTTAATTCTCATAGATGATTATAATCTGATAATGTTCATGGAATCAAATTAATAATAAGAAATTAAAAATTGTCCATGTTTATAAGAGTTAATTCTTATAGATTATTAAAGAGCTAATATTGTTCATGGAAAAACATGTTAGATAAACTGTTTAATAATGAGAAATTAAAAATTATCCATGCTTATAAGAGTTAATTCTCATGGATTATTAAAGAGCTAAATTTGTTCATAAAAACACATGTTAAAAACTGTTTGATAATAATAAATTAACAATTGTCCGTGGTAATAAGAGTTAATTCTCATAGATGATTTAAGAGCTAATATTGTTCATGGAAATTCATGTTAAAAACTGTTTGATAATAAGAAAGTAAAAATTGTCCATGGTAACAAGTGCTAATTTTGATAGATGATTTAGAGCTTATATTGTTCATGGAAATAGTTGTTAAAACTGATTGATAATAAGAAATTAAAAATTGTCCATGGTTATAAGAGTTAATTCCCATAGATGATTTAATAGCTAAAATTCCTCATGGAAATACATGTTAAAAACGGTTTATTGATAAGAAAATAAAAATTGTCCATGGTTATAAGAGTTAATTCACATAGATGATTTAAGAGCTAATATTGTTCATGGAAATACATGTTAAAAGCTGTTTAATAATAAGAAATTAAAAATTGTCCATATTAATAAGAGTTAATTCTCGTAGATGATTTAAGAACTAATATTGTTCAAGGAAATGCATGTCAAAAGCTGTTTAATAATAAGGAATAAGTAATTGTCCATGGTTATAAGAGTTAATTCTCATAGATGATTTAAGAGCTAATTGTGTTCATGGAAAAACACATTAAAAGCTGTTTAACCCATTCCCAAACAACAGAATTTTAGGGTGGTCCAATTTAAAAGCAGCAGCAGACGACAAATTATATATGAATAAAGATAAGATTTGAGTACAATATAGCTGAGAAAATATTGAGGCAAAAGGATAAACTGCTTGTTATCAGCAGTTTCTTCTTTTGTCTCAATATTTTCCCAAGCCATTTCTATTAAGGACTTCAAAACCAGGTCTTGGTTGGGAAAGGGTTAATAATAAGAAAATAGAAATGTTCAATGTTTATAACAGTTAATTTTCATAGATGATTAAAGAGCAAAATATTGTTCATGGAAATACATGCTAAAAACTGTTTGATAATAAGAAATTATTAATTGTCGATGTTTATAAGAATTTATTTTCATAGATGAATAAAAAGCTAATATTGTTCATTGAAGTACACGTTAGAAACTGTTCGATAATAAGAAATTAAAAATTGTCCATGGTTTTAAGAGTTAATTCTCATAGATGATTTAAGAGCTAATATTGTTCAAGGAAATACAAGTCAAAAGCTGTTTAATAATTATAAATTAAAAATTGTCCATGATATTAACATTTAATTCTCATAGATTGTTTAAGAGCTAATATTGTTCAAGGAAATACATGTCAAAAGCTGTTTAATAATAAGAAATTAAAAATTGTACATGGTTATAAGAGTTAATTCTAATAGATGATTTAAGAGCTAATTTTTTTGTTCATGGAAATACATGCTTAAAGCTGTTATATAATAAGAAATTAGAAATCGTCCATGGTTATAAGAGTTAATACTCACAGATGATTTAAGAGCTAATATTGTTCATGGAAATAAATGCTAGAAACTGTTTGATAATAAGAAATTATTAATTGTCCATGTTTATTACGAGTTTATTCTCATGGATGATTAAAGAGCTAATATTGTTCATCGAAATACATGTTAAAAACTTTTTGATAATAAGAAAGTGTCCTTGTTTATAAGAGTTAATTCTCATATATTTAATTTGATTCATTGTTTTTTTACGCCGTTTTCAATTACTATGGTCATATTGTGGCGGCTCGAGCACCTAACCATGGATTCCTGTCATTTATCATACCACAACACCCTCAGCGAGCCTCCAGCTGCTCCCCCACATAGGTTCAAGATATCAAACCATTGACGGGTGACATTTTTGTCAGAAGGGTATTTGCCGTGGCAGGGTATCGAACCCGTGACCTCTCGTATGAGAGGCAGATAATACTTATATATGATTAAAGAGCAAATTTTTGTTTATGGAAATACATGTTAAAAGCTGTTTAATAATAAGAAATTAAAATTGTCCAAATTTACAAGGGATGATCCAAAAGTTCGTACACTGGGCTAATAAAACTCAAGGAATGTTGACTATCTAAACAAAAATTGTACAGTTTTTTCAAATGTGACATCTGTACAATAAATGTGGAAATTTTCAATAGAGAACATATAAAAGTTATTGCCCAGTGACATCAGCTTAACGCGATTATGACCACTTCTATTTAAAGTGCTTATTTACTCTCACACAATTCAGTGTCTGAGGTATAAATGTGCGGCAAGTGTTATAATAAGATTTTAGAATCGAAGATCGATTTACTATCAAAGCGGAACCTTTCACTGTTTATCCCAGTTTTGACGTCGTTAACCGGGATGTGGCCTTTTGCAGGACTATCTTGGCACTCATTGTGAACTATTGAAGTCAGAATATTGGGTGTCACTTAAACATGTTTTCTCTAAAGCACTATAATCTTGTTTTCTTTATCATTCTAAATACATGTGTTGGTGTATGACCAAGATTGTGACAGAATTTTATAATAGACCGACATTCAAATTTTGTTGTCGACGTCATATTGCTATTCCACTAATCAGTTCTATCTTGTAAAAAGTAGTGTCTTCGTAACAACTTTTAAATCAACGTATACAACTTGATGTCACTACGCAATACCAACGAAATAATAATTTGCACCAAAAAATCTCACAGAAATTTAAGAAAAATGATTAATTCAACGATCATGTATCATTTTTCGACATTCCCCCGCCTAGGTACGCTCACGTTCCTATGGTAACACAGTTTACGGTCGCTAGAACCTTTTTGTTAAGCTTTAAATTTTTTCATACTATCTATAGATAATGAACTACATTATTACCAAATTATATACTGATCAAGCTAGTGATAAAGAAGTTATGGGTATATTGTACAAATTTTTGGATCATCCCTCATATAAGAGTTGATTTTCATAAATGATTAAAGAGCTAATATTGTTCATGGAAATACAGTCATGTTAAAAGCTGTTTGATAATAAGAAATATAAGATTGTCCATGGCTATAAAAAGTTAATTCTCATAGATGATGAAAGAGCTAATATTGTTCATGGAAATACATGTTAAAAACTGTTTAATAATAAGAATTTAAAAACTGTCCATGTTTATAAGAGTTAATTTTCATAGATGATGAAAGAGTTAATATTGTTCATAGAAATGCGAGTTGATGGATGTTCAATGTTTAGGAGTTAAAATTGTCCATGACTTTAACCCTTTCCCAAACAAGACCGGGTTTTGACGTCCCCAAGAGAAAGGGTTTGGGAAAAGATTTAGACAAAAGAAGAAAATGCTGATAATCAGCACTTTCTCATTTTGCCTCAATATTTTCTAGGCTATAACATACATTTTTCTCTATTTGGTATGATGTATTTTGTCGTCTGCAACTCCTTTGGAATTGGACCGGCCAAAAATTTTGTCGTTTGGTAATGAGTTAAAAGTTAAAATTTACATATAAATCATATGATTTAAGAGCTGAAATTGTTCATAGAAATGTGAGTTGATGGATGTTCAATGTTTAAGAGTTAAAATTGTTCATGACTTTAAGAGTTAAATTTTGCATGTAAATCATATGATTTAAGAGCTGAAATTGTTCATAGAAATGCGAGTTGATGGATGTTCAATATTTAGGAGTTAAAATTGTTCATGACTTTAAGAGTTAAAATATATGTAAATCATATGATTAAAGAGCTAATATTGTTAATAGAAATGTGAGTTGATAGATGTCCAATATTTAAGAGTTATGATTGTTCATGAAATTAAGAGCTAATATTGTTCATAGAAATGCGAGTTGATGGATGTTCAATATTTAGGAGTTATGATTGTTCATGAAATTAAGAGCTAATATTGTTCATAGAAATGCGAGTTGATGGATGTTCAATGTTTAGGAGTTAAAATTGTCCATGGTTATAGGAGTTATTTTAAATTATTACTCACTTATCAATATTTATGAGTTAATATTGTTCATGACTTTAATAGTTAATTTAATCTTTTGAGTAAAAAGCTAATATAGTTGATGGAAACGTTTGTAGCAATAATTAGGAATCAATATATGATTTATTCCTAGTTAAATCAAGAACTTAGATTACGTATATTTGTTTCTGATAACTTTTACCTTAGTTAACGCTTTACATTTAACAAACATTTTGGAATGATCCAATTATAACAGTCTGTGTACAATATAGCATAGAAAGTATTTAGTCAAAATATCAAAAATGGTTTATACGCACATTTCTTTTGCCTCATTGTTTCCACAAGTATTCTTAATTGTATTTTACAATTATGAAAATGTGCCTTTTTAGCTTGACTTTTCGAAGAAAATGAGAGCTTATACTGTCACCCGGGCGTCGGCGTTGGCGTCGCAACAAAGGTTAAAGTTTTTTCAAACATCAATAACTGCCATACTATCAAAGGGATTCAACCCAAACTTGGAATACTTATTTACCATCACACCCTCTACCCTACTATCAGGGCCCATGACCCTGGCTCCACTATATTTAGAGTTATGCCCCCTCTATACTAAGCAACTTAGAAAGTCGAGCGCGCTGTCTTCGAAGGGCTCTTGTTATAGGAAAGAGTTGGATAAAAACGTTATGAAACATGTCATTGAATTTTCAAATATTGCAAGGGAATTTTTCTGTTGACTCGTTGCAAGCCTGTATAGTAGAGTGAGTTTATTACTGATTAATTGTAAAGATGTGGTTTTGTACAACGAAAATGTCTATTGACTAGGCTAAAGTGTGCTATGTTGTTATACCTAGACAAGTTTACATTACAACATAGGGATCATTATTCAATTTTCCACATAAGTATATAGATAGACAACGACATGTGAATGATCAAAGATCATCGAGTCTAAATTGACGGGGGAAGAGGGATTTTGAATTATAAAATATGTGACTTGAACCCATCTCCCAGTAATAAATCGACAAAGTACTATCTGTATACACCTACTGAACTCACACGGCAACGTTGGACAGCACGCAATACCTGTCATTGTTTGCTTTTATTCGATGGAAAATAGACACTCCTCCGTATTTACATGTATTGGAATATACCGTAACCTTTCGTCACGGCTCACGACTCGATGTCTATTTATAGTGGTCCCATGATATACTGATTCCAGGAAAACAATAAAGACCACACACATTTACTAAGTATATGCCAAGTCAAAAAAGAAAGTGTGCACAGAGAATTACTGGATTTACTAGCATTAGTTTGAATATTGATTTTATAATATTGGTATCAAATTAAAGATAATTCGACTGCCTATAAGCGGATGTATTTTGAATTGTGTAAAATGGAACATTGCTTGTGTTGTCTTAAGATATTAGAGATAGTGGTTAATTTCAAAATTCACAGAACATACTGACGAACATGACATAGTTAAATAATCCAATTTACTTGGGACTTCTGCTTCAATTTCTATTGTGACATATCTTTAATGAATGACGACAATCATTTGTTGTCTCACGGATCGAATATAACGTCTCATTGTATCGTTTGGAATTTTATTGCGTTAATATTGCAAGATGTATTTCTCTTTCTGCAAATTCTTTAATTATACTCTAAATCCAGCGAAACTCAGAGAGAAAAGATGTTCAGCCCTACACCACACTCAGGACTATTTTTCATGCGTCCCGTGCCGATGACAATGTGCATAATGCAGGCGTAGCGTAAGATTTTGGTATCTTGATTATGTTAAAAACATATGGTCTCAAATCTCTTATTGTCCGTTGCTCTGCATTCACCGATTTCCAGTGTTGCTACCATGTGCTTGCTGCACTGAATCGCCATAAATTGTGTAGTTTTGAAACATTGACGTAAGGGCGTCAACGTCATGTACAGTAACGCTTTTGTCTAACTCTTGCACTTTCCGGTTTATCAGACTGAAGCTTGTAAAATTGTATCTTTTTGTTTTGAAAACATGATTGCAAACGTCTAATTTCCTTTCGATGATATTTAAGTGACAAGGACACATTTTACGCCGGTTCAAGACATTAGCAAACATGACATGTGAAATCTGCCAAGTTTACTAAGACGTGATCCCGTCCATAGGTCACACATACTCAGTTCAAGTCTGAAAATCTAAATGTTATATGATTTAACCGGATGTTGAAAATGTCCGAAATGTTGCAAAATTTGTGCATACCTTTAACGCTAATTACATAAGCATTAGAAGTAATCCGAAATGGTTGGGGGGGGGGGGGCAATATATTGAGATAGCCTAAGTTTTAGGTGACGTGACGTCATGCATGCGGTTATAACATCAATGTTATTTTTTCTGCGTTCCCAGGATATTGATGTTCATGCGCATTATCGTTCGGGTGACGCTTATGCGACGTCTTCAAACTAGCAGTTATAACGGTAATGTTGGGTTTTCTGCATTCCCGAGACTTTTTTGTTCCAACGCACTATCATACGTCGTGTAAGCTTTATCAAATAATCTTGTTTCAGGCGTGGGCCAAAGCAGCTACCCTCGTCCATGCATTTGAAAAACTTAACATACATTACATGCAATACACATATGTCAATTGGCGATGATAAAAAATTCTCTTGCAGAGGCAAATGTGTTTCATAGATTGATATTGTTTGTATTTTACCAGTTTGTAATTCAGTTTGTTAAGTGTCAGAAAGGACAACAAGGTAGGCCTTGTCCCATTGTTGTTTTCATCAGTAGAGGAATTGGGCGGACAGCTTTTCGTCCGTATTTAGGCTTTGTCTACTTCCATATTATTAATAAGATGATTTGTATGTGTGTCTCCATATAATTAAATAACATGTTTTTATTAATTAAAAGGTTGTGTAAACTTAATTTTATCTTGGGATCACTATACATTACAGGATTTGTTAGGTGCAAAATACAGATTGGTCCCCTTTTTTAATGAAGAAGTACCTATTTGTGGTCAAATTTTGATTTAGGGATGAATCTGGTGACTATATAATGATTATTTGCTAAATGCAACATTAAAAGTTCCCTTAGTATTAGACTTTGAAATACTAATATTTTGGACATGTATATGAAGTTAAAAGGAGTTAATTAAGAAGGGAATTGTTCGCAGCATTGTGAGTTAAAGCTCGTTTTTTGAACTCGATAAACCCATAATTGTTAAATGTTAGAACAAAAAGAAAAATCAGTTCGTAATTAGGAGTTACTAAACTCATAATTCCGTTAACTCCTAATTGTCAAATGTGAGTATGTCCGTCCGTCCGTCTGTCCGTCCGTCCGTCCGTCCATCTGTCCGTCCGTTCACAATTTCTTTAAACATCTTCTCCTCTTATACCATTTGGCAAATTTTTACCAAACTTGGCAGGAATGTTCCTTGAGTGACCCTTTTCAAAACTTGTTCGTGAATTTTTGATTCATCAAAAAATGTGGGCGTGGCAGGGCGGGGCTTGTCAGACTTAGAGAAATCATAAGAAAATTCTTTAAAAATCAACCATTGGGCCAATTTGGACCAAACCTGACAGGAATGTGCCTTGAGTCATTCTTTTCAAAATTTGTTCACAAACTTTTACAACTGTCAAAAAATGTGGCCGTGGCAGGGAGAAAGGGGCTTATCAGACTTGGAGAAATCATAAGAAAATTCTTTAAAAATCAACCATTAGGCCAATTTGAACCAGACTTTGCAGGAATGTTCTTTGAGTCTCTCTTTTCAAAATTTATTCACAAATTTTTACATTTGCCAAAAATGTGGGCGTGGCAGGGAGGAAGGGGCTTTTCGGACTTAAAGATATCATAAGAAAATTCTTTAAAAATCAACCAGTGGTCCCAATTGAACCAAACTTTGCAGGCATGTGCTTTGAGTCATTCTTTTCAAAATTTGATCACAAATTTTTACATTTGTCAAAAAATGTGGCCGTGGCAGGGAGAAAGGGGCTTATCAGACTTAGAGAAATCATAAGAAAATTCTTTAAAAATCAACCATTGGGCCAATTTGAACCAGACTTTGCAGGAATGTTCTTTGAGTCTCTCTTTTCAAAATTTATTCACAAATTTTTACATTTGCCAAAAATGTGGGCATGGCAGGGAGGAAGGGGCTTTTCGGACTTAAAGATATCATAAGAAAATTCTTTAAAAATCAACCAGTGGTCCCAATTGAACCAAACTTTGCAGGCATGTGCTTTGAGTCATTCTTTTCAAAATTTGATCACAAATTTTTACATTTGTCAAAAAATGTGGCTGTGGCAGGGAGGAAGGGGCTTATCAGACTTAGAGAAATCATAAGAAAATTATTTAAAAATCAACCATTGGGCCAATTTGAACCAGACTTTGCAGGAATGTTCTTTGAGTCTCTCTTTTCAAAATTTATTTACAAATTTTTACATTGTCAAAAAATGTTGGTGTGGCAGGGCGAACAAGGCTTTTCGGACTTAAAGATATCATAAGAAAATTCTTGAAAAATTAAACAGAGTGTCCAATTGAACCAGACTTTGCAGGAATGATCCTTGAGTCTCTCTTTTCAAAATTTGTTCACAAATTCTTACATATGTCAAGAAATATGGACATGGTAGGGAGGAAGGGGCTAATCACACTTAGAGAAATTATGAAAAAATTCTTTAACAAGAGGCCCAAGAGGGCCTGTATCGCTCCACTGGCTCAGTATTTCAATCAATGAGACGGTTCAAGTATAGATTTTCATAAGGAAATTTGACAGGAAAGCTGATTCCAGAATAGACTTTACCTTGAGAAACCTTATTTCTCAGTGGTAATAAGTATTGTTTGTAAATAGGAAAAGTTATATATCGCTGCTTTTCTGCCAAAAACATGTATCTGCAGCTTAAAACAAGCTGCAGATACAAGGTTTTTGCAGAAAAGCGACAATATGTATATCCCTGTATTTCAACCAAACCTTGTAACCGCAGCTTAACCCTTTTCCAAACTGAAACAAGACCTGGGCTGCGTTCAGTAGACAAAACGTTTTGTCTTACTGGACGCAGGGCTGGTTTTGATGTCCCCGATAGAATAGGCTTGAGAAAACATTTAGGCAATAGAAGAAAATGCTGATAATCAGCACTTTCTCCTTTTGCCTCAATATTTTCTGTGTATTATTGTACTCAGATCCAACCTGCCATATCTTTTTCAGTGAAACTTAGTTAAAGATGAAATTCCAATATATTTTTTGACCCATTACCAAAATGGCAAAATTTGGGGCTTTTCCAAATTCAAAGATATTGCAGACGACAATTTCAAGTGAATGAAATTTAAAATATTTTGGTGTTTTGGCATAGAAAACATTGTGGGAAATGAAGAAATTGCTTGTCACATGCAATTTCTTCATTTTCCGCACTGTTTTTCAAAGCTGTTATCTTTTAGGGAGTCAATGTGTAGTAATGGGTTAAGTCCCGCAACAGATAGATGCTGGACGATGGACGATCATTAAAGCTCATATAATAGCACCTTGTGCTCAGGAGAGCTGAAAACAGGTGTAAATGATACTAATGATGCCAAGGCTTTAGTTTTATGGAAATAAGGCAGAATTTGGCTGGAAATTCTGTATCGTAGGGTTTTCCATCTTAGATTTCCACACAACACAAAATTATCATGGATATGATCTTTTTCATCTCTCTCTTTAAATTGCCGTAAAATGCACAATTTTGATTTATATGACCTTGCCAGATAGTTTTCACTGGTGGTGAACTCGGCCAAAGCGTTGGACATTTTTTCGCGATCATAGTATTTCGTCTGTGTTGTTTTAAATATTGTAACTACGGCTTGGATTAAGCTGTAGTTACGAGATTTTATAACAACACAGACGGTTTGTCTATACAAATTGCTACATCCGGTCTATTTTTAGAACAAATTCATTGTTATTAGAAAAACTATCCAATCAGATCTTTAAACTCACATTTAACTGAAATATCTGTACCTTGTGGTAGCGAAAAATGTCCCTTGCTTTGGCCGAGTTCACCACCAGTGGTTTTTATGTTTAACTTGATTTGGTAGTATAAATAAAACTCAAACACAAGTGTTTCTGTAAATAATGAAGTTTTATTAAAGAATGTTTAAGTAATTGAAATTGTTGTTTACAATAGCATACAATCAATACATATTTTCATTACATAAAAGTTGTTAAATAAACAACTTGCAGAATTCATATTATGCATGTACATGTATTACTTAAAATTTTCAATTAACCCTTTCCCAAATGGCATTGTTTTAGACTTCCAATTTAAAAGCTGCACCAGAAGACAAAATGGAAGGTGATGAAAACAGGTTTTGCACAATATAGCAAAATAAAAATAAATGAATAAATTTATGAAAAAAATGAAGCAAAAGAAGAAAATGCTGATTATCAGCACTCAATGTTTACAGAAGCCTCTTAAATTAGGGACGTCATGAACAAGCTCTTATTTGGGAAAGCGTTAAGTTTCATTACAGCTTATTCATGTTTTTGACAAAAGTAAAATGTTAATTCATCTCAACATTATCTGTTATTCAAACCTTTGTATAACATCTAAATTCAAAAAGCATATTGCTACTATCTGCTGATATTAACCCAGGACAACTTAATTTTTGTCAACAATGTTCTCTATAACTAGGCTGGGGCTCTGAAATGACTTGCCAAAGGCCATACCCACATGGATGGCAGCTTGAATGTAATCCAATCACATCACCCGCAACTTCTCACAAGAAATGAGTTTGGCATTCAAGCTACCATGTCAAGCAGGACCCCATTGTTTAAAATAGAATATGATCATATTTCATGTGTTTTGATCATCATTCTACCCTTTACAGACCGACAAGCCTTTCTGGATTGTCTTGATCTGTTATGAGTGACATCTTCACTATAAATGTACATATATGAGTTTTAGACCTGTAAGCTTTTATTCCAATGATAAAACAAAGTTTTGCAGATTGTACAGCTATATATTAAAATGCCTTTCCATCTATTATATGAAAGAATTGTTCTATGCCATACAAAAACATACTTAAGTGATTATTTCTAAACTATTATAATTAAATTTAAATACATACACATTTACAATGATGTTGCATTAATCCCTTTATATGAATATTTGACTGTCATAATGATATCAGTCCTCTTGTTATTTGAGTAACATATAATAAATAGTTTGTTTTTCTCTCTTTCCCTTGCTATCATCTGTCATGACTTTCATATGATTTATATATAAATGTGGTTATTGTGATATTCTTTGTGCAAAGCACCATTTCCACTTCTAACAAAGTCTATTTGTTAATCTATGACATTGCTATATATATTCATTAAGTATCTTTGAAATATATTCTCCTTTTGGATCAGTACTAGTCTTTGTTTTGATTTTCTAATCATTTCAGAGATTTATTCTAAAACTCGCATAAAACACTAAACTAATATTTTGAATCAAACAATGAATGGTACATGAACTTTTTCAGTAGATCAGCAGTTTTAACAAAAGTAAGACAGTGCTTTACTGAGCTTAGAACAAGTATAATCAAAATAGGAACAAGAGCTCCGCAGAGTGGCGCATATACACCCGAGAGGGGCTTGTTTGTAAAATTTGCCATTTTTTCAATTCAAGGGCAGATAATTCAAAAACGAAACAGGTTATCTGAATTCCGTAAGCGATGTGCACAAATAGACACAATGGAGAATCATTGTGGCAAGTTTGATTAAATTCCAATCAAAACTGTAGGAGAAGTTGCGCACACAAGAAATTGCTAACGGACAGACTGACGGACAGACAGACGACCGGGGCCATAACAATATGAACCTTCAGGCGTATAAAAATATAAATATTTGCTCTATTTGTCACAATAATCTTACCATTGTGCATAATTTTTCACCCTACAGGTCATTAATTTTTTGATGAGTTTTCTTCTCAATACTGAGGTTGATGTGAAATACAAAATTTGTGTAAGTTAGTGTGAACACATTTCGAAATTTAAAGAACATACTGCAATAAATATATATGAGATGTTAATCTACAAATCTCATTTAACTTGTTTTTATACGTGATGAACCATTTGCTAAGCTCTGCACTGCCTTCAGAAAAATTATGCAGAATGGAATAGTAATGTGAGTAAAAAGGTACAGTTGAATTAATGTAAAGTAGCAAGTTCATGTGTAACAGAAAGTAACAAATAGGAATCAATTCTATTAATTAAACAGTGACATAATTTCCGACAAACAATAGTATTTCCTCAGTGTAAATCTAAAAAATTTAACTTAGTCCAAATTCAAAAATGTTGCAGATGACAATTTAAAATGAATGAATCTTACATGTTTGGTCATCTTATGTAGAAAACATTGTGGGAAATGAAGAATTTGGTTTTCACAAGCAATTTCTTCATTTTCCACATGGTTTTCCATGGACATTATCTTCTGGGGAGTCAAAAGGAATCACTGTATGGTAATGGGTTAAAGGTGTAAAATGATCAGTCAACATGTGACTGCAGGCTGATCGTTATGTTAATCTTCTGCCACACAGTTCAGCATATGACAAGGCTTACAGTAGAAATTTCTCTCTTTCTTATTAGATGCTGAAATATGTGTTGAACATGAAGGAAAAAAAATAAGAAAAGAATGTTATATCGCTTGATCATAATTATGTGACCCGCCAAGCTTAACAGTACCTTATGG
Organism: Fragum sueziense; assembly: GCA_963680895.1. Classification (NCBI taxonomy): domain Eukaryota; kingdom Metazoa; phylum Mollusca; class Bivalvia; order Cardiida; family Cardiidae; genus Fragum; species Fragum sueziense. The sequence goes on along the minus strand of OY804598.1, from coordinate 60,957,141 downwards.
AAAGTGTGAAAAATATCAAACCTAGCCAGTCTGTGCAAACTAACTAGGATCAATTTTTTTCATTCTAAGGCAATTTCTTGGATATATATATATTTCGTTTCCTTGTTTGTTTTACATGTTCAATAAAATTCCAAATATGACATCTGGTTGATATCTGCTGAATCTCATGTATCTCAAGATTTGGTTAAATGGAAAAACCAGAAGGTCCCTTTCAGTGTGACAGGTCACATATCTTTGTGTCCACCTTTCTGCACCTATAGTGGCCACCCATACCTATATGAACCACCAGCTTTGTCTGCTGAAATAGCAGACAAAGCAAAAAACAATGACGGGTGAGATTTCAAACTGACCTCTTTCATTCAAAATAATATGTAAACTTGTCATTAGCTTCACACAACTCAATATTAATGATTTTTTTTTAAACTTTATGAAAGATTGACACTGTGATTTGGCACAGCGGAATACACCATCGAATGATCAGACCAGACACATTCTATGACATCAGTGAGAATCAGTGGTATATTACTGTAAATATGATCAATTAAGGAGCCAGAATAATGGGTTGTTTTTGACACTTGTTGACTGCAGTTGAAGAAATCCTGCATAAACCTCTGGATAGTTGTATTCATATCCAATAAATCAATGTTGATATCACCTTGAATAATGAGGTGCTTCCCTTTGAAATGCTTTAAATTTTCAGTTAGAAATTTCTTCAGGTCAGTCACCGAAGATTTAGGAGAGTTGTACAATGTTGCAATGACTATTTCTTTATCTTGCACCAAGAGTTCTACAACAATCATTTCTATGTTTTTCTTTACCACAGAAAAGCTATGAGAAATATGAATGTTGTCCCGCACATAAACGATAATTCCTCTGTGAGGACGAGCATTGCTTACTTGTTTCCCATCTGCTCTAACAATTTGATATCCAGTTCTCTGCACTAAATCGATGGAATCATCTGCAGTTAACCATGTTTCTAATAAGCATAAACAATCTGCAGCTTTGACATTGGGATCTGAAAACAATTCATCCTTATGGCTTCTGTAAGACTGCATATTGTTGAAAAGGCATGTGAAATGAGTGTCACTAGTCATGTAAACTGGAGTGTAACATAGTTTCAATTTCTGTGATTCTCTTAAACGTATCATTTCTTCTTGAACTTTAGTTGACACAGAAATCTTGCTTTCATTCAAGTTTAGAATGTAAAGGCCTTTCAGGGATCTTGATCTACTTATTGCGACATAATGGGCATGGGAAAATACACGTTTTCCATCCATATCTATTACAACCTGACTCAACGTGTCTCCTTGAGATTTATGTACAGTTTTTGCTGTTGACTGGCGCAGAGGGATTTGTATTCTCACAAAAGTTTTTCTCAAATACACAAAGTTCCTCTTTGAATCAAAGATAGGTGTCCATAATGGATTAATAGCACTATGATACAAATGTCTGTACTTTGAACGCCATGATGTTCCGATTTTATCATCATTGAAAGAAACCCACACAATACTTGGTCTAGTAGTATTTTTCTGTCTGTATTCAATTTTATTTATCATACAAGAAGACCCATTTACTAATCCATCATCTACATCAAGGTTAAGACATAGGTCATAAATCATTCCAATAGCTATTCCTACCATCTGACTAAGCCCTGCAGTGTGTGTGGAATCATGTGGCAACTTTGATATTAGTTGTTGTTTAACTGTCACATTGTCATCTCCTAATACATGATCAAGAGCAGGAATGTTTACTTTTTCATTAGTATTATTAAGAAAGCTCCTGACATTGAAATTGTTCACTTTCTCATTGGTATTGAATAAATGTGTTGTATTTTGTGGATAGTCTGTACTAGCAGTATCAGTCAATCTCTTTTTTAGATTTTCAATGTCAACTTGTGTATGATTTCCTTCTCGTAATCTGTTCAAAAGTTCAGCAAATTGCTTGTCTTCCTTTTGCCTCATGATCTCATCCAATTCATGCATTACAATAAAATCCTGCCATAAGTTTGTAGCTAAAGGTCCAAAATTTGTTTTCAAATTCTCAAATATCCAACCATCCATCACTGGTTTCAACTGGAAAAGGTCTCCAATGAATATCATATGCAAGCCACCAAATGGAACATTACTGCCCTTTATTTGTTTTAATCTTTCATTTATGAGTTTAAGCATGTTATTTCCAACCATGGACACTTCATCAATCATAACAACAGACAAGTCTTTATATTTTGTTCGAAGGGTGTTTAAAGTGTCACTATTAAGTGGAGTACAATCATAACCCTGGCTTGCTGGAATGCGGAAAGCTGAATGTAATGTTACCCCATTTATATGAAAAGCAGCTTTACCTGTTGGTGCACAGAGAAGAACTCTACAGTTCTCAGGATTATCACCAGGATTAGATGTCAAGTAACGCTGCAAAGCTTCAAACAATGCACTTACAAGAACAGATTTTCCAACGCCTGCACCACCAGTTAAAAAAACTTTCAACTTTTGTTCATCACGCTTAACAGATTGGAAAACATGAATAAAAAATTCTCTCTGTTTCGTATTCAATGATTTTATCAATTGCCTGTAATCTATGTCTGACATTGTTTTCCTGCGTACACTAATATCTACAGAAGCAACACTTAAACCAACATCTCCAGCAATATCACCTTGTCTCTGATTTTCAGGTCTATCAGGATCAAAGAATATGAAACTTTCACTTTCTTTTGCACCAATATTTGAGTCATCCTGCTCAGACTGCTCTGTGCCTGGGGCAACATCATCAAAATCTTCCTCATTGTGAGCACGCTCCATTGCATCATCTAGTTCATCAGCATTCTTTTCATACTGCAAGGCTTTGTGCTCTATGAAATTTTTAATGGATCTGTACCTTGATAGGTAAGAGTCATGACCTTGTTTCAAATCAATACTTTCATCTCTCCATGAAGTAAATAGAAGCAATCTTTCTCTACAGAACTGTTCGATGTCAATTTTTTTCGAAAATCTTACATATCTTATGACTTTTCTTTGTTTCCTTTCACTTATAACAATTCCATTTTTGAGAACAATTCGACCCCCAGGAATAGAATATTGTCTATCCTCACTTGAATTATAGTCATTTGTGTCTGAGTCAAGCACCTCATCCTCGTTACAATATGTATCCATGTTTTCATTGTTTTCACCTTCATTGGTTTCTTCATTTAATGTTTCAGAAATGTTTTCACCTGAATTTCTTGCAGTGCCTTTGTCAGTGTTGTATTTGATATCAAGCTGGGACACATAGTCTGCTAAACACCAATTTTCAAGTTGTTTTGGTCTTTTAGAATATCTTTTAATGGTATTATCTGCTTCAATATCTGTAGAATTTGAAGATAATTTTTCAAGAGATTCCTTAGACTTAAGTAGGAATGTTCTCTCTTCAGGCAAAGAAGTGTTAATGAAAACAACATCCCTTGAGGCTTTTGTCAATGGCTGTTGTAAAAGTAAGTAGCAGGCTTCCTGGGCACTAACCTCAACACTATTCAAGAATTTATTTCCAATATGTCTAACCTGTTGTCGGAGATCCATATTTCCTCTTCTAGCTTCTTTACATGCCTCATTCATAAGAATACTCATTCCTCTCTGTGCTTTACTAATATATGAAACTATATATACAGCACATGCATATGGATCCAATACAAATTGTAAGTCATGGTTTGCACCCCAAGCGTTTAGAATAGGTTTCATGTATGCATTAATTCTAACCTCACTTAATTTTCTTTTCAGAAAAACCTTTGGACCACTCAATGAGCTTTGGACTGCTTTGATGTAATCATCCTTGCTTACTTTGATCTCAGTAAGGAAATCATCTACCGTAATATTTGTTTCCTTCAACTCATCCAATTTCTTTTGTATTTTGACAAATAAATCTTTGTAATTTTGCTTTTCTTTACAGTCATTTAACGGTTCCAATATAGTTGTGCTTTTCATTGGAGGAATGGGAAAACCAAATCTACAAATAGATTTCTGTTTCTTTCTACAAGACTTGGAATGTTTATGTATCTGTAGTTCTACAAGTTGTTGATCTGGATTTTTCTCACAAGATACATACTTATCTATGAAGGATGTTACTTCATCTAATGAACTTTCATGATATCTAGGAGCCTTTTCAATCCATATTAACATGTGGATGTGAGGTGAACCTCTTTGTTGGAATTCAACACGATAAAAGTAATCTATTATTTTTCCTAATGGGTCATGGGGACTTTTAAGTACAGTGTTTATGAATTCTTGTACTCGGTTGTCAAAATACCTTACACATGTAACTGGATCTTTTTGCACAAGTTTTGTTTTATCAATCCAAGTCAAGTTATCCAATTCTTCCACAGACATTGTTTTTCCATCATTTATCTGAGAGAGCATATTTAGTAGATCATGCCATCTGGTATCTGCCGACGAAAGAGATGTAAACCAAGTAGGTAATCCTAGTTGTCTAATCATTGCAAAAACATCTTTTTTACGGGCTTCAAAATATGGTGGTGAATTCCTTAAACTTCTGAAAATATAAAATCCCTCATCCAATCTCACAACACCTTTAAGATGATTTGTATCAAGCATTTGTGAGGCAGTAAATGTTTTACCTTCTGTTTTACATCTACGCAAAGCAAGATGGACTTTATCAGAAATTTGTTTCAGTTGAACTTTCTTTAACTTAAAGAAGATATTGGGAATATTTGATGCTACTCTGCGATCAATATGCCTCAGTTCTAGCTTGCATGTATCACTATAGTGAATGTGAACATGTTTTTTATCATTTGGACTTCTTCTCTGTCCACAGAAAATTGTAGGAAAAGACAAATATTCTGCATCAGGATCTTGATAAAGGCTGAGTGGTGTTTGACCCTCACCTGGAGCAAAAGTATAAGCGTTGTCTTTATTTGGGTCTGCAGCATCCAGCATAGTGTCACTATTACCAATAACCTTTTCTGTCTCGTCAACTTCACTAAAGTGATCAGAGTCATAATTCACATCATCATTACAATCTAATTCTTCACTTACGCTTTCACCTGTCATTCCAAAGAACTCTTTTACTGTATCACTACAATCTGAAGTAATTGATTGCACCCAGTCATCATCTACTTTAACACCAGATTCTTTATACAGTACACTATGGTTCACTAACCAATGAAGAGCACTTAAAACATGCAGAGGTCTAATATTTTCAGTGAAATCACATTTATTATATGAAAGTTTCTTCTTAAGTTTAACAGGTATTGTATAGTGACTATCTAATGTTCTTGGTAAACTGTGTATAACAGGCTGAATGTCAACCGGGACATTGACAACATTCCCTTTGATGGACAACTGACCTCCTCTTGGTAATTCTCTAATCTGCATAAATGGGATTCTCAAAGAAACTAATCTTTCCTCTAGCTGATGTAAATTCAGTTCCTTTGGCAGTACAGGAAATGCATTTTGATTGAAAACAGACATTGGAGGGACTTTGTTAAGTTTAATTTTTTCATAGCATGTTTTACACAGCCATTCACAATCATCAACAGAGATGTAATTTGTAGAAAATTTTTTAACTGCATCAGAAGAGCATTTAGAATTTAGTTTGTTGAATAACACAACAGAATGTTTAAACCATGTTTGGTTACAGCATGAACAAACATAAACAGGGCCTTTTGAAACATTCTTCTTAAATTTTTCAATGCAGTCGTCTAAGCTGGAACCATATCGCTTTGAACTTTTGTAGCTCTTTTCCTTAATTTTATAATCTAAATTAGACCTTAGACTCTGGCGCTTAGTCTTATTTCTTTCATTTTCTACTATCATATTGAATCTTGATGAACGTTTATTCTGTTTTTTCATCCTTTCTGAATCTTTATACAATTTACTAGAGCGGCACTTGTGCATTGATTTAAGAGTTAACATTCTTTCTTTCTTCTTTCTTTCCTCATTTTGTCTAACTTTTTGCATAGAACCCTTTGTCATTGACCTTTCTTTGACTTGCCTTTCTGGATTTTCTCTTGCTTTTTTCTTTGAAATATTTGTCATTGTCCGTTCCTTGACTTGCCTTTCAGGATTTTTTCTTGCTTTTTTCATTGAAGTATTAGTCATAGTCCGTTCCTTGACTTGCCTCTCTGAATCTTGTCTTGCCTTTTTCTTTGAAATACTAGTCATAGTCCGTTCCTTGACTTGCCTTTCTGGATTTTGTCTTGCTTTTTTCATTGAAATACTAGTCATAGTCTGTTCCTTGACTTGCCTTTCTGGATTTTTTCTTGCCTTTCTCTTTGAAATACTAGCCACTAATCTTTCCTTAGATTGTCTTTCAGGATCCTGCCTAATTTTCCTCATATAACTTTTCATATATTCATTTCTTTTTAATCTTTTACGTTCGTGTACAATTTCATAATCTGACCTAACTTCTTGTTTGCGCTTTTGTCTCTCTGCTTGATCCTTGAAATATATGTCAATCAAAGATAATTTCTCAGGTGGACAATTTGTAAATTCAATTTCATTTTTCTTGGATTCAGATTCATGGATTTTTTCTCCTATAACAAATCTAATTGGCATCATGTCAAATTGTTCATTTAGATCGATGTTCATACTTTGATACATTGCATACATGAACATTACCAAATCATCTATTGAAAGAAAAGAAGCTAATAATGATCTTCCATCATCATCTACCAATCCATCAACACCATGTGAATGAGAATCAAATAAACAATATCTACCATCCTGCCTGAAAATTGCAGAACAAACTGAACCAATGATAAATAAAAGATAAGAAGTTGTGTGAAATGCTTCCTTCAAACAACTGTGAAGTGATGACATATGAGTGTTGATAGAACTTTGAATAAATACACCAGATAAAATATTTCCTCTCACAATAGAAACATGTCTATCAAATGCAGTTACAGAACCTGGGATCTCTTCCAAATTCAAAAGCAAGCTTTGAAAGTCATTCCTCGCTTTCAGTCCAATCACTATTTCTCTATGTAATCTATCTCCTTCTATTAGAATTTCATCTAGATTTTGTGAAGATGGCAGATGTCTAAGCTCTGTGTATATCATCGAGCATAAGGCATTGGCTGTACATTGTAGATTTCGAGAGGATGGGTCAAACATTTGATTACCTTGATGAAAAGTTCCGAAAATCATTGTGTTGGATTCTGTATCTTCAGCAACAACTTCAGTAGCAAGAACAGTATTACCATCAGCACTAGCATCAATAACAGTGTCAGTAAGTATATCATCTGCAGTATTTGGTAAAGTATCATGAACAGTATCAAGAACAGTATCAAGAACAGTATCAAGAACAGTATCAAGAACAGTATCAAGAACAGTATCAAGAACAGTATCAAGAACAGTTTCAGAACAAATTCCAGACACAGATGGTTTTTGTGGGTGGGCAAGTCCCCCATCTGATATTCCAAAGACGCCCTCCATAGACACAGATGGTTTTTGTGGGTGGGCAAGTCCCCCATCTGATATTCCAAAGACGCCCTCCATAGACACAGATGGCCTTACATCTGTTTCATCCAAAACAGATGAAGGTAAAGGGTGGGATAGGCCCCCATCTGATAGTTCAAAGACACCCGTTAAATCAGCTGTGGTTTTCGTGAGTACATCTCTTCTGGCTCTACTCATTCGCCAATTCTTCTTGCGAGGCATTTTCCTTCTGCAATTAGAAAATATAAACTAAAATGGCAAATTTTCCAGACATTCAAAGACAACTTTTGACATTGTCTGATGACCAGGACCCTGTTTTACAAATGAATTGAAATGTTCATAAAATCATAAGAAAAACAGGGCCCTGGACCATAAAAGCTGCTACATGTGTATGAAGTGTAAATTTGCAAGCATGTATCGTTTTGACCTTGATAAGTCACTTTAACAATGTTATTAAGGGATTCATACCAATGAATTATGAACTGTTTTAATATCAAATTTGAGCACTACATCTTAATTTCTAACTTACAAGGAAAAAACAGACAAACTAATGGACAGACCAGATTTTATATTGATCCCTTTCTGATCTTTAGGTGCAGATAGTGTAAAAATTCAAGAGAAAGTAATAAAAAGCCAGTTCTTACATTAAACGGATAAATCAATGGTAAATCCAAGTCCCTTTTTCCTCTGTATCTCTTTTCTTTAACTTCGTCACACTGTACTCTATATCTTTCAGCAATCAACACAAAGTGATCTATATTAAGGTACACAACCTTAAGTCACATAGGGTAGAACTTATGTTCACAATAATTCCAATATATACTCCAATTCACTGTCACAATGAACTCACAGCTACATAAAAATCACAAAACTGTATTTAGAATTAAATCAGTGTTGCACAAAAATCATAAAAAAATGTTCACTATTAAAGTGTTCACAATTCACTGTTCCACACAAGAATCATAAAAATGTGTATAACATTTCCAATTTTGGAAATAATAATAAAAGTTCACAAATGTTCCAAGTGATATTACGGTAAGTCTTTTTGTAATATTGATAAATTTGTCTGAAATAAATAAGAACAGTTGTTGAAATCATGATTGATAGAATAGTTGAGTGACAAAATGTAAGTTTCTTGAAAGACAAGATGTGTTTGTGAAACATGAATGCCCGAAATGGCTATTTTTCTACAATGTTAAGTTTTTTAATTAAGAGTTGATAAGGGTTACATGGAACATATAGATATCATTGAAAGGAAGTTAGATACCAAATTTCAGCTTTGTTTGTCAAACACTTTTGGAGAAAATGCAAAATGTTAAGTTTTCTGACAGACAGACAGGAGTAAAACAATAGAAATCATGTTATTTTGCTAACCTATGTAAAAGATCTGGAAGTAATTGCGATTAGCAATTCTAAATTATTCACTGTGTGTTTAGTTTTGAGATTTAAATCTAAATTTGTTCAAAACGTTATAATAATTTAAATATTGGCATGACACTGTACATTACTAAAGACTAGAAAATCAAATTCAGTTTATTGTTGAAATATCATTTCCAAAACTTAAATAAATGTGTATCTCTGTTAAATTGATAGAAAATAATTTCCACTTTCTATGAAAGTGGTAAACTATTTTTTGTGATAAACAAGGCGGTTATCCCAAAAAGAGGCCCTCTTCATAACTGGTGATAATCATGTATGCAATTCAAAGAAAGCAAATAACAACTGTCTTTGAAATACACAATCCTACATACTCAAAAGATTCCTGCAGCATGTTTTGGTCACCAGCACACTTACCTGGTATAGGTTAACGTCTGCAATAGCCCCTAAAGAACAAAGTCTATCTAAACTTTTGATTTAAATAGAATTTAACAAAGTATGGGTTACAAATTATCAATCATTCTTCATAATAATCATAAACTGTTGTTTTTTTTTCTTCATTAACACAAACACTTGTCACGGGTCAAGAGGGTCTGAAATGAGAAAAAGAGTATATCACATTTTGGCATCAAACTTAACCATTTTCCAAACTCTTCCAATTTGAAAGGTGTTGCAGACCGCAATATCAAGTGCATGGAATTTTAAATTTTTTGGTGTTTTTTTGTTCAGAAAATATTGTGGAAAATGAAAAAAATTGCTTATCACAAGCAATTTCTTCATTTTCCACAATGTTTTCAAAAGCCTTTATCTTGCAGGGTGTTGAAAGGCGTCACTGTGTGGTAATGGGTCAAACAGTGGACTCTTAATAATTATATAATCCTGTTATAAGACATTCATTGCAAATTAGCAATTTCCTGTCTGCAAAAACTTAAAATTTTGAGAACAATATACTCCCTTTTTAGCTTTTTTCTGTTAATTGCAATAATTATCTTGACAAATAGACATTGCAGTTAAAAAGAATCCACTGTTTAGTGCATTTTCTCTTTTCTCAAACGATAAAAATTCAGACTGTCAAGATTTGACAGCTACTGCAGGTGATGAATTGGGTTACAAAACTATATGGAATTTGTGAACATTACAGAACAGAAAATACTGAAGGAAAAGGAGCAAGTGCTAATAATCAGCATTTTGTTTTTTCTTTCAAAGTTTTCTGACACTAAATTCCTTCAGAGACATGAAAACATGGTCTTGTTAGGGAAAGGGTTAATGAACGTTGAATTGATTTTCATGTGACTAAAATTCAACACAAAAGTTCTAAGAAGGGTGTCTCAAATAAAAAATGGTCTTGGAGATGTTTTGAAAATTCAAAGTAAAAATAAAAAAATTGCAAAAAGTCACCTAAGGAACATTCTGGCAAAGTACACTCATAATATGTCCAGTGATTACAGAAGCGGCAATCAATGAAAAATTTTCTAATGATTTCTGATAAGCCCCATCCTGCCATGCACCCATTTTTGGACAAAAAACAGTTTTTTTCTAACATTTGACCGCTTGACCTAGTTTTCAACCCCAGTGACCCAATTTCAATCCTTCAATGATTTCATCAAAACAATCACTCTGACCTCTTTTCAGATTGACTGGGCAGAAAATATGACCTCTGAAGGGCATACAAGGTTTTTCTAAGATTTGACCTAATAAAGATTTATGTTTAATTAAAGAACTTTTTCATGGTTTGTCATATTCTGATAAGCCCTACCCTGCCGCACCCAAATTTATAGACCAATTAAAATTTTACTAACAAAGTATTATTGAATAACAAAGTATGGTCGAAAGTAACAAAGTATGGTTGATTTTAAGAATTTCTCGTGATTTCTCCCATTCTGATAAGCCACGCCCTGCAATGCCCACATTTATGGACCAATCAAAATTTCATGAACAAGTTAAGTATAGGGTCACTTAAGGTGCATTTCTACCAAGTTTAATTGAAATTGGCCCAATCGTTGATTTTTAAAGAATTTAACAATTATTTTGTGATTTTTCTAAGTCAGATAAGCCCGGCCCTGCCACACTCAAATTTATGGACTAATAAAAATTTCACGAACAAGTTAAGTAAAGACTCACCCGATGTACATTTCTGCCAATTTTGGTCAAAATTGGCCGAATGGTAGATTTTTAAAGAATTATTTTGTGATTTCTCTAAGTCTGATAAGCCCAGCCTGGCCACGCCCACATTTATGGAGCAATCAAAGTTCTTTAAACAATTTAAGTATAGGGTCACCTAAGGAACATTCCTTCAAAGTTTGGTCAAAATTGACCAACTGGTTTGAGAGGAGAAGATTTTCAAAGAATTATTTTGTGATTTCTCGAAATTTGATAAGCCCCGCCCTGCCACACCCACATTTATAGACCAATCAAAATTTCGCTGACAAGTTAAGTAAAGAGTCACCCAAGGTACATTTCTGCCAAGTTTGGTCAAAGTTGGCCAAATGGTTGATTTTTAAAGAATTATTTTGTGATTTCTCTAAGTCTGATAAGCCCCTCCCTGCCACGCCCACATTTATGGACCAATCAAAATTCTTTGAACAATCTAAGTAAAGGGTCACCCGATGTACATTTCTGCCAAGTTTGGTCAAAATTGGCCGAATGGTTGATTTTTAAAGAATTATTTTGTGATTTCTCTAAGTCTGATAAGCCCCGCCCTGCCACGCCCACATTTATGGACCAATCAAAGTTCTTTAAACAATTTTAGTATAGGGTCACCTAAGGAACATTCCTTCAAAGTTTGGTCAAAATTGACCAACTGGTTTGAGAGGAGAAGATTTTCAAAGAATTATTTTGTGATTTCTCAAAATTTGATAAGCTCCGCCCTGCCACGCCCACATTTATAGGCCAATCAAAATTTCACTGACAAGTTAAGTAAAGAGTCACCCAAGGTACATTTCTGCCAAGTTTGGTCAAAGTTGGCCAAATGGTTGATTTTTAAAGAATTATTTTGTGATTTCTCTAAGTCTGATAAGCCCCGCCCTGCCACGCCCACATTTATGGACCAATCAAAATTCTTTGAACAATTTAAGTAAAGGGTCACCCAAGGAACATTCCTGCAAAGTTTGGTCAAAATTGGCCCACTGGTTTGAGAGGAGAAGATTTTTAAAGAAAAAGTTAACGGACGCACGGACGCACGGACGCACGCACGACGGACACACCGCCATGACAATAGCTCGCTGGCCTTCGGCCAGTGGAGCTAAAAATCAACCATTTGGCCAATTGTATTCAAACTTGGCAGACAACTTCCTTGAGTGACTCTTCTCAAAATTTGTCCTCAAATTTTTACATTTGTGAAAATATGTGGGCATGGCAGGGAGGAAGTGGCTTATCGGATTTAGAGAAATCATAAGAAAATTCTTTAAAAATCAACCTCTGGGCCCATTTGAACCAAACCTGGCTGAAAAGTTCCTTGAGTGACATGTTTCAAAACTGTATCTTGAATTCAACTTTATGGAATGTTTACAATTATAGAAATTGGGTTTGAGGTTAACCAAGATATCCATATTCCAATGTAACATTTTGACAAGTAAGGGTTAAGCTTAGAATATGTCAACACTGTTTAATCCTATCCCATAGAGGGTTTCACAATTAAAAGCTTTTACAGACACCAAATGGGTGTTTATAAAGATAGAGATTGTGTTTAGCACAGGAAATATTTAAGCAAAATAAGAAAATACTGATTATCAACATTGTCTTTATTTTTCCACAATGATTTCTGACAACCATTTCTATATGGATTGCCTAAATCATGTCTAGTTTTGGAAAGGGTTAAACCTACTTAGTACTACCAAACAAAAAAATATCCTAAGACCAAATAAAATGCAAACACAGATTCAGGCAATGTTTTGTTTATTTAACCCTTTCCCATACAAGACCTAGTTTTGACGTCCCTAAAAGAAAAGGCTTAGGAAAAAATTGAAACAAAAGAAGAAACTGCTGTTAACCAGCAGTTTCTCCTTTTGTCTTATTTTCAATGCCATATTTATGCCCCCTTTCGAAGAAAATGGGGGTATATTGTTTTGCAAGTGTCGGTCGGTCGGTCGGTCGGTCGGTCGGTCGGAAGGTCGGTCGGTCGGTCGGTCGGTCGGTCGGTCGGTCTGTCCGTAGACCAAACCTTGTCCGGAGCATAACTCAAAAAGTATTAAAGGTACAGTCATGAAACTTCAAAGGTGGATAGATCTCATTATGGAGAGGTGCAGTGCACAAGAACCGTAACTCTGCCGATCAAATTTTTTGAGTTATTGCCCTTTGTTGATTTTATAACTTGATTTTTGTCCGGAGCATAACTCAAAAAGTATGTAAGGTACAATCATGAAACTTTACAGGTGGATAGATCTCATTATGGAGAGGTGCAGTGCACAAGAACCGTAACTCTGCTGATCAAATTTTTTGAGTTATTGCCCTTTGTTGATTTTCAAACTTGATTTTTGTCCGGAGCATAACTCAAAAAGTATGTAAGGTACAATCATGAAACTTTACAGGTGGATAGATCTCATTATGGAGAGGTGCAGTGCACAAGAACCGTAACTCTGCTGATCAAATTTTTTGAGTTATTGCCCTTTGTTGATTTTCAAACTTGATTCTTGTCCGGAGCATAACTCAAAAATTATGTTAGGTAGAATCATGAAACTTTACAGGTGAATAGATCTCATTATGGAGAGGTGCAGTGCACAAGAACCGTAACTCTGCCAATCATATTTTTGGAGTTATTGCCCTTTGTTGTTTTTCAAATTTGATTATTGTCCGGAGCATAACTCAAAAAGTATGTAAGGTAGAATCATGAAACTTTACAGGTGAATAGATCTCATTATGGAGAGGTGCAGTGCAAAAGAACCGTAACTGTGCCGATCAAATTTTCTGAGTTATTGCCCTTTGTTGATTTTATAACTTGATTCTTGTCCGGAGCACAACTCAAAAAATATGTAAGGTACAATCATGAAACTTTACAGGTGAATAGATCTCATTATGGAGAGGTGCAGTGCACAAGAACCGTAACTCTGCCAATCAAATTCTTGGAGTTATTGCCCTTTGTTGATTTTTACACTTAATTCTTAACCTTGCCTATATCTCATGTCCTTTTACACATACAGCCTTGATATCTCACACATAGATACCTCCTATCAACATCGTTCACATTTAACCATGACCTTGGACCTTGTGACCTTGACCTTGGAGTTTGACCTACTTTAAAAAAATTAAACCCGGCATATATCTCATGACCTTTTACAAATACAGCCTTGATATTTCACAAATGGACACATCTTACCAAGACCTTTCACAATTGACTATGACCTTGGACTTTGTGACCTTGACCTTGGGGTTTGACCTACTTTTAAAAAACTTTAACCTGGCCAATATATCATGTCCTTTTACACATACAGCCTTGATATTTTACACATGGAAACCTCCGACCAAGACCTATCACATACAACTATGACCTTGGACCATATGGCCTTGACCTTGGAGTTTGACCTACTTTTAAAAAAATTAAACTGGGCCTATATCTTATGTGCTATTTCATGTACAGCATTGATATTTCACACATGGACACATCTTACCAAGACCTTTCACATTTGACAATGACCTTGGACCTTGTGACCTTGACCTTTGACTTTGACCTACTTAAAAAAAACTAGCCGATATATCAATTCCTTTTACACATACAGCCTTGATATTTGACACATGGACACCTACGACCTAGACCTTTCACATTTGACCATGACCTTGGACCTTGTGACCTTGACCTTGGTGTTTGACCTACTTTAATAATACATTAACCTGGCCTATATTTCATCTCATTTTACATATACAGCCTTGATATTTCACACATGGTCACTTCCAACCAAGATATTTCACTTTTGACCATGACCTTGGACCTTGACCTTGGAGTTTGACCTACTTTTAAAAAACTCAAGCTAGGCCTATATCTCATGTCCTGTTACCTATACAGTCTCAATATTTTACACATGGACACCTCCTACCAAGACCTTTCACATTTGACCATGACCTTGGCCTGTGTGACCTTGACCTTTGATTTTTACATACTTTAGAAATCTTTAACCTAGCCTTTATCTTATGTCCTATTACACATACAGCCTTGATATTTCACACATAGACACCTCCTACCAAGACCTTTCACATTTGACCATGACCTTGAATATTGCAACCTTGACCTTGGAGTTTGACCTACTTTTAAAAAGACTGAAACCAGGCATATATATCATGTCGATCTTTTACACCTACAGCCTTGATATTTCACACACGGACACCTCCAACCAAGACCTTTCACATTTGACCATGACCTTGACCTTGGCATTTGGCCTACTTTTAAAAACTTTAACCTGGCCTATGTTTCATTTTATTTTTACATATACAGCTTTGATATTTCACACATAGACACCTCCTACCAAGACCTTTCATATTTGACCATGACCTTGGACCTTGTTAACTTGACCTTGGACTTTGACCTACATCAAATGTAGGCCCTTGAGGGGGCATATATGTTTTACAAACATCTCTTGTTTACATAAATTTTATCTTTAATAACTCCCATTTTGTCATTTGTAGCAGTTTTTGAAGTGTATCACCCTTAAATTTTGTTGTTTTGGAAAGGGTTAGCTGGGTGATTTATTATGCCCCCTTTCGAAGAAAATGGGGGTATATTGTTTTGCAAGTGTCGGTCGGAAGGTCGGTCGGTCTGTCTGTCGGTCGGTCGGTCGGTCCGTATGTCGGTCGGTCTGTCCGTAGACCAAACCTTGTCCGGAGCATAACTCGAAAAGTATTAAAGGTAGAATCATGAAACTTCATAGGTGGATAGATCTCATTATGGAGAGGTGCAGTGCACAAGAACCGTAACTCTGCCAATCAAATTTTTTGAGTTATTGCCCTTTGTTGATTTTATAACTTGATTCTTGTCCAGAGCATAACTCAAAAAGTATGTAAGGTACAATCATGAAACTTTACAGGTGGATAGATCTCATAATGGAGAGGTGCAGTGCACAAGAACCGTAACTCTGATGATCAAATTTTTTGAGTTATTGCCCTTTGTTGATTTTCAAACTTGATTTTTGTCCGGAGCATAACTCAAAAACTATGTTAGGTAGAATCATGAAACTTTACAGGTGAATAGATCTCATTATAGAGAGGTGCAGTGCACAAGAACCGTAACTCTGCCGATCAAATTTTATGAGTTATTGCCCTTTGTTGATTTTCAAACTTGATTTTTGTCCGGAGCATAACTCAAAAACTATGTTAGGTAGAATCATCAAACTTTACAGGTGAATAGATCTCATTGTGGAGAGGTGCAGTGCACAAGAACCGTAACTCTGCCGATCAAATTTTATGAGTTATTGCCCTTTGTTGATTTTCAAACTTGATTATTGTCCGGAGCATAACTCAAAAAGTATGTAAGGTAGAATCATGAAACTTAATAGGTGGATAGATCTCATTATGGAGAGGTGCAGTGCACAAGAACCGTAACTCTGCCGATCAAATTTTCTGAGTTATTGCCCTTTGTTGAGTTTATAACTTGATTCTTGTCCGGAGCACAACTCAAAAAATATGTAAGGTAGAATCATGAAACTTTACAGGTGAATAGATTTTATTATGGAGAGGTGCAGTGCACAAGAACCGTAACTCTGCCAATCAAGTTCTTGGAGTTATTGCCCTTTGTTGATTTTTACACTTAATTCTTAACCTTGCCTATATCTCATGTTCTTTTACACATACAGCCTTGATATCTCACACATAGATACCTCCTATCAACATCGTTCAGATTTAACCATGACCTTGGACCTTATGACCTTGACCTTGGAGTTTGACCAATTTTGAAAAAATTAAACCCGGCAAATATCTCGTGACCTTTTACAAATACAGCCTTGATATTTCACACATGGACACATCTTACCAAGACCTTTCATAATTGACCATGACCTTGGACTCTGTGACTTTGACCTTGGAGTTTGACCTACTTTTGAAAAACTTTAACCTGACCGATATATCATGTCCTTTTACACATACAGCCTTGATATTTGACACATGGAAACCTCTGACCAAGACCTATCACATACGACTATGACCTTGGACCATGTGGCCTTGACCTTGGAGTTTGACCTACTTTTAAATAAATTAAACTGGGCCTATATCTTATGTGCTATTACACATACAGCCTTGGTATTTCACACATGGACACATCTTACCAAGACCTTTCACATTTGACCATGACCTTGGACCTTGTGACCTTGACCTTGGACTTTGACCTACTTTAAAAAAAACTTTATCTAGCTGATATATCATGTCCTTTTACACATACAGCCTTGGTATTTCACACATGGACACCTACGACCAAGACATTTCACATTTGACCATGACCTTGGACCTTGTGACCTTGACCTTGGTGTTTAACCTACTTTAATAATACATTAATCTGGCCTATATTTCATGTCATTTTACATTTACAGCCTTGATATTTTACACATGGTCACTTCCAACCAAGATATTTCACTTTTGACCATGACCTTGGGCCTTGACCTTGGAGTTTGACCTACTTTAAAAAAAACTTAAACTAGGCCTATATCTCATGTCCTGTTACCTATACAGTCTCAATATTTTACACATTGACACCCCCTACCAAGACCTTTCACATTTGACCATGACCTTGGCCTGTATGTCATTGACCTTTGATTTTTACATACTTTTAGAAATCTTTAACATAGCCTTTATTTTATGTCCTATTACACCTACAGCCTTGATATTTCACACATAGACATCTCCTACCAAGACCTTTCACATTTGACCATGACTTTGAATATTGCAACCTTGACCTTGGAGTTTGACCTACTTTTAAAAAGACTGAAACCAGGCATATATATCATGTCCTTTTACACCTACAGCCTTGATATTTCACACATGGACACCTCCAACCAAGACCTTTCACATTTGACCATGACCTTGACATTTGGCCTACTTGTAAAAACTTTAACCTGACCTATGTTTCATTTTACTTTTAAATATACAGCTTTGATATTTCACACATAGACACCTCCTACCAAGACCTTTCATATGTGACCATGACCTTGGACCTTGTTACCTTGACCTTGGACTTTGACCTACATCAAATGTAGGCCCTTGAGGGGGCATATATGTTTTACAAACATCTCTTGTTTTCATGAGACTGACCATCCACTCTGAGATATTACTGACTGATAAGCACATGTTAATGGATAGTTTATGTAAACAGCTCCTGTACACATTTGATCAGATTTGGGAACTTACCTACTGTGTGGGAAAAAATCAGCTTATCACCATTTCTTGATCAAATGTACACACTCTTAAGTAGTTAATGGTTATGAAGAGTGACTATAATTTATTTTATAAATGATTACAACAGAAACAGATGTTCTTTCAATTTTGTATTGTGCTTAAAATTAAGTGAATGAATAGGAAATAACGAAAATCGGGTAATTAGAATTTATTATTTCTTACAGGCAAAAATGAATGACCTATTTCGAAAGTTATTCTTGTAATTTCGATTGGTTAAAGATAAGGGTTTGTCTCAAACCTAAGGAAATCATGAAATTCTTTAAAAATCAACTAGCATAGAGTCAATTTTTTGAAATGGTTACTCACCAAAAAGTGGGGATGTGGAACGAATGGGCTTATTTGACAAAGAGAAAAAATGAGAAATATCTTTATAAATATTCTCTTTAACCTCTTCCAAAGTGACCAAATTTAGACTTGATCCAATTGAGAAAAGTTGCAGATGACATTGACAATGTGAATGAATTTTTTTTTCTGAAAAGAGAAAACATAGTGAGAAATGAATAAATTGCTTGTCAAAAGAAATTCTTTCATTTTCCACAATGTTTTCTTATCGCTTTCCCAAACAAGACCTGAGGTGCGTTTTTGATCGAGATTTTTTAAGATTTCTCGAGATATTTTAGATAATCCGTTTTTATGAACTAGATTCTGACCGAGTTATTCCAAATGCTCCATACTTCATACAAATGACATCATGATGACGTCATTTGTATGAAGTATTGAGCATTACCATGGTACCAAGGAGCAGTCGGAACAACTCGGTCAATCTCAAGAAATCTCGCTCTAAAGAACGCACCTCTGGTGTTGACTTCCCTGATAAATTTGGCTTGGGAAAACATTGAGGCAAAAGGAGAAAATGCTGATTATTAGCTTTATTCTCCTTTTGCCTCAACATTTTCTGTGCTATATTGTACACAAATATAATCATTTTAAACATCCATTTTGTCATCTCAAGCAGATTTTTATGGTGGTAAAATTTTGCTTTTTTGAAAAGGATAAAAGTGCGTCACAAAGCGCCATTGTTTGGGAATGGGTTAATTATTGGGCCGATTTAGACTTATTTTCTGTTTTCTCATTGCAGGTCCTCTTGATGTAAGACTGGTCTATTTGTTTGAATGAAAATGATTTTTTATGTTTATTGAGGAAAATTATAAATAATTTGTAACCCATACTAACATTTAGGATGGTTATTGATACTGTGATTTCATTGTGACTGAGACTTATACTGTTGTGAACATTGATTCCGCTCTATGTGATTTTAGGATGTGTGTCTTATCATATGTTAGTTTGTGTTAATTGCTGAAGGACATAGTGTGGGAAGGATTACAGAAGTGAAAGGGGCTGGAATTTATTATTGATTTATCCATTTGATGTAAGTACTTGCCTTTATTAATTTTGTTTTGAGTTCACTACTTTTTACATTTAAATCAGGAAGAAACAAAGCTATTTCATAGAGCCTGTCTGTCCATTAATCTGCCAACAGCACAAGTGTTATGTTGCGCTGCTCAAATTTGAATTTGTATGTCCTGGTATCGAAAGATCAGGGGCATTTTGTTTAACTGTTGTCTGCCTGTCTGTCCATCCCTCCATCTATCTCTACGCCTGTCTATATTTAGAGATTGGTAGCATATAATTGTTTTACTGTTGTCAGTCTATTGGTCCATTTGTCTCTCTCTCCAATACCTATTCATGTTAAAAGTTGAAAATGTTATTTTCTCACTAAGTATTATAATTATATACAAATCCCAAATTTGGTATGTAACATTCTTTCCAATGATATATATCTCTTCCATGCAATATTACCTTACTGAGATCATGCTTTAACCCTTATCCTTATTTGATACGCAAACTGTATTATTGGACCAGTTTAAAGTAGGGATGGGAATGATTATTAGGTTAATCGATACTTGATCGAACATCTCTGTATAGATTACCAATTTTACTAATAGATAAATCAGAAAGAATGATATCATATTAAGATAAGTATCCAAAGTCTTATCTTAATATTTTTATGCTCCTGTATGGAAAGATTGGGGGCATATTATTTACTTGTGTCTGTTTGTCTGCCCATCTGTCTGAAAACTTAAAATTTGTCTATTCTCAAAAAGTATTTGACATACAAAGCTCAAATTTGGTATGCAACTTCCTTTAAGTGATATCTATCTGTTCCATGCAATTTGACCTTCCTCAAGGTAATCTGTAAACCCCTATAAACCCTTTAAAGGAAAACTTTACATTTTAGAAAAATGGCCATTTTGGGGCATCTTGTTTCAAAATGAAAATCATTCGTTTTCAACGCTGTACAGTTTGAAAGATAAAATATTGTTGTGTTATTGCAAAAAACCCAACCACAGCCTGATTTAATACCATGTTTTACACTTTCTCAGCACATGTTTTTACATTTTACCCATTTCTTCACAAACCAGAAAGGTGACCAAGTAATGGATTAGTGAAATTGGTATTCCCTACCATCTTTAGTTATAAGTTTACTTTGCATATATGGAGACAGTTTAATCCTATCTTTTAGCATCCATTTAGTTTTCTAAAGTAATTTTTACATCAGATCAGTCTAGATTTTTGCAGTATGGGAGTGGTCTAAGATACCTGTCTTTTCTTTGACAGTGTACTATAAATATTTTAAGGTACTGAAGATGCCACGAAAAAGAAATTGGAAGAAGGCTGAAGTCATGAAGAAAAAGAGAAATACTGAAGATATGATGGATGTGATTGATTTGTCAGATGATAACACTTCCAAGCCTTTAGAGCCGTCTTTGGATAAAGATGAAGAACCATCTCCATGTCTGATGGGTGTCTCTGAAATATCAGGTGGGGGCCTAGCCCGCCCTTTGTCTCCTTTGGGAGTCCCATCTGTGTCCCTAATGGGTGTCTCTGAAATATCAGATGGGGGCCTAGCCCACCCTTTGTCTCCTTCGGGAGTCCCATCTGTGTCATTAGAGGGTGTCTTTAGAGTATCAGATGGGGGACTAGCCCACCCTTTGCCTCTCAGAGGTCCATCTGTGTCTTTGAGAACTAAATATGTGCTTGATGTGCTTGAAAATGTGCTTGATAGTTTACTTGAGACTGAGCTTGATAGTTGGTTAAAACTGAGCTTTACACTGTGCTTGATACTGAGCTTGATACTAAGCATGATACTGATTCTGTGCTTGGATCTATGTTTGAATTTTCTGAAGATCAAACTATACAACCTGACAAAAGAGCATTTGCCATATCTGAATCTTACCTTGACCAAGATTTGTATGTTGCTGGTAGATGCAAGTATAACACAAATAATCCATTTAATTGTACATCATTACTTTTAGGGTCATACAGTCAAAACGACAGAAGATTTTCTGTGTTTTCAAGAGGTAGTCAGTGTACAATGAATGCATTATGTGCTTTGATATATGCACATTTTTCAAGTCTATCAACAGAAATTGATGAAGTTTTGACAGTTGGTGATCAGTTGTATCAAAATGTTTTGCAATCTTTGAAGCAACAAGGTAAATTTAAGAATAGACTTCTTTCCTTTGACGAAATTCCGGATAAAGTTAATGTATTATCAAAACAAGTGCTTGTTCGAAAGGAAAATATTATATCAGGAAATGCTGTTGACCAGCTTGATGATTCTGCATTTCCATCTTTGCACAAATCCTTACAAACCGCCTTTCTAAATGTGCAGTATGTTTTAGTGATGATAGGTGCTATATGCTCTGCAGTGTTTGTCAAGGATGACAGATTCTGGCTTTTCGATTCACATTCACATGGAAATGATGGAATGCGTGATCCAGATGGTAAATCATTGTTGATATCTTTTTTCTTCTCTTGATGAAATAGTTACCTTTTTGTATGCTATGTATGAGAGTATGGATATTGAATTGACTTCTCCGTATGAGGTTTTGCCTCTACAATTTACTTGCTCACAAGACAGGGATAAACTTCACTCAAATTTGTTATTGAAATACTTTGAGGATCAAAGAAAAAGGAATGATATTAAATCAAAAAAGCAATCAATAGATCATGAAAGTCTTTCAATCAATGATGACAGAAAAGAATATTTTAGAAAATATAGACAAGCTAAACGTTCTGATTCTTTGTTCAAAGAGAGAGAAAAGGTAATTCAGAATAAATCAAAGCGAAAAGCTAGAGGTGATAAGGATTTTAAAGAGAAAGAGAAAGGAATTCAAATTAAATCGAAACAAAAAGCAAGAAGCGACATGGTCTTTAAAGGGAAGGAAAGAGAGAATCAATCCACATACAGGCAAAATATGAGAAATGATTTGCATTTTAAAGAGAAAGTGAAAGGAATTCAAAATAAATCAAAACAAAAAGCAAGAAGTGATATGGTCTTTAAAGAGAAAGAGAAAGGAATTCAGATTAAATCAAAGCAAAAAGCAAGAAGTGATATGGTCTTTAAAGAGAAAGAGAAGGGAATTCAGATTAAATCAAAACAGAAAGCAAGAAGTGATATGGTCTTTAAAGAGAAAGAGAAAGGAATTCAGATTAAATCAAAGCAAAAAGCAAGAAGTGATATGGTCTTCAAAGAGAAAGAGAAGGGAATTCAGATTAAATCAAAACAAAAAGCAAGAAGTGACATGGTCTTTAAAGAGAAAGAGAAGGGAATTCAGATTAAATCAAAACAAAAAGCAAGAAGTGACATGGTCTTTAAAGAGAAAGAGAAGGGAATTCAGATTAAATCAAAACAAAAAGCAAGAAGTGATATGGTATTTAAAGAGAAAGAGAAGGGAATTCAGATTAAATCAAAACAAAAAGCAAGAAGTGACATGGTATTTAAAGGGAAGGAAAGAGTTAATCAGTCCACATACAAGCGAAATATGAGAAGTAATATGGGTTTTAAAGAGAGAGAGAAAGAAATGCAAAAAAGTTCAAAACGAAAAGCAAGAGAAGATATTTTGTTTAAACAGAAAGAAATCCAATTCCAGAATGCATCAAAACAGAAATCACGGTCAAATCCTATTAATTTAGAGATAGAAAGAATTGTCAAACAGGGTGCTCGATCAAAAGATGGTTTAAGAGAAGCAGAGAAGCGGAGGGATAGAGACAGAAAATGCTTAAAAAGAAAGTCAACAGAGTATAGACAAAATGAAAGCTCAAGTGCTAAAAGAAAAAAATATGGAGGTGATATAAATGAATGTATAACTTTATTTCATGATAGTATAAAGGTTGGACCTCAATATATTTGTTCCTGTTGTAAGCAAACTTGGTTCAAACAAAGTGTATGTAATATCGCAACTATGAAAGATGTGATTGATTCAAAATATTTAACTGGTACATTATCAGTAGATGATTCAGAATGGATATGCTCTACTTGCAGAACAAATCTGATGAAGAGAAAGGTTCCAAGATTATCTGAAGCAAATGGAATGATATGGCCTGAAAAACCAGATGTCTTACATTTGTATCCACTTGAAGAAAGACTGATTGCTTTACGCATACCTTTTATGCAAATTAGAGAATTACCAAGAGGTCGTCAGTATTCTGTTATAGGCAATGTTGTGAATGTACCTGTTGACATTCAACCTGTTGTGAATACCCTTCCTAGACCATTTGATGAAAATGTAACTGTAGCAGTTAAGCTTAAGAAGAGGCTGTCTAACAAATCTTGTGCATTTACAGAGAATGTTAGACCATTTCGTGTTCTAATAGCTTTACACTGGTTAATGAAAAACAGTGCTTTGTATGCAAATTCATCTGTGACAATTGATAAAGAATGGGTTTCACGTGTAACAAGAGAGTGTGAAGAAACTGTATAAGAATTCTTTTCATCTGCCAATAATTCATCAGATATTGATAAAATGGCTTTTGATAAGCATGATGATGGTGAATGTGAAAATGTGTATGATTCAGATACGGAAGAAAATGTACAAGAAAATGTTGGAAACATTGACACACTTGTTGATGATGGGGATCTTGTATAAAATTTTTCATGACATTAAACATGCAAGACACACAGCACTGAAATGCCATGTCCTCTTGGCCTAGCTATAGGTTTTAATCGCTTTCAAAAAATCGTGAAGCGTTTATTTGATTGGCCAGATGAAAAAGTCATAGAAGATGACCCCTAACTGGTGCCTTTCAGATTTTACCCTAAGTCCTTATCTATCTATGTATATATACATGTATATACTGCCTAACTCCCCTTATAGGTATTACTGGTACGTAAAGTTAACATTAGATTTTAATCAGATTGAAAAGTATTTAGAATTGTCTAGAATTTTCGGTACACACAATCCAGGATTATGATCTGGACACAGGGAACTTTTCTCTAGAGTTGACATCCATTTGTTCCATCCTGGAAAATACTATCCTGTACCTGTTAAATAGAGAGAGGAAATATATTATCATGTATGTAACCAAGTGTCATTGTTTGGGAAAGAGTTAACACAATGACACTTTTGACGCCTCAAAAGATAAAGAATTTGGAAACCAGTGGCCGTATTCACCAACATTTCCAGTTTTACCGCATTACAATCCTTCTGATTGAAGCATTACAATCCTTCTGGTCGAACGAGAAGTATGTCTCGGCCAATGGAATGGATAATTGTGTATTTTTGAAAGGTAACTTGTAATTAGAATGGTTGATCAATACCACCACAAGTCTTGTTTGGGAAAGGGTAAATAATAGTGATTTGCATGACCAATTGATGATAGGTGTTGTTTGGGATAGGATTATGTTAATAAAATTATTAATTATTGAATAAAATTAATTAAAAATGTCGTCTTGTTTATTTCTTTTCCATGCACATATTCTCAGGACGACATTTTTGCTTATCAAGGATGAGTAATCTTGTGGCTCAGATTGGATGTTTTGATTTGTATTGGTGTGTATATTCTGTTTTTATTCGGGAGACAGGGCGTAGCCTAGTAAACGGTTCATTACATTTAAGCTTGAGGAGAATCAGCCTTCTCGGTAAGCGGTAAATCTTCGTTAATATTGCAAAACATTATAACTACAGCGTGAACCAAGCTGTAGTTACGATGTGTTATAACAACACATTTCACAATCGCACAGTCTTTCAATTTCGAAACGTGTTCATGCTCGTGCCGCACGCTTTTCTCTTATATTAACCAAGGTATCGAGAAGTAAACTCGTCGAATAACCTCCTTGCTTAGCCACACCCTGAAAGGTGAATAAAAACGGAATATAAGATGCTAGGAATGCTTGGTTACATGCATTGGCCATCAATTTAATTGAAAAGTTATTTGTTCAATATCACCTTCGCAATTAATGGCACTCGTCATACACTCAAAATGATGAGAGTTTAAATTTTCTTAATGAGAGACGTTGCAGACGAAGTTAGTTTACAAGAAAAAATGTTGTACACTTACTGTTTATCCTCTATGGTAATTAGAACAGTTCCTCGTGGATTACGTTTATAACTGGCCTCTATTGTTTTACTGACGCTTTCTGTGTATGATCTCCATGTCCCATCCGAGTCCTGCCACGCCCATTTATACTCTTTATTGGATTCTTCCTCTACAAAACGTGACGATATAGAAGGAAGAGGAGAAAATGATGGGTTTATGTTTATAGCATATCCTGATTGTTATATACTTTCTGTTTATGAAATCCATGACCCATTCTACCAAGAAAGACCTAAAATAAAATGTGAATTTTCATTCACTTGAAATTGCCGTCTGCAACATCTTTGAATTTGAACCACTCTCAAATTTTGCCGTCTGGTAATGGGTCAAGAAATCATTTTAAATCTACCTGAATTCTGTTTGTTCCTTCTGTTCAACTCATCAATGTTGGGTTCTTTTCCTTTTTCAATAATGTTTGGTGTTGACTGGTGGCTGGATGCATTGGGCTGACTGAAATAAGATAATGATGTATATGACTTATTTGAAAAATCATTGTATTTTCAAAAAAAATGGTCTATACCGATCAGAAAAAATGAGCTGATTTTTTTGTTGTTTTTCTCTTTAGTTGATATCATTTTTATGAAAAGTACAAGGATTCTACATATAAGTAATGTATCAGAGGAAATAGCCTTGTACTGTGGGGTACATGCAACAATCATTTTAAAAATTGGTGCAGAAATAAGAAAGTTATGTAAAAATACCCGAGGCGGGGCTAATTTGGCTATGCTTTTCATCCCATAATGCACAATCCCCACCATGATACATATCAAATCAAAAAGCTTTAAAACGTGAAATAAAGACTTACATGATTTCGAGATCAAATCGTCCATTGAGTCCATAGTTGTAAAATGCTTTACTCCCATCATAGTCCCAGCGTACCTGAAAAATATATAATTTTAGAATAGAACTGGAATATGAAAAAAGATGGCATTTCGGCTCATCATATATCCAGATCAGCCTGCACATAAGTGTAGTCTGATCAGGATCTATGCAGCTTTCTTAAAGTATCTTTGTTTATAGCTGTAAAATGCCTTACTCCACTTTGGCTGCAGTGCACCTGAATAATGGTAAAATATATTTTAGATTAGTCCAAATTCAAAGATGATGCAGACAACAAATTTTAGTGAAAGAAATTGTACATTCTTATTGTCTTTCTATGTACAGTTCTAGCAACTATTGTGGGAAATGAAGAAATCGCATGCAACAAAAATTTCTTCTGTTCCCACTTTGTTTTCTTGCCTTTATCTTGTGGGTCGTTATAATATATAATGTAAAAATGTAAATTTAAACAACCATAATGATATCAATGGGCCGAGTAAAGAAAAAAAACATTGCCTATCCTGACGAAATCTCTGAAAAAGGTATGCAGGTTTGATATCCGTAATGAGCAAACCTTGCAAAAATTATCGAGACAAAAAGTGCTGACAACCAGCATTTTTCCTCCATTTACTTCAATTTTTATCTGTATTACTTTGTTCACAAAGTCTTTCTATATTGCAATCCAATTTGTGTTTTTCAGCAGCTTTCAAATTGGAACTGATCCGATTTTTGCTGTTTGGGAAAAGCTAATACAAGTATACTTACCGCTACACGCCCCTCCTCTTGCACCATAAACACAGAACCCTCATTGCCAGGTTTACCATCTTGGTCTCCATAAGTCCAGTCTTTTCCTGGAAAACAATTTCCATGAACAAAAAACAAGTTTAGCGGCCTTTTTGCTCTGTGAAAAAAAATGCGAAATTTTGGAGAGAGCATAAAAATTATATAGTTGCCATGCTGTTCATCCGTCTGGCCATGGCCCCTTCCCTAGGAATGGACCTTTGCCAGTTTTTTGTCTTCTATTCTGGCCCCTTGCCCAAGTTTAGTGACATGTCCATCTGTCTGAAGCCAGTTCTCCATAACCATTTGACCCATGGCACTTCATATATATGAACTTCCTGAAACATTTTTTAAGAAACTACGTAATGCAGTTGAGGCTGCATCACAGAAAAGGGAACATGAATGCACAAATTGTTTTTTCTCAAATTTCTTTTGATCTAATTGTCAGAATTTAATTAAACTTAAACCAGATAAGTAATTAATCAGATGTTCTAGTAGGTCGTACACCTTTAATATTCTATGTGCAAAAAATGTGTCATGGAAAAAGAGGACTTGATGTTTGTTTTTTTGTGACATTCAAATACTCTTATTATTACTAGGTTTTTATTGGTAAAAATCATTATTAACCAGCGCTTTTAAATATTTTCTATATTACTTTTCAAAGAACTGGACATGGCACATACATGTATATTGACAGAAAATGTAAATCATGATTCTTTAAGAAAAAGATTGGAAAATAATTGGTAAACAATAGACCAAGTTGAATCAGCCACTCCAATTTAAGGATTGTCCAGTTGCAAAGCTGCTGCAGATGACATAATAGGTGGTGATAAAAGTAGGAAATATGTTTAATATTGTAAATAAAACATTGAGGCAAAATGATATTATAAAATGCTGATCATCAGTATTTTCTTCTCTTGCTTCAATTTCAAGTCTTGTTTTGTGAAATGTTTAATCAAGGTAAACTGCACACCCAAGATTCGATAAACCACTTAACTTCACAGTATCTTTCATCCTAGGGCAATTAATTCATATCCGATTACTCGGAGTTCCTTCACCTTTTCTATGTCATAAATGTTGGTGATTTTCTCCCGGAGAGATCCTTCCGCTATCGGCCCGTCCCACGTATGATAGGTAAACAAACTAGATTCTGAAGTTACCTTAAAGTTAACAGCTTTGATCTTAGCCAGTCTTTGTGGATTGCCTGTGACTAGTTCAATACTTTCACAACTTCCAGATGTTCCCTTTAAGCGTGATGAGTTACAAATATTAAGTTCAATCTTCCACTTAATAACATATTACCTCTTTTTACCCTACATCCAAGAGCAATCAACTCATCTTTCAGTACTCGGAGTTCCTTCACATGTTTTATGTCATCAAGGTCAGTGATTTTCTCTCGAAGAGATTCTTCAGTTGATGGCCTATCCCAGGTAACTCCAATTCCTGAAAAACATGTAACGAGACAATGAAAGGTTGGATGGGAATTACACTTCCCAGAGGACAGTTCAAATTAATTTTTCACCGATAAACTTGGTATAAACAAAAATCAAAAGTATGTTTACAGTAGTAATAGTCTTACCATTTTAAAGGGATTCAGTATGACTCCGTAATAAAGGTGTTTGGCGAATCATATCAGCATAAAGGTTATTAGTTATATATAATGTCCTACTTGCATTACCTTCTTAGTCTTTGTGCAGGTAAGCATGATGATCATTTTACTTGAGCAATAAAAAAATACATAATATATCATGAAAACAAAAGAAAACTTACCATCTTTGAAATGTTTAGTGACTGTACCACACAGAATACTCTGTTTTTTCTTCACTCTACTACCTAAAGTAGGGAACACAGGGTTTTCATATCCAGGGCTGAAATCCTCACTGTCACCACCCCCTTCACGCTTGTGAGTCTTTAGAAACTCATCTATCTGAGCCTGTCATAAAAACATGAAGGAACAATTTTAAGACTTAATTATTATCATAGCCTGTCATAAAAACATGAAAAACAATTACTATTAATTAAACGACACAATAGTTTTATGAAATTTCCATGCTTTAAGCATTCCTAACCATCCTAATGGAGAAAGTTTTGGAAAAAAATTCAGACAAAAGAAGAAAACGGTGCATTTTCTCCTTTTCCCTTAATGTATTCTATGCCCTGAAAAGTTTTCCATTACCTGTCTGCCTAGAGTAGGGTACACACTGTTTTCAAACCCCACACATTCTTGCCATCCCGCCCCTCTTTAAGGTATTAATTTTTCTCAAATGCATCATTGCACCTTGTCTCTTGATAAAAGTTTAGAAGCAACCGCTAACTTTCTATCACATACCTGATCATCTGGATCCACATGAAGTACATCAACCATCAGTTGGTGAAGTTCTTTTGACTGGCCAAAACTACACGCCTTCAACTAGAAAATAAACCACAAACAAACGCTAAATATCTAGCTGTTTTGGTAAGGCATAAGGTACATCTTACTTTCAACAAGCATGATAATCGGTATCAATGTTATCGAACATCAACCGTCAGTTTGTGAAGCTCTTTTGACTGTTCAAACCTACACGCTTCAACTGGAAAACATGTATGAACTGTCGATTTCTAACCGTTTAGATAAGGGTTACATTTTGTAATGATAATACAGTCGACACTCGTTGTGTCGAAGTCAGAGGGGCCGTCAAAATACCTCGACATATCCGGAGTTCGACTAGATCTAATCCGATTTTGATTATTTTAGATAAAAAACGATATTTAACCATTTATGATGGGCATCATATGTGTCCATGATTGAAATTTAGTAGGAAAAGGAAAGAAATTGCTCGAAACGAGCAATTTCTGTCCTTTTCCTACTTAATTTCAATGGCTGTATTTGTTTTGGAATTCATTTTGATATCCATATGTAGAGGATGGGACATGACTTTCACTTCGACTTAAGCGGAATTTCGACTTATCCGATGTCGAGATAACGAGTGTGGACTGTATTATGACTTCCAACTTTCAACAAATATGATTGACTGAATCTACACAGAACATCAACCGTCAGTTGATGGAGTGCTTTGGACTGTCCAAAACTACATGCTTTCAATTAGCAAAACAAAACAAGAATTGTCAGAGAATTGTCAGATAAAAGTAATGCTCCATACAATGGTATCATGTATTAGTCAGTTCTTTGGACTTTCCAAAACTACATACATTCAACTGTAAATGATACAAAGATCAGTTGTTGGTTAGAGCTGCGTCTTTACCACTTATCACCAGGGGTTGTCCTTAGACCAGGCATTTTAGAGCTCCAATCTAGTCTGATTACACTCAGGAATGCACATTTATATAAATATGTAAGCTTTGCTATTCCTTGTATAAACTGTAACAATCAAAGGACATACGGTCCTGCAAGTAGCCATGACATATTTAACCTTTTCCCAAACAAAGCCTGGTTTTGATGTCCCTAATAGAAAAGGCTTGGGAAAACATTGAAACAAAAGAAGAAACTGCTGATAACCAGCAGTTTCTCCTTTTGTCTCAATATTTTCTGTGCCATATTTTACACAAATCCTATCTTTAATAACATCCATTTGACATTTTATGACAGTTTTTGGAGTGGATCACCCTAAAATTTTGCGTTTGGGAAAGGGTTAAGTCTACTCACATAGTTCCTGAAAGTTTTACATTCTGACTTCCAGTCTTCCGGACCAATAATCTTTCCTCCTGTTTCTTCTGTCAGTGACTCAAGAGTATTCTGAAAAAAAACACACACACACAAAATTGAATTAATCATATCCCCTTAGTTTTGGAAATCACCAAATTCAAAGTTGCTCAACCTGTCACATTCATTTTAGCAAATGAAACATTGTAACTTTAATATACTATGATATTTTTACCATAGAAAAAACTCTATCCCATGTTTAAAGAATTTACATAAAATTTTTCACTTTTCTCTCCATGTTTTCGGCCTTAAATGTAATATATTATCTGTTTTATAGAACAATTATTTTGGTGCCAGAACAAAAGGAGAGTTTAAATTTGCCTCCTTTTGGAAAGGGTCAAGCGTAACGTTATGGATACAAAATTGCTTTAGTTACCATATCAAATTCCCCCACGGGTACAGCATGTATTGTAAGATGGTATTCTTTGTGGAGAAGGATGGCATGTTTTGTTACTTTTTCATGCTCCTGAAACAAACAGCATCAACACAAAAATAATTAGCATTGCATACATTTTTCCAAAATGGCAACAAGACTGGGCAAGAAGTTATAGACTGTTCAAAATTGAGAGCTGTTGTCGATAAAAAATGGATGTTAATACATACATGTATATGGCCTATGAAAAATATAGCAAAGAACAAAATTGAGGCAAAAAGGGCAAATAGCATTTTCTTCTTCTGCCACAATGTTTTTCTTGGCTTTTTCAATTAGAGTCATCATACAAGGCCTTATCTGGAAAGGTTTAAGCGAGAGCATGATGAATTTTTTCTCTAAAATTAAGTAAAACAAAAAATACTGGAGCCAAACAAGCAAATAAAAGTTTCTTGTCAGTGAAACTATGGATTTCCTAGTTGCAACTCTTCCTGCACTGGTTTTCAAAAAATCCATCAAACCTGCCAGTGTGTTACCACTGCACCAACCCCCTCCTTCCCATAACTAGAACTGTCGCAAAGCGGATGAATACCCCCCACTAGGGCCTTGTCACTGAAAAAGCGCTATCAGTCAAAACTAATGACTGGATCAACATGAAAATTGCAGGTGCACAACTTCATATGATAGGAAACATCCTGATAAAATTTCAGAAAAATTGGTCAAAAACTGTGGGAGGAGAAGAGGACACAAGATTATGTCCCCCCCCCCTCACCCATAAAAAACTTCAAAGTGGCATAACTCTAAAACTAATGACTAGATCAAGATGAAAATTGCAGGTGCACAACTTCATATGATAGGGAACCTCCTGATAAAATTTCAGAAAAATTGGTCAAAAACTGTGGGAGGAGAAGAGGACACAAGATTATGTCCACGGACGGACGGACGGACGGACAGACGGACGGACAACCTGATTCCAGTATACCCCCCATAACTTTGTTGTGGGGGGTATAAAAATCTATTAATACTATTAGGAGACAGGTGATTTGGTGAGAGAATTCACAGCTTTCTGCTGCCTACTCATGTTATATAGGGACACCCATAACCGTAACAAACAAAGACACAATCAATCAACAAATAACATTCTTAAATGAGATAATGCTCCCATCGCTGAAATAACAATCGATTAGGAAAGAAATCTACTATATTTTGAAAGGGAGATAATCATGTTTAATAAGAGGAGACAACATTATATGATTAACCCTCTCCCAAACAAGACTTGGTTTTGACGCGCTTAATAGAATATGCTTGGGAAAACATTGAATCAAAAGAAGAAACTGCTGATAACCAGCAGTTTCTCCTTTTGTCTCAATATTTTTAGTGCCATATTTTACACAAATTATTATATCTTTAATAACATCCATTTTGTCATTTGTGGCAGTTTTTAGCTCACCTGAGCACGAAGTGCTCGAGGTAAGTTATTGTGGTCACTTTTTGTCCGGCGTCCGTCCGTCCGTCCGTCAACATTTGGGGTGTTTACACTCTAGCATCCACAAAAGTTACTCAATCTTGATCAAACTTGGCCAAAACAAGTATGATCATAAGTTCTCGGACAAGTTCGATTATGGGCCTGATCGGACCAGAAAGTGCGGGGTTATCTGCCCTTGAATGTCAAAAAATGCTGTTTTTAAGTTTGTTTACTCTCTAGCATCTACAATTATTGATCAATCGAGACAAAACTTGGACATAATGTTGGAGACCATAAGATCTTGGATGAGGTCAATTTTCAGTCTGATCTGACCAGAAAGATGAGAGTTATGTGCCCTTGAATTGGGCAAAATTGCCACTTTTTTGCTGTATTCAAAAGAGTTAGTCTAAGGGAAGGAACTCTGACACTACTTTACTTCAGTATAAGTAGAGTTATCTAGTTTGATAGAGAATATAAATAGATTTACACTCTTATTAACCCATTACCAAACAACAAAATTTTAGCCTAGTCCAAAATCATAGGTGTTGCAGACGACAAGTTCCATTGAACAAAATTTAACATTTTTTGGTCTTTCTTGGTAGAAAACATTGTGGGTAATGAAGAAATTGTTTGTCACAATGTTTTCCAAAGCCTTTATTTTGTGGGGCATCCAAAAGCGCCAATGTGTGGGAAAGGGTCAATCAAGACAAAACTTGGACACAATGTTGGGGACTTTAAGATCTCAGATGAGTTTGATTTTCAGTCTGATCTGATCTGAAAGTCAAGAGTTATGTGCCCTTGAATTTGACAAAATAGCCATTCTCGGCTGTTTTCAACATTTTTTACGCTCTAGAATCTACAATTATTATTCAATCAAGACAAAACTTGGACACAATGTTTTGGACCATAAGATCTGGGATTAGTTTGATTTTCAGTCTAATCTAATCAGAAAGTCAGGAGTTATGTGCCCTTGAATTTGACAAAATTGCTGTTTTTTACTGTTTTCCACTTTGTTTACACACTAGAATCTACAATTATTGACCAATCAAGACAAATCTTGGACAAAATGTCGGAGACTATAAGATCTCAGGTAACTTCGATTTTCAGTTTGATCTGATTAGAAAGTCAAGAGTAATGTGCCCT
Organism: Fragum sueziense; assembly: GCA_963680895.1. Classification (NCBI taxonomy): domain Eukaryota; kingdom Metazoa; phylum Mollusca; class Bivalvia; order Cardiida; family Cardiidae; genus Fragum; species Fragum sueziense. Next base: position 60,923,320 of record OY804598.1, on the reverse strand, counting down.
TGAATTTGATAAAATTGCTATTTTTGGCTGTTTTCGACCTTGTTTATACTCTAGAATCTACAATTATTTATCAATCAAGACAAAACTTGAACACAATGTTGGGGACTATAAGATCTTGGATGAGTTTGATTTTCAGTCTGATTTGACGAGAATGTTGAGAGTTATGTGCCCTTGAATTTGACAAAATTGCCATTTTTCGGCTGGTTTCGACCTTGTTTACATTCTAGAATCTACAATTATTGATCAATCTATACAAAACTTGGACACAATGTTTGGAACCATAAGATCTCATATGAGATTGATTTTCAGTCTGATCTGATCAGAAAGTCGAGCGTTTTGTGCCCTTGAAATTGACAAAATTGTTGTTTTCGGCTGTTTTCGACCTTGTTTATACTCTAGAATCTACAATTATTTATCAATCTAAACAAAACTTGGATACAATCAGGGCTTAGCAGATAAGTGGAGGTGAAGACATACTAACATTGTTTTTTCGAATTCAAATCCTATGTTGTGGGTACTCACTTGAATCGTCTCGACGAGACGATACAAATGAGTACCTACAACATAGGGTTGGATGATCACTGACAGCAGTATTGCAGTTTGAAAAGTCACCACCCCCTCTTATCTGGAGCCCTGTACAATGTTTGGCACCATAATTTAGATCTTGGATGAGTTAGATTTTCACAACCTTATTGACCATAAGTTCTTTTTCAGTCTTAAAGTAATAAATATTAATTGAATTGAACAAAAGTGTTGCTCATATCATTTAGGTTCAGGTGAGCGATATAGGACCATCATGGTCCTCTTGTTGAAGTGAATCACCCTAAAATTTTGTTGGTTGGGAAAGGGTTAATAAGAGGAGACAACAATGTTTGATAAAGGCAGACAACTCACAACTTTCGTTTCATCTTCTGTACATGAGTCTGCACCAGCTATAAAAGAAGCATGAGTCATCTTACATAAAATCTCTCGTCTCTTAAAAAATTCCGACCAAATACCTAATTGTTGGTGACATTCAAAAACGCAGTGGTTAAATTTGAAAATGTCGTACCTACAGCTTTTTCAAGCTATAGGTACGACATTTTCAAATGTAACCAACAAAATATACTTCCCTTTATTAAAGGGAGGTAATTATATTAACAAAGGGAGACAATAACTTACTATTTTGGTTTCATCTTCTGTACAAGAATCCGCACCAGCTATAAAAGAAGCAGGAGTCATCTTACATAAAATCTCTAATCTCTTAAAAAAATTCCAACCAACTACCTAATCGTTGGTGACGTTCAAAAACGTAGTGGTTAAAGGATGGGTTGCAATAAGGGGTCAAAAAATAGATTTTCTTTAAATTTCGTGGATTGATAGGGTTACATAATATCTTTAATTTGTATGTGCAAAAAATCTGGTTTCGGCTTATTTTTCGAGATATGGGTAAATAAAGTGGGTGGGGTAAGATGGACTGAAACACAGTAGGGGTTATTCTAAGTCGCATATCTTTTTTATTTTTAGCCCAAGATGCGTGAAAATTTGTATGCATGTTTTGTGATATATGCATTAAACATTTATGGGCTTATATTTGATATTCCATGTTTATCTTTTCCGTAATACTCATTCTTCTTTCTTTCGAAGAATTTCGCTATTTTTTAACGACCAACTTTACCAAACTATCTCCACACGTTTTATTTGAAACCCGATTTCTATTAAACTTTACAGATATATTGTCCAGATATTAATGTATCTTTGTGTGAAATTTGAAAGAAAAGCATTGGCCCGTTGTTGAGATATTTGACCTTGACCTTCAAAATGACTTCAAAACTATGGAAATGCCAAAATGTGATAGTTAAAGCGCCAATTTTATTCATAAGGATTGGAAACATGGTTTCTTTTTATTACTCCTAATGATTTTCGTAGCAATATTTATTTTTTGTATCGTACAACCCATTCGGAAGAATGGGAAAGAAAAGAAATTATTTTTACTTCTCAGTTTTCTTATCAAACTAAATATTGCAAATGAAACATGTCTACGCGGAAAGAGCTGTGATTAATATTACTACCACAGGTGAGTGAAATTAAATATTAGCATTATTTTGAGACTGCTAGAACTACCAAAGCTTTATATGCAACTTGAATTGTCTAAGAGTTTATATTCGTTCACCCATTTTATGATGGACAAGAATTATCAATTTGCTAGGAGAAAACTAATCATTTTCAGATTGTATTATGTGGTTATAAAGAAGACGCATTGTGAATGATTTTACTAAAAGACCAAATGTGCTACAATTAATTAACTTAAGCTAAATATTTATATAACGTTATATAATATCAACAAAAAGAAAATAATGTTAAATGTATAGACATGCCTTAAACAAATATCTGTCTATCAATGATTTCATTACATGAAATGACCGGGTAACTCTGAGAGGTGACCAAGTTTATTATATTGATTATATCAATTTTAACGGTAAAATCATACAATAAAAACCCCAATCATGTGTGAAATGCATTCTTTTATGAATGGGCTGTCACACGCCATTCAACCCTAACCATTTTCCCAACAATGCGTAGTTTTAACGGACATTCCCGAATTTGATGTTATTTTGAAGGTCAAGGTCAAATATCTCAACAACGGGCCAACACTTTTCTTTCAAATTTCACACAAAGTTACATTAATATCTGGATAATACATCTATAAAGTTTCATAAAAATCGTGTTTCAAATAAAACGTGTGGAGATAGTTTGGTAAAGTTGGTCGTTAAAAAATAGCGAAATTTGGCGAAAGAAAGAAGAATGAATATTACGGAAAAGATATAAATGGAATATCTAATGTAAGCCCATTAATGTTTAATGCATATATCACAAGACACGCATACAAATTTTCACGCATCTGGGGCTAAATATAAGAAAGATAAGCGACTTAGAATTATCCCTACTGTGTTTCAGTCCATCTTACCCCACCCACTTCATTTACCCATATCTCGGAAAATAAGCCGAAACCAGATTTTTTACACATACAAATTAAAGATATTATGTAACCCTATCAATCCACAAAATTTAAAGAAAATCTATTTTTTGACCCCTTATTGCAACCCATCCTTTGAAAATGTCGTACCTACAGCTTATTCAAGCTGTAGGTACGACATTTTCAAATGTAACCAACAAAATATACTCTCCTTTATTAACCCATTACCACACAATGACTCTTTTTGACTCCCCACAAAATAATGGCCATTGAAAACATCATGGAAAATGAAGAAATTGCTTGTGACAAGCAATTTCTTCATTTCCCACAATGTTTTCCATACAAAAAGACCTTAGAATTAAAAATTCGATTGACTTGAAATTGTCGTCTGCAGGATCTTTCAATTTGAACCACCCTAAAATGTTGTCGTTTGGTAATGGGTTAAAGGGAGGTAATTATGTTAACAAAGGGAGACAATAACTTACAATTTTGGTTTCATCTTCTGTACAAGAATCGGCACCAGCTATAAATGAAGCAGGGGTCATCTTCCCGTCACTCAGTAAGTAAACCCTAGGATATATCTTGTAACCATTGGAAGAAAACACAGTTCCTGTAGAAAACAAGATCCGTCAGAGACGGACAATGCTCCAAGAATAAGGCATTGTCACAATAAATATATGCCATGCAGAGCTAATATAAAGCTAACAAATGTTAAGCCCCCGTTTTCCATGACATATTTTGTATACGCAAATCTTAAATAGTTTATTGTCAAGGGCATCTGATTTGCTACTGAAATATGAAATTTCATCAAATTCTGACCATTAGACTAGGAGAAATTAGAGAAAAACTGTATTTAACCTTAAGTCCCCTTTTTCCATGACGAGGCCTCAAATCCAAAAACCGGGAAAAGTACATCGGCATTATGTCATAGGGAGTTCACATGGTAAGTTTCATTTGATTTGGCCTGAGGGTTATGGAGAAATCACTTCGGACGGACGGAATGACGGACAGACAAAGCGGCGACTATATGCTCTCCCTTCGGGGAGCATAAAAAATCATTTAGATCTATTTCAATTCAAACAAACAAGAGTTTTCCGCGGACAATGTAGGAGGTATACACATCTGTGTGTGAAATATAAAAGCATCTCTAATGATGCATGAGATATAGACTAGATTTAAGTTTTTTAAAGGAAGATCAAACTATGTCCTCCTTGTTGTAATGTCATATACAATCATTAACACTGTCCTCAATGTTTTCTTGTAACAATATCTTGATGTTAGGGTAACTTGTTAACCAAGTTTTTTACTCACCAGCACCTAATATGGCTGCCCATGTCATTGTGAGTCCTGCAAACATGGGAGTGGGGCCTCCTGGCTGTAGGCGATCTGAAATATATTAATAAATAGTTTCTAATGAATGGTTGCTAGTGTCTCTGTAAAATCTAACCAATTTCCAAATAACACTTGATTTTCAGAATCCAGAAAAGAAATTGTAAGTCTATGACATTTAGAGAACAGAAAGAATTGCTCATAATTAGCAGGGGCGGATTCAGGATTTTCGGTTAGGGGGGCGTAACATCATAAAGTTGGATACATCCGAAAACGCCGTACATACAGATTATTAAAGCTATATTTACATCAGCTTTAAACGTAATCCGAGTCTTCTCTGATGTAAATACGCTCTTTGATATTTTGATTTTTCGCTATTTTCGTAAATAGCGAAAAATCAAAATATCAAAGAGTGTATTTACATCAGAGAAGACTCGGATTACTTTAAACGTAAACTATGATATGTCGTATTTCTGTTCTCATAACAATTTAAAAGACAAAATATTTTGATAAAGGAATGATAGTATAATTTCAAGGATATACACGTAGATATAAACTTGTGATCAAATTAAAAAGCTCAATCGCAATAGCCAGAACTCCATTAATGAATGAAAGGAAGTTGCATACCAAATTTGAGCTTTGTATGTCAAATACTTTTGGAGAAAAGGCAAATGTTAAGTTCTCGGAGTAAAATGTAAAGTTTTCGTAGAGTAAAGGGTTGATAAGGGTTAACGCATGACCTTGAGGAAGGTCAAATTGCATGGAACAGATAGCTACCGTTGAAAGAAAGTAACATACCAAATTTGAGCTTTGTATGTCAAATACTTTTGGAGCAAAGGCCAATGTTAAGTTTTCATGTTAAGTTTTCGGACGGACAGACGGACGGACAGACAGACGGACATGAGTAAAACAATATGCCCCGATCTCTTGATACGGGGGCATAAAAAAGCACGTGTCATTTTCCATTTTCTCGTATTTCGCCACATTATTTCTATTGGTGTGCGTGATGGGGAGGGTTTGGGAGGGGTGTACCCTCCCTTCGTGTGAGAAAATTTTCAAAAAGAAAGACGAAATGGTACAATTTCCGGAACATCCAGACCTATTTAATCGTTTCTTCAATAGGCCTATATCATATATTGCATAAACCATATCTAAATCTACAATTTATCATAGGTAACACAATTTTTCGGGTGTTTTTTACACCATGATACATATTGGTGTGCCAGTTGGGGAGGGTTTGGGAGGGTTGTTCCCTCCCTGTGCGCGAGATTTTCTTGTAAAACAAAGACGAAATGGCACAATTTTCGGGACACGCAGACCTATTCCTTTGCCTCTTAAATAAACCTATAACTTATAATGATATATCATATCTAAACTTACAAATTAATTCGCAGAGGCAACAGTTATTTTTTTCACCATGTTTCATATTGGTTTTTATTTTCGGGGAGGGTTTGGGAGGGGTGTCCCCTCCCTCCGTGTGAGAAAATTTTCAAAAAGAAAGACGAAATGGTGCAATTTCCGGAACATCCAGACTTATTTAATCGTCTCTTAAATAGGCCTATACCATAAATTGCATAAACCATATCTAAATCTACAATTTACCATAGGTGACACAATTTTTCGGGTGTTTTTTACATCATGATACATATTGGTGTGCCTGTTTGGGGAGGGTTTGGGAGGGTTCTTCCCTCCCTGTGCGCGAGATTTTTTTAACAAGAGGACCCTGAGGGCCCTAAATCGCTCACCTGAGTTATGTTTTAATAATGCCAAATAACTTTGCATATGTTACACATTGTTGTCTCAGGGAAGAATTTGGCCATGTAGTTTCAGAGGACATGTTGTTTACAGAAATTGATCAGCTTTTATGACATTTCCCATTTTCTGATGCCACAGCAACAAGAGTTTCATAGATTTCAATTCTTTTAGCAATTTTTATAAGGGACTACTGAAGGAACATTTCTGCCAATTTTGGTTGATTTTGACCCAGAAGTTAAGGAGGAGATGTCGTTTAAAGAAATTGTTGAGCTTTTGTGAAATTTCCCATTTTCAGATGCCACGGCAACCAGAGTTTTTCATGGATTTCAATTCTTTTAGCAATTTTTATAAGGGACCACCCAAGGAACATTTCTGCCAAGTTTGGTTGATTTTGACCCAGTAGTTTAGGAGAAGATGTCGTTTAAAGAAATTGTTGAGCTTTTGTGAAATTTCCCATTTTCCGATGCCACGGCAACCAGAGTTTTTCATGGATTTCAATTATTTTAGCAATTTACGAAATGGCACAATTTCCGGGACATGCAGACCTATTCCTTTGCCTCCTAAATAAACCTATAACTTATAATGATATATCATATCTAAACTTACAAATTAATTCGCAGAGGCAACAGTTATTTTTTTCACCATGTTTCATATTGGTTTTTATTTTCGGGGAGGGTTTTGGAGGGGTGTACCCTCCCTTCGTGTGAGAAAATTTTCAAAAAGAAAGACGAAATGGTGCAATTTCCGGAACATCCAGACTTATTTAATAGTCCCTTAAATAGGCCTATATCATATATTGCATAAACCATATCTAAATCTACAATTTGCCATAGGTGTTTCAATTTTTCGGGTGTTTTTTACACCATGATACATATTGGTGTGCCTGTTTGGGAGGGTTTGGGAGGGGTGTTCCCTCCCTCTGCGGGAGAATTAGTTTAAAAAGAAAGACGAAGTGGCGCAATTCCGGGACATGCAGACCTATTTCTTGCCTCTAAAATAAACCTATATCTTACATTGTAATACCATATCTTAACCCACAAATTAATTAACAGAGGCAGTTGATTTTTTTAGTGTTTTTTCACCATGTTTCATATTGGTTTTCCTGTTGGGGAGGGTTTGGGAGGGGTGTCCCCTCCCTCCGTGTCTGAAATTTTTTTAAAAGAAAGACAAAATGGCGCAATTTCCGGGACATGCATACCTATTTCTTGTATAGATTTACTTTGACTGTGAATAATTTCGTTTTTTATGTTAAAAGAAACTTCCTCAAAAATGCATTTTTCAAAGAACTTGTAGGCCTATCTAGTAAACGCCGGATCCGCCGTCGATGGGGTAAAACGGTTTATAAAGAGTACTTAGAAATAAGTCATCGATTAATCGACGCCTCGGTTGGAAAAAAAACGGAACGGTTGGGGGAGGGATGTTGGCCTTTAACCCTTTCCCAAACGACAAAACTTTAGGGTAATCCACTTCAAAAACTGCCACAAAAGACAAAATGGATGTTAATAAAGATAGGATTTGTGTAAAATATGGCTTAGAAAATATTGAGACAAAAGGAGAAACTGCTGGTTATCAGCAGTTTCTTCTTTTGTTTCAATGTTTTCCCAAGCCTTTTCTATTAAGGACGTCAAAACCAGGTCTTGTTTGGGAAAGGGTTAACTGCTTAAAGTTAAAAAAAAATCCACAATTCGAGGGCTGTTATAGGTTTAAAACGAAATCGGTTAAGCCTCAGTGACTACTTGTCGGCGATCATATTAATATTACCCACTTTGTACAAATCGCCGATATTTTTTACTATTTTCTGTCATTTGAATGTCGTCGTATCATACTGATATATTTGTCGTTCACATTTTGCAATTTTATCTTTTCCATGCAGGCGCTTGTATAGGACTCGGCCGATTGCCCGGTTATACGATGCCGACAAACCAAAATAAATAGCGACATCCGGGTGTCGCTTTTATTTGATCATTTGACAAACAGACCCCCCTTGAACACACACTGGCGTCGGTCTAACTACATATCAGCCAGAGAAAATGGGGAAACACCGACATTATCAGAGTCATTGTCATAAATTGATTATTATAAGTTCGATGAAATTTCTAACTTTGACTTAATTGTTCTTTGATAGCCCCCCTTTCAAAAAAAAAAAAAAAAAAAAAAATCTGGCGATTTTAGGGGGGGGGGGGCGCCGCTTCCGCCCCCCTCTAAATCCGCGTATGATTAGTAAGTTTTCCTTTCTGTCAATATTTCCTATGCCATAATACTCATGTCTTCTACACATGATGACAATTAAGTCATCTACATCTCCTTTGAAAATAAACTAGTCTAAAATTTCACTGTTAGGGGAATGTTTGAATAACAAACTAATCATTTCCCGCCTACGTCACAAATGTACCGTGTATACTAAGTGCTCTGAAACAAATGTCACCAGAGATACATGCTCAAATACACCATTATACCTAGTACAATCAGTGACTTGAACAATTAACCATTTTTATGTACTTACCAAGTTTTCTCAGTAGTTCAAAGTAATCACAAGTCATTATACCTTAGTACAATCAGTGACTTGTTCATTGTTATTCATGTACTCACCTAGTTTTCTCAGCAGTTCAAAGTAATCACAAGTCAAATGTTGTTGTACTTTTGTCTCACTACCAAATGTCACCAGAGATACATGTTCAAATACATCGTTACCAAGATTTGTGTTCTGTATTCCTGTAAGATTCAACAAATGAAACAAATTAGGAACAAAATGTTGGAAAAACTTTAGAGAAAAGCATGGGATGTAAAAATCCAACATTTCTATCACATACGCATGGCATTTACAACAAAACAAGTTTCTTCAATTTTCAATTTTGTATCAAAATATTGCATACTTCAGATTCATTACTCTAACTCTTTAATTTTGTGAAATGTTTATCCTTTTGGACATATAAATTCTTGGTTAACTTTCTACGTTCAATTTTCATATATCTGTGATAACACCTATTGCTTTCAAACTTTGCACATGAGACTGTGACATAATATCGGCCTATAGGCAAAGATTCATTACTCTGACATTTAATTTAGAATATCTTTAACCCTTTCAGCCTTAGAATATTTTGCTATCCAGCACTTGGTAGTCATGTTTTGCTGTCCTCCTACAGGTCTTGTTATCCATTACAAAATAAAATTACAATTATATAGCTACAATAGTTTTGACTCATTTCTGGAATTGTTTCATACCTTCTACAAATCCCTTTATAAACGTTTTTGCTTGACGGAGTGGTTCCCCTTTCATGGATTGGGAGACATCCAAGCAGAAAATTGTGTCCATTCCTTTTTCTCTAATGTCCTTGGCAATTTTAGCTTTCTTGACTTCTTCGTTAGCATATTCTGCCCATAAACCTTCGTTGATGGTTACACGCTCTTCGACTGTAGCTTGGGAAAAGGAGTAAAAGAAGTTGAGGATAGTTATGTCATTGTAAAATCAGTTAGTCTTTTATTTAATGAACTACATCTATATGATCTTTTTCATCCAAATCATTGTTCAAGAAATAAAAGATTGAAAACAAAAATTTGAAATATAACAGAGAAAAGAGTGACCCTTTTGATGTAGACCATGCAGACCTGTTACACAGAAAACTCTGGTTTGATTCTCCACCATTTTGGCCTTTCAAAAGAGATTTTAAGCGAAAACCCATTTGAGTATGCTGTTTGGAGGATTCAAAACACCATTTAATGATTCTATTGAATTTTCTGGGCGGCACGAAATTCCCAAATCTACCCAAATCTACCCAAATCTATCCAAATCTACCCAAATCTACCCAAATCTACCCAAATCTAACCCAAATCTACCCAAATGTACCCATATCTTACCCAAATCAAGCAAACTGTTCGATATATTCCAGTTTTCAGTTACAGAAAAAAAGAAAACAAATGTTTCTTAACAATAATATCGTCGGTGTTAAAGCAAAACGTGATCAGTTTCTCAACATTTTGATTTTTAGATATTCGGTAAGGTCTCTTTAAGCGTGACAGGTCAGAGTGTTAAGGACATATTTCCGTATTGTGGCCCCAGATCTATTATGTGTCATGCACGGATCCTGATTTTTTTCCCTGTGTTTTCTGGGTGGCCGACTGCCTTGGCGCAAGAAAAACACAAATTCTCCAGTTCGAGGGAAGCACAACCTTGGGTCCACGTATTGGTGTAAATTATAAAAGCTGTGACAAATTACTCGATCTAATCCAGGTTGAGAAGTTTGTGATATCATCGTTACAACAGTTAATCCGATATGATTGTCAAAATAATTTAACCTTTTCCCCAAATGAACCCAGTTTTATGTGCCTTATAGAAAACAATAACAACAAAACAAAGACAAACTCTGAGACAAGAGACCAAAATGCTGATAACCGGCATTTTCATATTTTGCCTCAATATTGTCTTCGTTATATACGAATTCTTACTTTGCTCAGGACAATTCTAGAACTACAATAGATCTAGATCTAATTCCACAAAAATTAATTTCCACAAATACAGAACATATGATCATATAAATTTCGGGAATATGTTCGAAATAGTCTCATTAGATTTGGGTAGATTTGGGTAAGATTTGGGTAGATTTGGGTAGATTTGGGTTAGATTTGGGTAGATTTGGGTAGATTTGGGTAGATTTGGGAGTTTCGTGCTGCCGAATTTTCTTGTTTTACTTGGTGATTATTTGCATAATAAGAACCAAGAGATAGAATTTTATCTCATACTAGGTGAAAACCCAAATTGCAAGTATTGAAAAATTACCTGTTTTTTCTTCCACTTTCTCAATCCTCTGAGGAACCACTATCCTTGTCTGTTGTTCGTCTGTCTGTCTGTCTCTTATGGCCAATCTTTCTGACCTGTAAACAAACAATATCATTTTGTTAAACTCTATTTTGAGGGATGAGCATAAACTATAGTACTTGCACTTAACGCTGTCCAAAACATGAATTATACCATCAGTCAGTGTCATTGCTTCGCTGCCTCCTATTTAAACCTTTCCCAAACTGCAAAATTTTAGGGTGATCCACTTCAAAAGATGCCACAAATAACAAAATGGACATTATTAAAGATAGAATTTGTGTAAAATATGGCATGAAATATTGAGACAAAAGGAGACACTGCTGATTATCAATGTTTTCCCAAGCATATTCCGCCAGTTCTTGTTTGGGAAAGGGTTAAATGGGGAATCTCCCCAAGTGCTCTCAATGCATTAAAATTAAACTCATTGCGTCATTAACAGGCTTACAGAATGCAGTGAGAAAACAGCTTTATGCATGAATCATATTATAATAAAACTTACAGATCTACATAATTATAATGACGGTCGCGGCTAATACCCTTTCTGACAAAATTGTCTCCCACCAATGGGTTTGAAATCGTTAACCTAAGTGGACAAGCAGCTGGAGACTCGGTAATGGGTGTGTTGGTAGTACTGGTTTGAGAAACAACAGGAATCCATAGGTAGGTGCTGCAGTCGCCGCCATATGACCCTGGCAGTTGATTGTATGGAGTTTTACGTCCCACTTAACAGAACAGCTAAAACCATATGGACACGGGACCTCAGTTTAAAGTCTCATCCGAAAGACTAGAGAAGCAGGGATCGAACCAGTGATCCCTGTGTTTCAAGTCCAGCGCGTTACCACTGCACCATATCCATCCTCCCTGGCAGTTGAAAACGGCGTAAAATCCAAATTAACTCAAACTCTACATATAATGACATACCGTCTGCCCTCAATGGCATTGCGTTCCCGCCCTCTATCTGAATCTGCCATTTCACCAAAAGCTCTTATAACATTGATCTGTGCAGAAGACTGGTCCAAAAACTGCTCAGGATGCTCTTCTATTGCCTGATTTATGAGAAAACAAACAAAATTGAATTACCGGTCTTCAATAAGGTCGAACCAATGGCTCAGCGTGAAACAATTGTAGCTGTCTATAAACATATAGGCAGTTAACAGTAACACTATTGAAGCCAAGTCTTTCCGAAATGAAATTTTTAGGCTTGTCAATATTCCTAAGTTGTAAAGTTGTGAAATAAATAGCATGCACAATTAAAGGAGAAAATGCATGGTTATGACTTTCTTTTTTACTCTCAATACCTTTCAAAGCACTGTGAGATGGTTGAAACATTGATTTCATACATACCATGCATTTTTCCATGAACTTTCCTTCTGCGACAGCCTTCATCAATGACAGAGAACCCTTAAAGAACCCCTTAACATTTTCGCCCAATTGTCCATGTACACCACCAAGCATAATAGATTCCATTTCACCAACATGTTGTAACAGTGCCTCTCTCTGCTCTTCACTTATCTGATAAATATAAACAAGGCATAAACAAAAAATTACTATAAACATGACTAATACCCTTAAAGAACCCCTTAACATTTTCGTCCAATTGTACATGTATACCACCAAGCATAATAGATTCCATTTCACCAACATGTTGTAACAGAGCCTCTCTCTGCTCTTCACGTATCTGATAAATATAAACAAAACATAATAAACAAAAAAATGCTATAAACATGACCAATACCCTTAAAGAACCCCTTAACATTTTCGTCCAATTGTACATGTACACCACCAATCATAATAGATTCCATTTCACCAACATGTTGTAACAGCGCCTCTCTCTGTTCTTCACTTATCTGATAAATATAAACAAGACATAAACAAAAAATTGCTATAAACATGACTAATACCCTTAAAGAACCCCTTAACATTTTCGTCCAATTGTACATGTACACCACCAAGCATAATAGATTCCATTTCACCAACATGTTGTAACAGTGCCTCTCTCTGCTCTTCACTTATCTGATAAATATAAACAAAACATAAACAAAACATTGCTATAAACATGACTAATACCCTTAAAGAACCCCTTAATATTTTCGTCCAATTGTACATGTACACCACCAAGCATAATAGATTCCATTTCACCAACATGTTGTAACAGCGCCTCTCTCTGCTCTTCACTTATCTGATAAATATAAACAAGACATAAACAAAAAATGCTATAAACGAGACTGATACCCTTAAAGAACCCCTTAACATTTTCGTTCAATTGTCCATGTACATCACCAAGCATTATAGATTCCATTTCACCAACATGTTGTAACAGCGCCTCTCTCTGTTCTTCACTTATCTGATAAATATAAACAAGACATAAACAAAAAAACTCATATAAACGAGTCTAATACCCTTAAAGAACCCCTTAACATTTTCGTCCAATTGTACATGTACACCACCAAGCATAATAGACTCCATTACACCAACATGTTGTAACAGCGCCTCTCTCTGTTCTTCACTTATCTGATAAATATAAACAAGACATAAACAAAAAAACCTCATATAAACGAGTCTAATACCCTTAAAGAACTCCTTAACATTTTCGTCCAATTGTACATGTACACCACGAAGCATAATAGATTCCATTTCACCAACATGTTGCAGCAAGGCCTCTCTCTGTTCTTCACTTATCTGATAAATATAAACAAGACATAAACAAAAAATTGCTATAAACATGACTAATACCCTTAAAGAACCCCTTAACATTTTCGTCCAATTGTACATGTACACCACCAAGCATAATAGATTCCATTTCACCAACATGTTGTAACAATGCCTCGCTCTGCTCTTCACTTATCTGATAAATATAAACAAGACATAAACAAAAAACATGCTATAAACATGACTAATACCCTTAAAGAACCCCTTAACATTTTCATCCAATTGTACATGTACACCACCAAGCATAATAGACTCAATTTCACCAACATGTTGTAACAGTGCCTCTCTCTGCTCTTCACTTATCTGATAAATATAAACAAGACATAAACAAAAAATTGCTATAAACGAGACTAATACCCTTAAAGAACCCCTTGACATTTTCGTCCAATTGTCCATGTACACCACCAAGCATAATAGATTCCATTTCACCAACATGTTGTAACAGTGCCTCTCTCTGCTCTTCACTTATCTGATAAATATAAACAAGACATAAACAAAAAATTGCTATAAACATGACTAATACCCTTAAAGAACCCCTTAACATTTTCGTCCAATTGTACATGTACGCCACCAAGCATAATAGATTCCATTTCACCAACATGTTGCAGCAAGGCCTCTCTCTGTTCTTTACTTATCTGATAAATATAAACAAGGCATAAACAACAAATTGCTATAAACATGACTAATACCCTTAAAGAACCCCTTAACATTTTCGTCCAATTGTACATGTACACCACGAAGCATAATAGATTCCATTTCACCAACATGTTGCAGCAAGGCCTCTCTCTGTTCTTTACTTATCTGATAAATATAAACAAGGCATAAACAACAAATTGCTATAAACATGACTAATACCCTTAAAGAACCCCTTAACATTTTCATCCAATTGTACATGTACACCACGAAGCATTATAGACTCCATTTCACCAACATGTTGTAACAGCGCCTCTCTCTGCTCTTCACTTATCTGATAAATATAAACAAGACATAAACAAAAAATTGCTACAATAGTCCCAGCCGAAATTGACAGTGACGTAGGCTGATGTTTACTGCTGCACAACCAATCAATTCCTCTGATTTGCACCGTTACAAATACGAACAGAGTTGATTGGTTGTCAAGTAGTAAACATTAGCCCACGTCACTCTCATTTTCGGCCGGTACTATTGTATAAACGAGACTAATACCCTTAAAGAACTCCTTAACATTTTCGTCCAATTGTACATGTACACTACCAAGCATAATAGATTCCATTTCACCAACATGTTGTAACATTGCCTCTCTCTGCTCTTCACTAATCTGAATATCATAAAAAAGAACTGTCTTAAAGGAGACTAATACCTTTAACCCATTACCAGAGGACAAAGAAATTAGATTTATTCAATCTCAAAAATGTTGCAGACGACAATTTGAATTGATTAAAAATTCAACATTTTTTAGGTGTATGGGCTAGTGTGTATGAGTAGAAAACATCGTGGGAAATGAAGAAATTGCTTGTGGCAAGCAATTTCTTCATTTTCCACAATGATTTCTATAGCCTTTATGTTGTGAAACTTTAAAAGATGTCACAGTATGAGAATGGGTTAAAGAGCTTGATTACATTTTCGTTCAATTGTACATGTACACCACCAAGCATAATAGATTCCATTTCACCAACATGTTGTAACAATGCCTCTCTCTGCTCTTCACTTATCTGATAAATATAAACAAGACATAAACAAAAAATGCTATAAACGAGACTAATACCCTTAAAGAACCCCTTAACATTTTCGTCCAATTGTACATGTACACCACCAAGCATAATAGATTCCATTTCACCAACATGTTGTGACAATGCCTCTCTCTGCTCTTCACTTATCTGATAAATATAAACAAGACATAAACAAAAAAATGCTATAAACGAGACTAATACCCTTAAAGAACCCCTTAACATTTTCATCCAATTGTACATGTACACCACCAAGCATAATAGATTCCATTTCACCAACATGTTGTAACAATGCCTCTCTCTGCTCTTCACTTATCTGATAAATAGAAACAAGACATAAACAAAAACTTGCTATAAACGAGACTAATACCCTTAAAGAACCCCTTAACATTTTCATCCAATTGTACATGTACACCACCAAGCATAATAGATTCCATTTCACCAACATGTTGTAACAGCGCCTTTCTCTGCTCTTCACTTATCTGCATAATATGGAACAAGGTGTCAAACTGTCACAAGATACGCCTGTTACACTGCTTTATGTCGACAGGGGGAGCAGGATGGTAAAAGGTTCATGGTCCTAGCTATTATACTTTTTGAGATCTGCCCTGGACAAGATTCAAGTATGAAAACAACAAAGGGCAATAACTCAAAATATAGGCTAGGTAGAGTTATAGTTCTTGTACACTCAGCACTCCCTCTTGATGAGATCTATACACCCATGAAGTTACATGATCCTAGCTATAATACTTTTAGAAATATACTCCGGACAAGATTCATGTTTGAAAAACAACAAAGGGCAATAACTCAAAAAATAGGCCAGGTAGAGTTATGGTTCTTGTGCACTGCACTCTCCCTTTGTGAGATCTATACACCCATGAAGTTTCATGATCCTAGCTATAATACTTTTAGAGATATACTCCGGACAAGGTTCAAGTATGAAAAACAACAAAGGGCAATAACTCAAAAAATAAGCCAGGTAGAGTTATGGGCCTTATGCACTGCACTATTGATGAGAAGAATATAACTGCCAAGTTTAAAGTCAATCGGACTTAAGGTGACAGAGTTATGCTCCGGACAAAGAAGTGGACGCCGCCCGGACACCGGACGCCCCGGGTGATCCCATAATACGTCCCGTCTTCGACGGGCGTAAAAAATAAAGGGGATATAATTCCTTTAACCCATCACAAATCGACATAATTTTAGACTGGTCCAAATTTCAAGTGTATAAAATTAGATACTTTTTGGTGTTTATGGGTAGAAAACATTGTGGAAAATAAGAAACTTCTTGTCACAAGCAATTTCTTCATTTTCCACAATGTTTTTAAAACTTTTATCTTGTGGGGCGTCAATAGGAGTCATTTTGTGGAAATAAGGTTAAAAAACTTGATAAAATCCATTTCACCAACATATTGTAACAATTAGCCTAATGCCTTTCTTTACTCTTCACTTATCTGCGCATATTAGAAATTAACTCTTTTCCAAACAAGGACAAAACAGAAGACTTGGTAAAAAACATTGTGGAAAATGAAGAAATTGCTTGTAACAATCACTTTCTTCATTTTCCACAATGTTTTCCATAGCCTTTTACTTATGGGGAGTCAAACAGAGTCAATGTGTAGGAATGGGTTAAAACTTAAATGTGTTCATATTTACATCATCAGACATTCTCTGCCAGAAGTTCGGATCTTCAAGTTTCCCATTGGCCCCGGCCATTTTCTCCAGCATGTCTGCCCATGTGTGAAATGCTAGTCTTTTATCAGGCATCAGGTCCACCAACTGTGTGCGCATTAAATGAGCCTGGGCTTTAATAAGTTGCTTCCCTTGATCTGTGGTCACATCATGGGCCTGTACCAGCCGCAATAGACCCTGTTGAACATCTGGAAATACAACGAAAAATCATGAACAATCCTGTTTCCAAAGAGTCGAAATTGTAGACTGTTCCATTTTCATGAATTTGAAAACTGCTGCAGACAACAAAGTGGATGTTGATGAAGATATGATAAATACTTTATAAATAGTAGAGTTCTACATATTGAAGCAAGAGTAGAAATATTAATTATCAGCGTTTTTTCCTCTTTTCACAATGTTTTCCAAAGCCTTTTCTAAAGGATTAAAAATATTTACAGTATTTGTGCTTTTTTCATCAACCAAAGCATTGATCAAGCTGAACCACAATAAAACTATATAGGCCTACTGTACGCTGATCAAAATTAGTTGATTTACAAGAATCGTTCTGTATGATAAAGTTCTTTCTGTGTGATAAAGTTTTTATACAAAGCCATTTTCCATTTTTTTCTTTCGAATTATGAAGACATAATATTCTTAGAATTTATCTTCCATTCATGTTTTACTATCACATTTTTTTCTAACCACAGACACAGATAAGAGAGGGTGAAGACATTCTAAATTCGTTATTTCAATTCAAAACCCTTTAATGTGATTACCCATTTGAATAATTTAAGACAATTCCAATGAGCACTTGCAATATAGGGTATGATTAACAATAGACAAAATATTGCATTTTGAAAAGCACTTACCCCTTACTATATTGTCGGTGGGGAGTCAAAACCTCGTAACTCCAGCTTATTCAAGCTGTAGTTACGAGGTTTTGACTCCCCACCAACGATATATCTTTAGCTCAGTCTTACCATTGCTTCTTTCTAAATCTTTAGTTGCTGCTGATTTGTCAGGTTTAGCTACTGTCCTGGGCTCCCTAACTACAACCGCTCTTTCATTCACATGCCTTCTAGATGTCTCTGGCTTTTTCAAAATAGATTTCGGATTTGAAGTCACAACTGGCATTTTTGGATTGGAGACCGGTCTTTTCTTTAGAATAGATTTAGGAGGCTGCTTCTGATCCGCTTGTTTTGCTGAATCCCCAGTCCTTGCCTTAAATTCAGAATATTCATCCTTTCGTTTAGTCTTTTTGAAATCTGCATCTCTGTCTTTTGCTACACTTTTTGGATTTTCATGAACTTTTTGGTTTCTACTGGGTTCATACACATGCCCCTTGTTTATTGAAGGAAGACCAAATTGTTCACAAATCCTGTTATCCTGTTCTATCAAAGTTTTTCTAGCTTTCAACACTTTACCAAACTGTTTTTGTTTCTCTGTTAACGTTATTTTTTCACTAAATCCGGGACCTCTTTCTATCTGGCCTGATTTGTTCTGTATGAACGCAAGATTTCCACGATTACTATTTCTCTGTTTTGGTTCAATGAGTATCCTTGGTTCACTATTGTTGTTAGATCCGTCTGTCTGTTTTTGTCTCAGTCTTTCTGTCTGTTTCTCAGGAATTTCGTGCTTCTTTTCTTCATCTGCAAAGTAAGATAATGTTCCTCTTAGACTCACCTAAATTCAAAGATGTAGCAGACAACTATTTTTAATCATAAGTGGTTTTTTTTTTTTCTTTTTTTTTGGGGGGGGGATCCTTCTGGGTAGAAGACATTGTTGGAAATGACAAAAATGTTTCAAACATGTTTGTTACAAGCTTTTTCTTCATTTTCCATTATATTTTCTAAATCCTGCATTATCTTGTGGGGCATAGCAATATCATTATGTGGGAATGGGTTAATTTGTTTCATCATGATAAAATAATAAATTGATAAGTGACAGATAAACATTTTAAATTAACCGTTTTATAAAACAATTTGATAGTTGATTACCATTGGGAAAATATTCAAAATATTGAGGCCAATGAAGAAAATGAAGATTATCAGCATTATTATCTTGTCTTTACATTTTCCTGCTATATAATACCGAAATCCTATATTTCCATCAGCATTTATTTCGACATCATTTTTGTAGTACGCTTAACACTGGACCATCAAAAATTTTCACCATTAGGGAAATGGGAAACAATTTTTTTTATTTATCCTATCTCAAACAGCAAAATTTTAGGTTAGTCCAAGACTGTCTGCACACGACAAAAAAAAGATCTTGTTTAAGATTGAATTTAAATGTGCAATTTAACACAGAAAATATGGAGACAAAGGGAGAAAATGCTGATACGTTTTCCCAATCCAATTTTCTCAGGTACATCAAAACCAGGTCTTGTATGGGAAAAGGTTTATTAAGGAAAATAATCAGACCTGTGTATTTTTCCTTGTTGTCAATTTTCCTTTCTTTCTGCTGTTTCTGCTGTTCTTCAATCTTGTCAAGAAGTTCAAGAATTTCCTTGTTTGACTGAACAACTTGCTTTAGTTCATCTTCCAGATTGGAACCCTACAAATATCATATAATTTTAACCCTTTCCCAAACAACAAAAAAAATAACTTTTCTAATTAAAAATTCAATGCAGATGTCAAAATGGACATTGATAAAGGCAGGATTTGTGTAAAATATAACACAGAAAATATTGAGACAAAAGGAGAAACTGCTGGTTATCAGCAGTTTCTTCTTTTGTTTCAATCTTTAACCAAGCCATTTCAAGGGCTCAGTGCAAAACTATTGTAACTACATAATTTTCAGAAATTCACTTTTTTGCTTTTTCTGAATCTCTAGGAAAGGATACATCATGTGTTCTAATATTAGGTTTACATTATGTATACTTTAAAAGATATTTAGAATTTTAAACACATTTTTCCTCTTTAACTTTGAGAAAGTCAATAAGTTTTTTCCCTCTCCTGTAAATTTTTGCAAAATGTAGTTACAATAGTTTTGTACCAAGCCCTCGATTTCTAATTGGGACGTGAAAACCAGGTCTTGTTTGGGAAAGGGTTAAACCATTATAGATAGACAACGACCTTTGAATGATCAAAGATCAGTGAGTCTAAATTGACGGGGTAAGAGGGATTTCGTATTATGAAAATATGTGACTCGAACCCGTCTCCCTGTAATAAATCGACAAAGTACTATCTGGATACAGCTACTGAACTCACAAGGCATCGCGGACAGCACGCAATACCTGTCATTGTTCGCTTTTATTCAGTGGAAAATAGGCGCTCCTCCCTATTTACATGTATTGGAATATACCGTAACCTTTCGTCACGGCTCACGACTCGATGTCTATTTATACCAGACAGCAAAATTTTAGACTGGTCCAAAATCCAAGATGTTGCAGACTACAATCTCAAGTGACTTATTATTGTTATCATTACTTCATTTTTGGCCTTTCTGTGTAGAAAACATTGTAAGAAATGAAGAAATTGCTTGTGACAAGTAATTTCTTCATTTTCCACGATGTTTTCCAAAGACTTGTATGTACAAGCACTATAACTCTTTGTTGTTGAAAGTGACCCACAACAAACACTTTCTCTTTCAAGAATAAACGAGTTAGGACATTAATTCGCTCGTATAGCTCTCAATAAATGGTTTGGTTTCACATTTTAATGTTAAAACTATGTATTGGATTTTAGTGTTTGTATACACGTCTAGAGTTATAAACTTTTAGTTATACATGGCAATTTACTTGTTGTTGGTTTTTAACTATTGTTTTTTCTTATGATTCATTTATTTATTTGTGTGTTTGGGCTTTTTTTACTGTATAGATCCATCATAAGTTCCAGGTACAAAAAAAAAAGAAAAACAGATCGTATCATACGACGTATGATGGAAGCTGGTAGAAATTGAAAAGGGAAATCCAGTTTTGCCTGATAAAAGCAGTTCAAAATTGAGCATCAAATCCATAAAAATATTCTTATTTATTTGTAGTCAAAATCAGTTTCAAAACAAACAAATGATACCATATTCAGCCTGATGGTCTGACTCAAAGGTTGTTCCTGAAGCTTGCAATCACATTTTTGTGATATGAAATCGATTTACGTCTGTCAGCAAAAACGAAAGTAGAAGTACAAAGTGGGTTTTCCACGATTCTAAATATAGACTACTTGCAAGACTGGGTGCCCATCCGGTCTATAGTGAAGGTGTCACTCCACAATGATTTTTGACGAAAGAAATAGAAAAATTAACCCATTGCCACACAATCACTCTTTCTGACTACTAACAAGATATTTTCTGTGGAAAATATATATTATATAAGAAGACCGAAACATTTTAAATTTCATTCACTTGAAATTGTTGTCTGCAACTTCTTTAAATTGGGCCAGTTTGGTAATGGGTTAAGAAAGAAAGAAAGAAAGAAAAAAAAAGAAAGAAGGAAGGAAAGAAAGGGGAGTCATTTTTTGGTATGCACATAGAAATATCTCCTTTTGACAGCGTAACTTGACATGTACAGAAAACTTTATAAAATGAAAGAAAAGTTGATAGCCAACGTGCCGATATATCGGCGATGTAGGCTTATTGTCTATGTGAAGTAATTGATTTTGCATTGTCGACCATTATAGCATATTTGCTTATAGCTCGGTCCATGAGTTTGCAGCAATGATCTGACCTACCTTAAACTCTAGAACATCCATTCATACACCCGAAAAAATGAATTTTAGAATGACATGAATCCTTTTCTCTGTGACATTTGACCCCATTGTTGAGATCACCCTAACTGCGGAGCTAGTCTCAGTCTAAGCATTTCAGAGTTTAATACCCATATTTTAAAATGGCACAGAAAGTGCCAAAATGATTCAAAATCATTGCTTTTTTTTACTTTTAACCTGAAAATATACTACGCACAAAAAGTTTAGCACACTCGGCAAATGTTGTTTCCTAGTCAAAAACTATTCCAAAATCCTTAAAATGAAAACACTAATGAGTTTGAAAATTCAATTTTCTGGCGTTTCCTGAAAATTTTGTTTCAAAATTCTTAAGCGTTAATTAGGTATCTTACGTTAAAGTGCACAGGGGTCAGATGTCGAAAGTCAAGCAAATTTCAATGAAGCGAATGTCCAGCATAAGCAGCTAGGACCGCCATTCAATGTCTTGCCATGTAGCAGACAAGCTTCCTGACCACACAGAAAGGAATTTTTCCCATTCATACTGCAGATGACGCCCAATGCCATTGACGTTACAGACGTCATAACTTTCTCTAGCCTGGCGTCCAACAATGTTCTTTATGTGTTCTTTTGCTGGTAATTAAGCAGTTCAGGCGTAGATCATTCTGTATGTTCCTTGAAGTAAGTGGGCGGTGATTATCTTATTGAAATATCACAACGTTGTGTCGTTGTAAGACGGTCCAGTGACATGTTGGATAATTTCATTGCAGTACCCTTGCACCGTTTGGTTGCCATTAACTGAAATGAGGTCTGTTTAACTGTTTTCATCCATTCCCGCCAAAAAATGACGCTGTACTCGACGTAACAGTCTCAATGATGACGTTATTGGTATCCAGCCTTACGCATCGTCTCCAACCACAAAATCTGCCGTCAGTTAATTACACGTAAAATGATATTCGTCCGGACATTTGTCCAATGTCTCCTGAATCCATATCGATGTGTCCATACCCACTAACTCCTTGCCTGTCGATGCTTAACGTCATTGGCGTAAGATCGGAGGACCCTGATGCAAGTTGTGCGGAGCCTGTTCCGGACAGTCTAGTCACTAACGGTATAGCCTGTGACGTCCTGGAGGAGTAGCACTAAATTCTTACCAGACAGGAATTCGAAACGTCGTCATGACGTCGCTGTGAAACAATCGTCCTTGAACGTCGTTTTACACGGTCTGCAAGATTAAGGTCGGTCGTTGGTCGCTAAAGTTGCATAAATCAAGTGCCGTAGGCGCGTAATTGTCAATTCGAGCCAATCGAAATGCAACGCGACATCTCTAACAGACATACCTGCTTGGAGCATGCAAAGAGCTCTCTGACGTTGAACTTACGTCATCATTTCTCGCCTTCCCATAATCATTTTCAAAGAACTTTTAACAGTTAAATTGATTCTGCTAACAGATCTGTGTAATCGTGTGTTTTTGAACAAGCTAGACATTATCGATGTCACTGCACACGTGCCGCACGTGACTTTTGCTAATCTTGACTTTGTCCAATACACTGAATGCCCTCTCTACACATGCACTGTATGCGTAATGGTTGTCGATCGGGACAACTGAACAGCACAAAGCAATGTTCAATTAATTATAATAAACTGAAAAAATAATGTGTTTATAAACGTGCTAAACTTATTTTGCTCAGTATAGAATATATTCAGTCACAAATGAATAAATCATGTTCAATTACAGTAAAAAACATTGTCCCATCACTGGTCAACTTGATCGTAATTATTCACAGGATCTTTCCTATACAAACTGTCAAAGATTGGACAAACACATTTACTTCCCTTAGACCTAAAATCTCCGATTAAGGTATATGACCCATCATTAAACATACCACTTTCTAGCCTCATACGAAATACATTAAATTACACACACTTGTAAATACACTTCACATAAGTTGATTCACCGTGCCGGATTTCAAGATTATGCTTCAAGAAGAAAATAATTTACAAATATTATCTTACTAGATATATTCATATGAAAGGGATGTAGTTTTGAATATTTTGTCAAATATTTCCATAAGTATGCATTAATTCAAAATTCTAAACCGCTCATAGTGCTCATGTTTGTATTTAGATGGAAATGTAACACAGTTTAGGAGTTACTGGCACTTTTCAAAATTCACTTCTGTCCCTTTAGTGCTAATGATGGGTTGTATACGTTAATCTAAAAAAATGATGACATATATATAGGGCATAAAAGATACCATCTTCGTTAGCCAAGGTTGAACCCACCTACGTTTGTATTCACCCTTGGCGGATTTAGTCCGATTTTCTTGATATCGCGAAGTGCCGCCTAGCGGTTGTTCTGCTGGTTGTTTACGTCCATTATTGATGACGTCATTAACGCGCAATGTCTTTCGCGTCATACGTCATGCGGATTATGTAAAGGTTAGCGGCTTTTTTGGCCGAATTGTCGAAAGTATAATAATTCGTCGATTAAAGTTAGGGAATTCCTGTCTATTGCAGTGAAATTCTTAGGAAAAATCGCCCATCTTCGCGTTTTTGAGTTGCAAATGCAATGCTTTTTCCCGCCCGTTGTCATGACTTTGTTACTCATAACAAATGTATCAGTCGACAATCTGATTGGTTCCAGCGAGACCTCGCTGGAACCAATGAAAACGCTTTCCAGGAGACCAAGAAAATCGGACTAAATACGCCAAGGGTGAATACAGATATGACGTTACGTCGTAGATGTCACCCTTGGCTTGCGAAGATGAAAAGATACCGGTCGGTACCGTATCGTCAGGGCAATTGAGCATTTTTACAGGACTCAGGCCTCAAACCATCTTCGCAAGCCAAGGGTGACATCTACGACGTAACGTCGTTTCTGTATTCACCCTTGGCGGATTTAGTCCGAATTTCTTGGTCTGCTGGAAAGCGTTTTCATTGGTTCCAGCGAGGTCTCGCTGGAACCAATCAGATTGTCGACTGATACATTTGTTATGAATACCCAAATCATGGCAACGGGCGGGAAAAAGCATTGCATTTGCAACTCAAAAACGCGGAGATGGGCGATTTTTCGTAAGAATTTCACTGCAAAAGACAGGAATTCCCTAACTTTAATCGACGAATTATTATACTTTTGACAATTCGACCAAAAAAGCAGCTAACTTTTACATAATCTGCATGACGTATGACGCGAAAGACTTGTAACGCGCGTTAATGACGTCATCAATAATGGACGTAAACAACCAGCAGAACAACCGCTAGGCGGCGCTTCGCGATTTCAAGAAAATCGGACTAAATCCGCCAAGGGTGAATACAAACGTAGGTGGGTTCAACCTTGGCTAGCGAAGATGGCCTCAAACCAGTTCGCCAACACAGTTGTCATTATTTCCATTCACGTGTATTTTATACATATTCAGTTATACCAGGCCCGGGTTTCTCGAAAAAACTTAAGTATATACCCATGAGTACATGATCAACTTCAACGGAATACTCTCCAACGTTGAAGGGTATTCGATTGAAGTTCACGTGGATTCCTCGAAAAAACTTAAGTACGTTCTTCGACTCTAATCTGAGCACCGTACTCAAATCACATGAAATTCACGTTGAAGAGTATTACATATATTCCATTGAAGTTGAGCATGTATTCATGACTATGTACTTAAAAGTATTTTTGAGAAACCAGGGCCAGGCGTTTGGTGACGGTGGCCTTATTTGCGAAAGGTTATTCTGAATGAGCTATGAACACTGATTATGTTTATTCATCAGCTAGGCCTATAGAAAACAAGAAAACCTTTCGTTTATCAATATGAAAAAGATAATTTGACCTACCGATCAACGTACACCAAAATGCGAATCTGTCCTCGTTAAGGTAGAATACCCGTACTGGGGCCATTTTGAAAATCATAAATCATCGGATTCTTTCGAGCTGCGTCGTTACGTGTCCGAACCTATTCGGGCGCGGTCGTGAACATTCGACGGTGGAATGTTCAACCGCCGAATGTTTTCGACGTCGCCCGAATAATTCCGATGATGCGCGAATCTCATTAGGGGTGCCGTACCCTAACAGTGATCTGCCATCGCAATAACCGATTGTACGGTTTGGGAAAGACTGAACTCGAACATCAGTTTCTTTACCAGCATCTTTCCTTTTTTCACTATTCCAAACACACTATATGAAGCTTTGGAATCATTATGCCTAAATTAAATCAATCGGCAGTTACGAGGTTTTCGTTGAAAAGCGACGATTTGTTATATATCCCTTTGAAGTTTTTTGATATGTCGCATAGCATTTCACTCGGGGGAACAAAATTTAAATAGTTATCTGCAAGGCATTAAAATTTTAATAAAAAAAACTGAGTAGTTTTGGAATGAATAAGTTTTCGTTTTTTTTTGGGTTTTTTTTTCTTCTTCTTCTTTTTCTTCTTATTTCCTCTTTGTTGGTGGTTTTTTTTTTTTTTTTTTTTTTTTTTTTTTTTTTTTTTTTTTTTAATCATGGATTTATAAAAGAACGATAAAGATTTTTTAGGAATTATTTTATAGACAATCAATAATTGATATTTTAAAAGCGTAGTTTAACCCTTTCTAAATGAATAAGCTTTAGAACGATCAAACTTAAAACTACTGTAGATCTATGTCAATATAAATGTTATTAAACCTGGTACTACCAATATGTACATTAGAGAATTGAAAATACCGAAGGAAAAGGAAAAACTGTTGTCAATTAGCGTTTCTTATTTTTTGCTATTTATGTATTCCAAAGCTTTGTTTGATAGAAACTGAGAAGCAAGGAAAAAGACACAGTTTGTTTGGACAGGAGATTTTCCGGTATTAAATTCATGAAATCCGAGGCTTATTGACTTGAAGAGCCCTAGGCCACGCAATTGATTTTGGTGGTTGATCAATATTTCTATTATAAATTAGAGCTATCCAAATAGTTTTTATTGAGATTTTATCCTTTTTCAAAAGACAGATTTTGTAAAAGTCTTACTCCAACGCATGGGAAGCATTGTTAGAAAAGAAGAAGCTATTAGTAAGCAAATCATTATTTCATTATCCTATTTTATTGATGTTTTCAAATCTATCTTGTCTAGAGATGCCGAAAACAAGCCCTTGTTTGGGAAAGGATTAAGTTGGTATTTTACAGGCTTATAAAATGCCGAGAGAAAATATTACGCAACGATAAACTTTAACCGCTTCCTTGTCAAATCATGTAACCCTACATAGATTCCCACTTTCAATTAGCACGGTGTATAATCACGTGACTGAGAATTTCCGATAATCTTCAATATCTTTTTTAATACTTGACCAATTTGAATTCGGTTTGAAGCAGAGAAGGTGGGAAAATGCAAGGAATAAGCTGGGGTATTAGATTTTTGAAAACTCAACTGATAAAAAAGTTATTGAAGATAAACCAAAATTTTGGTTGGCGGTTAGAGGAAAAAACAAATCGGTTAGTGAAAGGTGAGTCTCGTCATTTGATCGAAATGTTCTTGTTTCTAGCTAGAAAATCAAAAATCGGAGAATATCATACAACCCTTTATTCATTTTCACATATTTGTGAGCCCCATCCAAACCCCGATTCCCAGAGATTGGACGGAAATTCATTTTCTCCCGTTGCTAGGGTAGCACAAATTTTGACATTTCAATTCTGGTGTGCGTTTGTCCACTTTCCGAGTATGAATGGTTCAAAATCTGCGTGTATGATAAAAGAGTTAAATGTAAATTACATCGTGCAAACAATATCTTAATAACTTACTGTCGATCTTTGAAGAAAATCAGTTCTTCCGGTCAGTTTATGCTTTAGGGGATAGGTTGTGATTAAGAGAATAGGTTGTGATTTAGAAGACAGAATGCATGCATCGCATTTAATACTATTTGTCATTGTTTATATGCAAATCAAGCCAAACCGAAATACTCTATGTTATCTGTCTATTTTCAAAGGCTGAGTGAAATGGCATAATGTATTTTCACGCCCAGTAAATTGAAAGATCAGGGACAAAAACCTTTAACATTGTCTGCTTGTCTCATTTTCTGCCCATATGCATGTCATAATTTAAAATGAAAATTTAATTTAAGAGTGCGTTTGTGCGTTCTCTTTTTAACATTTCATACACATGATATTCTTGTCTGCTACATCTTTGGCGTTTAAAAAATCAAACATTTAGCCATTTTGGTAATGGGTTAAGTGTTTTAAAACGTGTTTTCAAAATGATTGGACTCCTTTATCTATAAAGAGTTACAGATGTGAAAAGTAGAAATGTATATGTTTTAGGGCGAAAATATTGAGGGAAAGGGGGAAATGCTATTTTAGAGCATACAAAATGGTTGGAATATTGCACATTATTTACTTACAATAGTATCAAAGTTCACATGAAGACGCACAGAGTACAGCCAGACAGAAAGAAACAGAAAGGATAGTGCCTTTTTTATATTGAATATTATGAACATCAAACTTATAAATCTACCATACTTAACAAGCTTATGTTCATTTAGATGAGATAATGTCTTATTTATATATAACTGGTGTGTAAAAAGGTTATTTTCTATATCATATCACAATGAACTCGCTCTATGTCAAATAAAAATGACATTAATTATTAAGTGAAATAAGGGTTAAATCTTTGGACAAGACTAGTCTAGTAATGAGAGTAGTTTCAGTTTGGCTTAATTCGCATATAAACAATGACAAATGGTTTCAAATGCGATGAATGCATTCTGTCTTCTAAATTACAACCTATCCTCTTAATCACAACCTATCCCCTAAAGCATAAACTGACCGGAAGAACTGATTTTCATCAAAGATCGACAGTAAGTTATCAAAATATTGTTTGCACGATGTAATTTACATTTAACTAGTTTTTCATACACACAGATTTTAGACCATTCATCCTCAGAAAGTGTACAAACGCACACCAGAATTGACGAAATGTCAAAATTTGGGATACCCTTGCAACGGGAGAAAATGAATTTCCGTCCAATCTCTGGGAATCGGGGTTTGGATGGGGCTCACAAATATGTGAAAATGAATAAAGGGTTGTATGATATTCTCCGATTTTTGATTTTCTAGCTAGAAACAAGAACATTTCGATTAAATGACGAGACTCACCTTTCACTCACCGATTCGTTTTTTCCTCTAACCGCCAACCGGATATCCTCTAAACTTTTTTTCATTCACAACAGTGTTGTGATTTAGTAGATAAGCGGCTGTGTAATAGGTCGCTTATCGGCGACATTGGCAGCGAAAGAGTTAATAAAGCATTTAGAGATAGGGAGAAAATGTTGGTTTTCTCTCAAGTGCTTTTTGCAATATTATACAAGCGTTCAGATGCATTTTGGTAACATTGGCTTTGTCTTCAGCAAGCCTTTTGATATGAACTAATAAACGTTTTTGGAAAATTGTTAATATAGTATTAACAAAAGTATGCTTACATAATGTATTTGAATTCAATCGTAGACGCACAGCCGTTTTCAACAATAGGTAAGACTATACTTTGAATATGATATACGTATATTTTGTGGCCGAACTCGTGCCTTTTATGCTTCAATATCCTCACCTACATAAAATTATCATTCATCACCACTAAATGGATGATCGTTAGTATAAATTGGATGAACAGCTGGAAGAAAGGAAAGTTTGTAAGTCGACACTCGTTTTCTCGACATCAGATGAGTCGAAATTCCGCCTAAGTCAAAGTGAAAGACGTCGCGCACGGTATTGTGTCACTTTTCAAAAAACGCTACCCTTCGCGATTCATAACTGAATATTGTATGAATTGTTTTCGTTCTCTTAACTTTGTAATAAATCAAAATGAGCGCAAAGTCTTGATATTTAGCCTTTATACTCATTTCAAGTCCTTATTTTGTATAAATTTGATAGAAAGATTTTTTGTTCGTAAATTCGGTGAAAAAACGCGTGTAACATGTAACATAAATGTCCAAGAGCGACGGATACGTATAAACAATTTTGCGATTAAGTAACATCAAACACATGGAAAAATATATTTTTTGACAGTGGAACTGCTGTAGAATGTTTTTCCGAACGGAAATAAAATTTCTACGTCGATTACGCCCAGTTTGTTTACCAAAAATCGCAGTGTAACAACTAAAATTACGTCACAGAAAAATTGACAATTTTGTTGAATATTTTGTTAATTAATGACTCAAATGCAACCAAACTTGATATAAAAAATACTATTTTCTCTATTTCTACAATATTTGGAAGAAAAGCAGTTAGCATGATAAACGAAACAATTATTAGGCCTATATAAAATGCGTGTGGACAGAAACTCTACTTTTTTACCCTCTAGACTTTAAAAGATACAAGTTCTCTTATTCATACAAACATTTAATTTCAAAGTGGAAATACTATTTTTTTCTTGTTGATCATATCAAAATTTCGACGCAAAATAACGAAACGTGTAAGAGATATTCAAATTTGTTCGTGTGGACAGAAAAGTTATAAACGTAAACTTTTTTTATTTGACGTAATCTTGAAATTATCTAATTGGTGCATTTGTTAGATGAAAAAAGAACTAATTAAAGTGGCGGAAAAGCTGTAGAAAGACAAAAGATGGAAACATTTTGGTGTATTTCTTAAAACAACGTGGTCCTGTCTCTATAAATCAGATTAGGTTATATAGAGAGTAAAAATTAAAGGCGCAACACAACTGTCTACGCAAAAACTTAACGTTGTAAGCAATTGACGTTCGCTAGTTTGACGTTACATTTTAGTGCCACAATACCGTGCGCGGCGTCAAAGTCAAGTCCCGTCCCAAACAATGGATATCAAAATGTTTGATCAAATTAATTCCGAAACAAATACAGTCATTTAAATTTAGTAAGAAAACGATAGAAATTGCTCGTGTCGAGCAATTTCTTTCCTTTTCCTACTATATTTCAATCATGGACATATATATATGATGACCACAAATGATTGAATATCAGTTTCATCGAAAATAATCAAAATCGGATGAGACTAACTCGACTGTACTTAGTACTGGTAAGAGAAATGGCGAGAATCCATTATTATGTGCACCAGCCGCCACGACATGGCTAAAATACTGCTTTAAATGAAGTTAAACATTGTTCAAATCAAAATCGCTGAAATTCATTTTCGCGGTGACAAAATGGTTGTTGATTGAATGATTTTGTAAACGATATTGAAAACATTCAGGACAAAGCAAAATATATTTACAACCTTGTGTTTTGTCAAAAGGGTAAAAGAAAAAGGGGTTGTTTTGGCAAAGGTTTTGATTAACGATTCATATCGTCTTACCGGCCTATGAATAAATGATTTGACATTTCATTAACCACTCCATGGCATGTTTCGACGTAATATTTACGAATACCGATTAAAGGGATATTTCATTCTCAATTTGATTTTTTTAATGCCAAGATTGATTATTCTAATGGGAATAAATGGTATCAGTTTTTTTAAGTTGTTGATGATAGGCGATAAACACGCCTTCAAAGTTGAGACAGAAACGACAAATTCTATATACATCTGAACTGTTGTGGACAACAATTTGTTTAATTTTAACACAAAAATATATATTTCTTGTAAATGGCGCAATATTTTGGCTTGAAATTTTCATAAGAAAATATGCTCTTTATGATAAAAATGAAAGTGAAATTTATGAGAAAAAAAATCTAAAATGTCACTTTAAACATTCCCACTTAGTGACACCTTTAGAAGCCCCACAAGATAAGGCTTTGGAAAACATTATAGAAAATGGAGAAATTGCTTTTTAATAAGTAATTTCTTCGACTTCCTCCCATAATATTTTCGACGGAAAGAGACAAATTTGGAAAAAAAATGTAAAATTTTGTTCTGTCTGCAACATCTTTGAATTTAGACTGAGTCTAAAATTTCGCCATCTGGTTATAATTCAAAGATTTATTTCCTTTTCTCCCAAAGATTTCCACACGGTACCATAGCTAGCCCTACATGTTTTGCAATTACCTTGCATTCAATTTGTAGTCTGGGCCGCCTTTGAATTTATTTTGTCGCTTTTCAACGAAAACCCCGTAAATGCAGCTTGTTTTAAGCTGCAGTTACGAGGATCTCGTTGAAAAGCAGCGTTTTGCCGTTTGGGTAAGGGTTACCGCTAATTACGCGCAACGAACCAATGTCTTCGATTTTTTAGCCTGGGTTCAGTCGTCAATATACAATTTGGTCAATAAGATAGCGCATAAAAAATCAATACCCGTTAGATATCGCGGCATCCGTTTTTGATCGTGTTGATCTTTGGACCGGAGAAAGTAAAGGAGGGAAAAATGATCAGTCTGGAACCCAGTCTATCGATTTTTACGCTCTCTTAATTAATCCGTTATCTCACAACGCTTTCCCAAACAAAACCTGGTTTTGACACCTCACTTTTGAAAATAACTTTGAGAGAAAAGGAGAAATTGCTGATAATCAGAATTTTCTCCTTTTCCCTCTGTATTTTCTGTGATTCGACGTACACCGTGCTAAATTTTATACATAATATTGTGTGCTCTGTAAGTGCTTCCGATTTGGACTGGTCTATAAGTGTATTGTTCGAGAAATGGATTATTAAGTTTCCACAACGCTTTGAAAGGTTGTTTTTCGGAAAGACTTGGACCGGAGTAACATATGAGACAGATTCGCTCTTATTCCATACCTATTAAACCCTTTCCCCAAAAGACCTGCTTTAAGACATCCCCAACAGAACATTCTTGAGAAAACAATAAAACAAAAAGAGAAAAATGAAGAAAATTGACTCAATATTTTCTCTATTTTCTCCATACTGTTTGAGGTATTTTCGATTGCTTTCTTAAACGACATGCTTTCGTCGTGTGCAAACGGCTTTTCTATCGGAACAATCTAAACTGTTGCCCGTTTGGAAAGGTTAAAGAACAACTGGAGCAATTAAATCTTTCAAACAAATGGTGCATAGAACTGAAGCCGTTTCCAGAACCCAGAATTCGCAATTATGGAATAAACATCAGTCTATAAAAGAGTGCTTTAATTACGTTACGTGTTACTTCTGAGTCTATAATTAATAATCAATATCATTTTATATAACCTTAACAAATCAATCGAATCCACAGCAAATAAGCTCAACGAGCCAACATTTCAATATAAAGGAAAACCCATTAGACAGAGGTAGGCTATTCGAGATACAGTAGATATTCGCGTTGACGACATTGGATAAGTCGATGTTCACCTAGACGACAACAACAAGTACGAATACTCTATCACCCATTATCTACAGTGACGCGCTTTGACTCCCTTATGATAGATTCGTTATTAAACGAGAATTATTTCAGTTGTGTTGATAAAGCAATCCAACTGTAAAAATTCTCGTTTAAGGACAGATCCTCCAGTTGTTACTGCGCAACTTACTGCGCATATCCTAAATAACGAGATAAAGCTGTTTCAGTAATTGGCCTTTTTAGCAAATGTATTTTTTACATTTAGTTAATGTTTGGTTGATAAATGACAAGACCCTTTTCGGTTATTTCAAATTTCTCTGTTTGGTCAATTAAAGTGTAATAGTACTCGGATGGTACATTTTGCTTTCTTTTATGCGTTCAACATGTGGCGTTAGCGATAGGAAACGGAGCAACAAAAGCAAAGTGGTGTCTTTATGAGCTATTCCGCTTCAGGTGGACACAACAGATGACGCTTTTTATTATCTAAAGCTGGTAATAAGGAAGAAAATGGATAAAAATAGTGAAAAAAAATCGGACAGAGCTGCAAAAAGTAAACCAAATTTTATTTATAACTAAGAAAAACGCTTGGTTTGATATATTTTTCTTTTTTTGTTTTTGTAGGTATGACCAAGCACTATGTCTATACCAAAAAAGAAAAATTTCTTACCGCTGGAATATTTTTTATTATCAGAAACGTTGCGAAAAAAGAGCAATTTCAGCCATTTTTGAAAAAATGTTTTACTAAAAATTTCAAAATCATCACTAAATTTTCCCAAATTGATACTCATTTAGACAGAATAAAATATATTGAACACAATAAAGACTTATTTATGTAATCCTAGTCATTTCGAACACCTTTTTTGTGGGTATTTAAGTGACACCCCATTTTTGCAATTTTAGACAAGAGTAGTCTCCCTTGAAATCCAATAGCTTTTTAATTCGCTTGGTGACCTATAGTTTTTAAGTCATTTTTTTACTTCTCATATATTTAAATATCAGTACAGAAAAAATAAAAAAAAATCTTACCGTAGGAAATAAATGGAGGATCTGTCCTTAATAGTGAATCTATTATACTAAAAAAACATGGGATAAAATTGTGGAAAATGAAGAAATTGCTTAAGGCCAGTAATTTTTGCTTTTTCTACAATCATGTACGTGTTCCGTACCATTTCTACAATTTCCCCGTTTTTTCGCGAATTTAAGAAAGAACAGGCTGAAGCAAAGTACGTAATACTATGATTGTTGCACATGAAGGACCTTAGTATTGAATCGAAACAAGTATGAGTTTTTGAGAGAAAACGCTATTTTTGATGAAAAAACCGGGGAACGTGTAACGTACCATATTCAATTTCCCTCGAAAATCGTTCCGATTCGGCTCAAAACCTCGAGTGTATCTCAGAAACTACATGAAGCCTAGAGACGAGACAGACATCACTTAAAAGCACTCGGAATGCGCATAGACTGCGCTATATGGTAAGTCAAACGAATGGAGCAGTACTTACAATTTAGGGAAATCTACCGAAAATCGCTAATTTTCCGCCGTCTTGCATCCGTATATGTACCCATTTTGATCACGTGATGATCCACCCTGACAATGTTTTCTAACGCAAAATCAAAATGTTTTTAAAAATTCATAAACTTGAAACTGTCATCTGCATCACAAAATTTGTCGTCTGGTAGTGGGTTAAAAGTATATCAAGACATGTTAAATGTTATGTGGGAATGGCTTAATACTCTTCTTGACAAAACCTTCAACAAGTTGAAGATGGACAGATCATGCAGGGAATCATGTGATACAGCAATTGAATAGAAAGTCTTCAAGAATTCTTCCAACCCTTTTCCAAACGACAAATTTTTAGGGTGTTTCAATTTGAAATCTGTTACAGACGACTAATTTTATGTTACTAAAGGTGCAATTTGCGAATACTGCAGCACAGAAAACATTGAGGCAAAAGAAGTAAATGCTGATTATCAGCATTTTCTTCTTTTGTCTTAATGTTGTCCCAAATTATTTCTTCTAGGGACGTCAAATCCAGGCCTGGTATGGAAAAGGGTTAATATATGACCGGTTTGAAATTGATTTGGAGCAAAGAAGGCGAAAATACGTCAGGTAGGGTATTTGTTGGATTTGATAGATTTTTTAAATATCTGCAGATAAAAAAAGTTATTGACGACCGAGGAAATTTTTACTTGGTCGTCAGTAACATTTCTATCAGCTTATTAATTTTTCAAAACTTCCACGTCTGCTTCAAACATTTTCATTGGTCATAATTATATAGTAGGACAAAAAAGATACGCAACCCCAATTTTTCATAATATTTTCGACAAAATATGTTTTTAATAGCTGTTGAGTACATTTTTAGGTTAATATACCTGCATCCATACGCATAAAAACAGTGCCATTTTCTTCAGATGTCGTACATTCATCACGTGACACATGGTAAATTGTTAAAAACTGATTATCCCCTGCCGTGTCTTCTAGATGACTACTATCAAAACAAATTTTCATCAAACGCAAGCTAGAACATAGACAAAGAAGATGCCAAAGCGTTCACACACTTTTCACTACGCTACACATAGCAGGGCTAGGCCAAAACCAGCGCCTAACTGCAGTACCTATATTGTTGGTGGAAAAGGTTAATAAATGTTGTCGTAAGATATTGATATGGCAAAAAATCGACGCATTTTGACTGTTTACGTTGTTTGCTCTCAATTGGATCACAACCGATTGAGCACGAGGCAGACGTGCAAGAGACATGGCGTCAAGTTAGGACCGAATAATCACGTTAACCCTACCTACGGGATAGGTTTAAGACTGCAACGGAGACCGCTAATAACTCTTTTGGACTTCACAACAGTCAAATATCAGACCAAAATGAACGAAACAGATTGTTTTTTTCGACCTCCGTCCAATTTTTTTGTCGTACATGTATTGTGTTGACGCGCAGTTTAAACTGGGTGTTTTCTTACTAATGAAATTGACTACCAACAATGTTTTGTGAACTTTACAAGGTGAAATTTTATTGCTTAAAATGTATTAAGTTTTGTTTAAATCTGATTTGATGTCTTTGCGTAAGAAGGAATTGAAAATGAAGTTGCGTTTCTTTTTTGTTTCAGTATATTAACAGCATAGTCGTAAAATACCGTGTAATGTGTGCCACATGATTCCCCGCCGTGACTGTTTGCAACGCAGGTTCACCTTAATGGTCAGCAATTGATATCAACCCTTTCCCAAACATCAACACTTTTGAAGACTGCCAAATATTGTATTCTATATGATAAAACCAATGGTATTGACTATTGAAAATAAAAAAAATGCAATCTCTAGCACTAAAAGTCATGGGTGAAAAGGAGAAAATAGACTGGTTATCAGTATTTCCGTCTTTTTTCTATGATATGATTTCTGACTAAGCGCTTGATCTACGACATTTAAACTTATGAAAAGGCGAAATTGAAATTAAAATAACATTTATTATGTCCTGCGGCCAATTTTTGTAATAAAACGGACAGGATTAGTTTATCCATTACCAAAACCATAACATTTAAGACTTTTCAAATTTAAGGCAGTTTCAAGGTATAAATCATAGTGCAAAAATTGAAACGCTCGTCTTGTATTTGATAGAATAAATATTGTAGTAAATGGGGGAAAAGACTGGTAATCAGGTTTTTTTCTTTTATTTTAATGATTTAAAAACTTTCTTCCCAAAGCCAGTATTGACGTTTATTTTTGTGGCCAGTGGCCAAAGGGGAAATCACACGGCACAATGAATTGGAGAAATCTAACATAACAATACTAAAATCGAAAATTTCTTGATATCTCTCTCTAACTGTTTTGTGTGCTCTTTTGTTGTTTTTTGATCCACGTGTAACCCTTTCCCAAACAAGACCTGATTTTGACGTCCCTGATTGAATAAGCTTTGGGAAACATTGATGGATAGGTACAAACTGCTGATAATCAGCATTTTCTCCTTTTGACCTCAATATTTTGTTCTCTTCTATATTATTCACATTTGTTACCTTAAGGTTTACGAACCGAGAATGAAAACACCACTTTCTATCCATACGAAATGAATCTAATTACACACACTTGTAAATACACTTCACATAAGTTGATTCACCGTTCCGGATTTCAAAATTATACTTCAAGAAGAGGATAATTTAAATATATGTGACCCATCACGCTAAAAGGGACCTTATCGGATGTGTGAAAAATATCGACCCTAGTCAGTCTGCGCAGTCCGCGCAGCCAGACTAAGGCCGACACTTTTCACTTTTATGCAATTTTCTAAATCCGGAATGCTTTCCCTATCTTGCTGTATGTTAATTTTTCGCATACAGTATCTGGTTGATCTGTGCTGGGTCTGACAAGTTTGTCAAAATTTGGATTTTTGGAGTTCGGATAAGGTCCCTTTTAGCGTGACGGGTCACATATTATTATTTTACTCTATATTCATATGCAAGGGAGGTAATTTTGAACATTTTTGTCAAAAATTTCCATAAGTATGCATTTATTCAAAATTCTTAACCATACAAAATACTTATGTTTGTATTTGGAATGGAAATGTTACACAGTTTAGGAAATACTGGCACTTTTCAAAGTTCGCCTCTGGGTCTGCATTTCATTCTCAGTTCGTAAACCTTAAGTAACATATTTTTGCCATCTGCAGCAGCTATCATATTGGACTACCATATTTTGTTGATCCGCATACCCGTACAATGTCCGACCAATGAACGGCTTTGAATTGCCAAAACAATGCAAGTTTTATGGCTACAATAAACGTAGGATACGTTTGATGTCATATAAAATGCGGATTGTATAGAAAAAAATGTTTTAAAGTATAATATACCATATACACGAATCTACGCAAACATGCACAATCTTTCTACTTTACACATTAATCCATTCCCAAACAGCTAAATATTAGACTGACTCAAAATTCAAAGAAAACGCAAACAACATTACAACTGAACGAAATTTTAACATTGTTTGGTCTTCTGTGCAGAAATCACTGTAGGAAACGAAGAAGTTGCTTGTCTTCATATCCCACAATGTTTTCAAAAGATTTTGCCTTGTGAGGTAGGGCGTTAAAAGTGCCATTATGTGGAAATGGATTAGTCCGCCATCATCGAGTTTCAAGTAGATGGTCAACAGTATGCACCACTGGCAGCCACATCACTTTGGTTTTCAACCATCAAATGTACCCGTTTTATACATCTGTGTGAAGAGAAGCGCATTCACGATGGGGGGATTACGTGACACAACATTTACGATATGATTTCATGATTCGGTTAATAAGACCAATTTGAAAAGATTACTTTTTCATCAGCTGTCCGATTCCTGTCTGGTTTTCCCACCTTCTCCAAACCAAAATTGCTAATAGACTATATTTGCAAGCATTCTTGAATATGTTTTGCACTTACTTCAATTGATGTATCACGTGATTCATGTAAAATCAGTGTCGGAGGTTGACTGAGTCACGTGATTATAATTATAAACAATTTGATTGGCCAATCGAAATATAAATCACAGCTCTGATTGGTCAATCCAATTCACGGACCTGTATCTGTCGCAAAACTATCCAAATCACCAAATGCTATCAACGAATGACGAACATTCACTGCAATCGTGTTTCTAACATCGTTAAATTCCGTCGTTTTCCGACGCATTTCGTCAGTATCCGGGCCCCAATTTTGCGACCGACTCCCCCAGTAATGTAAAAGTATCAAATCGGTATGACTCGGGCTAATAGCTTGTCCAGTTGTCTGTGCGTCGTGCATACCGGCCTGTTTTGTCATCGATACTTTATAAATAGGTTTAACATTACCGTTGAACGGTTTTGGCGTAATCCTGTTAATTCTCTCATAGAAAATATCACGTGTTCGATCCCCTTGACCCATAAGTACAAAATTCGCTAGTCTAAGGTTTGAAACATTTGGTCCTTGTTGTTGTAAATATCTGGTAAGAAATCCCTCACACCTGTCATTCGGCGAGTATGGATTCTCGTCCATATCAAAGTTATAATGCCAAACAGCCTCGTTTTTGTAATGTTCGATCACGTGATTATAACAACCGACCTGGTTTTTGGGGTTGTCCTGCTGATATGAGCTTGAACCCGGTATTGATGTGATATGGTTCCAGGGAATCACCGTGAGTAGGCCTTGGTTTATGTACGTAGTTAGATCGCGGTCGAATCGCTCGCTCTCGTTCAGATAGTGTACACAGATATACGCATGCTCCGCCCCGGCCCAGAACTGATAGTGAAGCCATTGTTTGAGCTCTCGGACTGTCCATCTGGCTAGATCCTTTTCGTACAGACGCACACGCAACACGGACGCTATAAAATACTTCGTTCCATTGATTGGTTTAGATTTCTTCTCGTTTGGATTCCTTAAATTATATTGCCATTTTGGTACGGATATTTTATACCCAGAATTCATTTCAAAATATTTCAACATATTTTTCTCTTTAAGTGTTCGCATAGATTCCTCACCAACCGGCATGGTAAAAGGAGAAAAACAAGGTTTAGATGAATCACTAATTTGATTTATATCACTTGAAGCTTTCTCCAACTGTCCGTCTGTGTTAGCAATTATACTATCCTTAACTTCCACATCGACGACAGTAATATTTGAATGTAAGGTTCCTTTTGAATGTAAAATTTCGGATTGTTTCTGCACATTTAAAGTCGATACCGTAAGATATGTTCCAAGTCGTTTTTGTTTAATCGCCAACAGAAATAATCCGGACAACACCATGTACATGCCGAGCACAAAAATACATCGTCGCTTCGATTTCTGACTTAAATGGAGTCGTTTAAACATCATGCAGACTTCTAGTGTAAATCTAGCAAATAATCGTCCACGTTGATTTGAATGAAGTTTTTACGTGCACCTGAAAGAAAAATGAAATTTGACATTATTTTGTTACTGTGATACAGTAAATACTGCTGCTTTTCAACAAAAATCTCGTAACCGCAGCTTGTTTAAAGCTGCAGTAACGAGATTTTTGTTGAAAAGCGACGATATACAGTGCATACCATTTAAATATTGTTCCTCCTTTAAACTTCCACTTTGTCGACGAAACGAATAACTTTTTTGGTGCAGGCCGGGATAAATTTTATCTGAAATTAAGAAATTTGATATTAGCCTATTATGCCGCGTTATGTTCAACAGTGCAAACATAGCTGATTGTTAAACTCTTTCCCAAAACGACCAAATTAATTTTGAAGACTGGTCCAGTTCGAAAACTACTGCTGGCGACAAAATAGATTATAATAAAGAAATAACTTGTGTATAATATAGCATAGAAACTATTTAGGCAGAGGGAGAAAATGCTGGTTAGCATTTTTTGTCTCAATATTTTCCAAAGCCTTTCCTGATAGGGCGTCAAGACAGATTGTTTGGAAAATGGTTAAAACAATTGATTGAAATCATGTCAATGAAAATATCAGAACGTAGATTGATTTATTGAAAGAATGGTCATTTTTTGTTTAAATGCAGGGTTTTTCTTAAGGTAGTTCACCCTTAATGAGATTAATGCTACGTCAGAATTATTCGGGCGACATCGAAAACATTCGGCGGTGGAACGCTCCACCGCCGAAAGTTTTCGACGTCGCCCGAATATGTTCTTCTTTAATGCTTTTCGGTGGATTATCGGGAAATAACGGTAGATTATCATTTCGATAAACTCACCGCCTGTCCAGTGACATTATCAAAAACTTGTGCCCCGCTTTCGTTCATTTCACCCTATCTGACGTACTATAAGCCGGGCCAAATAAATGACGTCATCATAGGCGTTGCCTAGCAGTCACATGCAAAATGACGCGCTTTCAGAAATTCTGTCATAATTTTTTTGCATTTTGTCTAATTTTGCATTAAAGAAATAGAATAATCCTTTGTTTTTCGTATAAGATCGATTGATATTTCATTTCATGAACAACAAAAGCTACATTTTCACTCGTGGCTTCGCCACTCGTGAAAATAAAGCTTTTTTTGTTCACTCAATGAAATATAAATCGATCTTACACTGAAACAAACGATTATCCTCTATATCTTCGCAAGCCAAGGGTGACATCTACGACGTAACGTCGTTTCTGTATTCACCCTTGGCGTATTTAGTCCGATTTTCTTGGTCTCCTGAAAAGCGTTTTCATTGGTTCCAGCGAGGTCTCGCTGGAACCAATCAGATTGTCGACTGATACATTTGTTATGAGCAACCAAATCATGACAACGGGCGGGAAAAAGCATTGCATTTGCAACTCAAAAACGCGAAGATGGGCGATTTTTCATAAGAATTTCACTGCAATAGACAGGAATTCCCTAACTTTAATCAACGAATTATTATACTTTTGACAATTCGACCAAAAAAGCAGCTAACTTTTACATAATCTGCATGACGTATGACGCGAAAGACAACGCGCGTTAATGACGTCATCAATAATGGACGTAAACAACCAGCAGAACAACCGCTAGGCGGCGCTTTGCGATTTCAAGAAAGTCGGACTAAATCCGCCAAGGGTGAATACAAACGTAGGCGGGTTCAACCTTGGCTAGCGAAGATGGAATATGTTCGGATGCTTAACGACGTCGCATGAATAATTCTAACGTCACGTAAATCTAATTAGGGGTTAATACATTAAATAGAAATATTCACATAGCAGAAACGTTGTGTCACTGTGCCACAGCATGTTTACATGTACAGTGCCTGCGGAGAACAAAATACATTGTCGCATTGACTTTTGACTTAAGGTATTCCACCCTAATGAGATTCACGTGACGTCGGAATTATTCGGGCGACGTCGTAGACTTTCGGTGGTGGAACGTTTCACAGCCGTTTGTTTACGGCGTGACCCGAGTAGGTTCGGCTGAGTTAAGTCAATTTTCGACGTCGTGCGAATCTCATTAGGGATGAACTACCTTAAATGGAGTCGTTTCAACACTGTTCATCCCGGGCCGGAAGAAATTTGTATTCAAAATGAAGAAATTTGATATCAATATGCCGCGCCATGTGCAACAGTGCAAATTTTAAACAGGTTATTGTTAAACACTTTCCTAAACTACCAAAGCGTTCTCATATAGCTTCTTCAATAGCTAATACGAATAAAAGTTAGCATGTATCCTTCTAGGAATGTATTTTTCTTGCCTTATTTTTTGTAAGGATTGGCCAAGGGCGGATCCGGGGGGCGGGGGTGTCTAAGCCCAAATGGTGGCTTAAAATGTGTTAAATTTCGTCGCTTTTCAATGAAAACCTCGTGACTGCAGATTGTTTTAAGCTGCAGTTACGAGGTTTTCGTTAAAAAGCAGCGATATGTAACATTAAACCAAGGTTATATAGTCAAAATTTATTTTTTGGCCAATGCCAGGGGGGTGCGGACCCCCCCCCCCCCCGGGACTCCTCTCTAGATCTGCCCTTGGTGGCTGATCTGAAAACATGGTAAAATGCGAGAGGTCCCGGGTTCGATACCCGGCCGCGGGAAATGCCTTATCTGACAAAAATGTCACCCATCAACGGTTTGATATCCTGAACCGATGTGGGGGAGTAGCTGATGGCTCGGATAGGGTATTGTGGTAGTACTTGTGAGAGAAATACCAGGAATCCATGGTTAGGTGCTCCAGACGCCGCGATATGACCTTCGTAGTTGAAAACGGCGTAAAACCCCAATAAACCTAAACCTAAACATGCTAAAATGGTATATAGACTTTTGTCA
Source organism: Fragum sueziense (assembly GCA_963680895.1). NCBI lineage: Eukaryota > Metazoa > Mollusca > Bivalvia > Cardiida > Cardiidae > Fragum > Fragum sueziense. Next base: position 60,880,835 of record OY804598.1, on the reverse strand, counting down.
GACCCCGGCCCATATCTAGGCCTAATCTATCGACATGCATCTTACCCCTATCTTACAAAGGACTGGAGATAATTTTGAATAGTTTGTAAACAGTGCAATACCGGTATGTAGAAATGCATGGGCATGTTTGCAAAGGTATTTAACCCTTTCCCAAAAATGACTAAATTTAATCGGATCTAACCTTAAAAAGCTGATGCACAAAAACAAAATGCATGTTATTATAGACAGAACTTAAAGGACAAAATACTGACCATCAGAATTTTCTTCTTTTGTCTCAATGTTTCACGAAGCCATTTCTATTAGGGACGTCACAATTACAGTCGACACTCGTTATGTCGACATCGGATAAGTCGAATTCTCGCTTAAGTCGAAGTTCAAATCTGGTCCCGTCCTCATCAATAGACATATCTTTTCCAAATAAAATGATTTCGAACTGAATAAAACTATTGAAATATAGTAGGAAAAGGATAGAAATTGCTCGAAACAATCAATGTCTTTCCCTTTCCTACTATATTTCAATAATAATCGTACTTGATAAGTTTCAAAAACGGTCAAATATCAACTTTATCGAAGTCTAACAAAATCGGATGAGTCGAACTCCGGATATGTCGAGGTATTTTGACGGTCCCTCCGATTTCGACACAATGAGTGTCGACTGTAAGTCTTTTTTTGGAAAAGGGTAGAGGTAGAATACTTGTAATTGGGCTTTTTAGAGATTCCCATCGGCATTTTTCGGGCGATGTAATAATTCGGTAATAGAAAGTGTGTAATTTTTCCAATTCCTAATTCCCAAACATTGACGCTTTTTGACGACTACAAAATTTAAAAAAAAATGTAAAACTTTGTGAAAAATAAAGAAATTGCTTGTTACAAGCAATTTCTTCATTTCCCATAATGTTCTCTACACAGAAAGACAAAAAAAAATAAAATTGCATTCCCTTGGAATTGTAGTCTGCAATATCTTTGAATTCGGAATAGTCTTAATTTTAATAAAAATGTAAAACATTGTGAAAAATGAAGAAATTGCTTGTTACAAGCAATTTCTTCATTTCCCACAATGTTGTCTGTACAGACAGACATTAATCTGTGCAACTTCATTCTCACTTGAAATTGTCGTCTGCAACATCTTTGAATTCGGAAGAGTCTTAATTTTTGCCTTCTCCTAATGGGCAAAAAACGTGTCGTTTGGCAAAGGGTTTAACGATTTTGGCAGGCTATGACTTTTGTTATTTGATACTACGGTCAAAAGACATAATAATTTTAAAACAAAGACAGACGTATATTTGCAATCAGCTATTAATTGTTATACCCTGAATAAAATTGAGTTGAGTTGAGTTGTATAGGATATCGAGAAAAGAAATAAGGACATAATAATTTACTTATATTTGGTCAAACGAAAAGCTGTTATAGTCTAAGATCGTTGTTTGACGTATCTTATAGAAATACCCCGGGAAAACTGATAGACAACATTTCCTTCGTTCGTCTTAATATTTTGTGCTATTTTGTACACAAATCCTAAATTTAACAATATTCATTTTGTCGTCTGCTGTAGCTTTCAAATTTCAACACTCTGAAACTGTCTCGTCTGAGAAAGATTTAATTTTAAGTGGATTTTGTTCATCTTCAACTGCGATATGGTTGCTATTTTACACAATGCAAAATAATGATAAAAACTATCACGTTTCATTAACATTTTATAAATATTTTTTTGCAAATCTTTTTACTGTTTACCTGAATGTACTTGTATAAACTATCAAACGATATAATCATCATTAAGGTAGTTCATCCCTTATGGCATTCACACAACGTCGTAATTGTTCGTGTGATGTCGTTTATCCCCGTTATGTACGTGTACGAACCTACTCGGGCGATGTCGTAAACATTTGGCGGTGGAACGTTCCACCGCCAAATGTTTATGACGTCGACCGAATAATTCCGACGTCGCGTGAATCTCATTACGGATGTACTACCTTAAACGAAGACAGAAATATGTTCGTAGAAATAAATGGAAGTAAAAAGAAGAAAATAAAATACCTAAACGTTTACAAAACAAACGTCCAATAATCATCAATATTACCACATTATAATACCAGACTTTGTCAAGGGAGGTAGAATAAATAGAATACATCTAGAAGAAAATGGATTAATGATTTACCTTAACTTTGCCTTACAAATACGAAATGCCGATTATGATAAAATAAATTGAAAAAACACGTTCTTATGAGGACAATTAAGGCAAGAAAAATAGACGGAATGCATAGACGTGGCAATACAAATGACACTACGCAATTACAAAACAAGAATATCTACAAGGAAGTACAGAATAAAAAAGAAGAAAAGGGGAGAAATGAAATTACCTGAATTAGGCCGGACGGATAATACCACATTAATATCCAAGACTGTTTCCAGTGACGTAAAGAACGAAGAAATGATAGAGAAATAGAAGCAATAATACCTAAACGTAGATTTACGTCCATAGAACATAAATGAAAGCAAAAATAAAGCGATACTGTTTCAATCGAGGTATAGAATTAGCCCTTCCCCAAACAAGACCTGTTTTTGACGTCCCATAGGAAATAGGTTTGGAAAAACATTGATACAAAAGAAGAAAATGCTGATAATCAGTATTTTCTACTTTTGCCTCAATATTTTCTTAGCTATATTTTACACAAATTATGTATATATTAACACCCATTCTGTCATTAGGAACTTCTTTCAAATTGGAACAACATCGAATTGTGCTACTTGGGACAGGGTTAACTCTTTCCCAAACGTCAGAATTTTAGGATGATCCACTTCAAATACTGCCACAAATGACAAAATTGATACTGATAAAGATATGATTTGTGTAAAATATGGCACAGAAAATATTGAGACAAAAGGAGAAACTGCTGGTTATCAGCAGTTTCTTCTTTTGTCTCAATGTTTTCCCAAGCCAATTCTGTAAATGACGTCAAAATCAGGTCTTGTTTGGGAAAGGGTTAATAGAAGAAAAAATAAGACAAGATGTTTAGAACATATTGAAAAGAAAAAGAAGCAAACTACCTTATAGACTTGGTTTAACGTCCAACAAGCATAAAATAATACTAAATTAAATAATGATACAACACTTTTTAAAGCGAGAAATAGAAATAAGAGTAGAAAAAAAGAAAAGAAAATTTACCTTAACGTGGTCAAACTTCCAATAACCAACAATAATACTAAAGCTTTACAACAAAAACCTCGTAACTGCAGCTTAACACAAGCTGCAGTTACGAGGTTTTCGTTGAAAAGCGGCAAATGTTACATTACAATAGAAAACTGTTCCCAGCGGCAGAAAACAATATTTTCTTATCTAGCTACTTTGTTGAATAGCTGCTATAATTATTCGCTTCGTCGTGTTTAAAATTGTCTTGACCAACCTTTTCTGAAAGGACAAATTAGTTGCCTGCTATTACTTTAAAGCCACGTACGACAAACATGTGCATATAAAATTTGAATACGAAAAAGCACATAAAATATTGAGACATAAGGAGAACATATCATCAGCATTTTCTTTACTTTAAGCATCGATTTTTTTCTACTCCTTTTTTGTTAAGGGCGTCAAAATCAGGCTTTATTCGGAAAAGGGCAATTACTTTTTGTTTAATATTTGTATTTCTGATTCCGATTGTTCTTGTCTGTTTTGTAGGAACAGTAAGCCTACTTCAAGATCATGATTGTATTTTCTATCTGACCTTATATTGGAGTCGGGATCGGGAAAAAGGTCCCTTATGGCCTTTGAGCCCAACATGGTTCCAGATCAGCCTGCGTATACACGCAGTCTGATCAGGAGCCATGCTGTTCTCCAATTCATTTCACATGACCTGTAGCAATCGAAATAGAACAGCATCAATTTAGGCACCAACAGATCTTGAAATATGGCTTCCTCAAAGGCTATAAGGTACGTTTAACAGATTCTGGCTCATTTTTAAGGCCCAGTCACACTACAGCGTATAGAGCCAGCGTATGAGTAACGTATCGTATATTTCGGAAAATTATCTATACACACAACTTTTCAGAGTATGATGTTATTTAAGATCAAAGAACGGTTATCATAACAAAATTCTTAGCGTACCGTCAACGTACGAGTAGCGAACTCACTGCGTATTCCGAATTATGAGTAGCCGTATGAGAAACGAGTGCGGAACGTCAACCTAACGTATGATGAGCGTTAACAAAGGGAAGTATAAAAAAATGTTTCTGGGGGCATGTGCAGACAGTTCCTGAAGTACCCGATCTGCGATTTTCAAAAAACCATTAAACTAAAAGGACACTCAATGGTAAGAAGAAAAAGAAGAAGAAGAAGAAGAAGAAGAAGGAGGAGGAGGAGGGGCAGGGAGAGGAGGAGGAGGAGGAGGAGGAGTAGGAGGAGGAGGAGGAGGAGGAGGATAAAGCCTTCTTCTTCTTCTCTTACTTCTCTTCCTCCTTCTCCTCATCCTTCTTCTTCTTCTCCTTCTTCTATTTCGCCTTTTTAATTTTTCTCTTTCCTCTCCATTTTTTTCCTCTTCTTCCTTTTCTTCTTTTTCTTTTTCTTCTTCTTCTTCGTCCTGTGTCATCTTCGTCGACATGATCATCATCTTCTCCTCCTGCTGCAGCATTCAAACTGCTAATTCTAAAAAATATTGCGGTGTTGGTACTCAACGTATAAGAAGCGTACTCGGCGTATGAGTAACGTACATTCAGCGTACTCGACGTATGAGTAACGTATATTTAGCGTACCTCTAGCGTATCCAGCGTATGAGAAACGAATGACAAACGTAAAATTTATACGCTGTCATACGCTGAAAAATTTTGTGCATGTTCAAAATTTATTTTGGCCCTCAGCGTACATCAGCGTATACCGACGTACCCCAGCGTATGAGTAACGCATAACAACGTATCTCCTGCGTATTTCAGCGTGTACCAGCGTATGCCCCCAAAATCCATACGTTACTCATACGCTGGCTCCATACGCTGTAGTGTGACTGGGCCTTTAGATTGGGCTCTGCCCAATCTATTAAAACCGTTTACAGTATCAGAAATCGCTTCGCTCCAGACATTTAATTTTTCCTCTTACCCGCTGAGCTATGTGTTCAAGCCAAACTATGTGTTTTCAAACACCACAGAAACGTCCTTTATCAGTTACAATCTTCAACGTTTTTCAACTTTTTCACTTCTGCGACAAATAAGGAGGGGTTTAATGATTCATTTTAATGAAATTTCCGCTTAAATTAAATACTTATTAGTATGTTCAGTGTTTTTACAATCTTTTCGGTTGAGTAAAGGAGCTTGAATGCAAAATAGTGTAACCCTCAGAAAAATTCCATGTAGTATTAAGTGAAAGCGCTGACACGCGTCTGCTTAACCGTGCAACTATCTATTTGATAGCATATCCTTAGCCCATTCCTTGGATACAATGTGTGCGCTTTACCCTTTCCTATATTCTGACGCCTTTAGGTTCCAATGAAATATACTGACTGACTTTAAAAACGCATCACTAATTAAAGTTCATCCGGCAATAATATACAAAATACATAATCAACTTTGTAGTATTATATATTAAGCAACAGCTTGACATCTTCCCACTATTTCCTGAAAATTTCAGGCAAAAATCGATTAAATGACTGAGATATATAGCCATCTAAAGAGAGGTGGTGTGAGGTTTTTGACAGTTTTCTCTATTTAACACGTAACACGTAATTCCGCTCTGAGTATGAAAAACGTTCCACAATCGTGACCTCGTTGACCCTTGAATTGAAACAAAATCTTTATTCTTTTGGGCTTTGAATTATCTACCATATATTGCTGAAGATTATTCAAAAGTTTTGGCGTTCGTTTTTTATCATGTCTAGGCCCAACGCACCCTGATCTGATGATGACTTTCTGTAAGTATCTGTCACGGGCAGAATCGCCAGTAGTGAAAACCACAATATCTTATTCGTTAATTCACTGTTATGGCAAGAGTTTGTCAGTAACAACATTTTTGTATTACAATTGCAGTTGAAAACGTTATTGTAAACCAATTACGTAATTGACGTTGACGTATGTTATTATCTTGACGTAAGCTCGTTTTAAACGGTTGATCAGGACGCTGGTGCTCAACAGCAATCCCTGTCATTTGACTACGTTAATAAAAGTGAAAAATCGTCAATTGATTTACATTTATACGTCTCGCCCGTTCTCGTTGACAAACACCCGCTTAGAATAATTAAAAAAAAAATATGTGTGCTCAACGAACTTTGGTCTCTTGGCTTTATTTTTTGTTTAATCAAATTGATTGAGAAATTAAAGTAACTCCTGACCATTTGAATATGGAATATGAAAACAAAAATCCAGATGGTCACCTAAGGTGTAGTTACGTAAACGTTATCCATATTTTGCACGTTGACGTCGTGCGAAATAACGTGGTAACTGACTGCAATAAATTTTATTGGATATCGTGTCTTATTGGTTGAAATATATATCAGAAGTAGAAATTTGATCCTGTTGACTTTAACAACGAAAATATTTTGAAAAATAAATGATGCGTTTTTAAAGTCAGTCAGTATATATATATATATATATATATGTGTTTGGAAAACATGGTAGAAAATGAAGAAATGGCTGTGACAAGCAAGTTCTCCATTTCCCACGAAATTTTCTTCTTAGAAAGACCAACAATGTAACGATTTATTTGCTTGAAATTGGCGTTTGGTAATGGGTTAAGGATTTATTCTGCATCCACTTTTTCTTTATTGGTTTTTTTTTCAACTCTTGTGTGAAAGGCTCTTCCAAACGACAATATCTCAGAGTGGTTCAAATTAGAAAGAGTTGCAGACGACGAAACGGTTGACGACAAAGATGAAATCATGTCATGTACAATGAAGCACAGAAAATATTGGGACAGAGGAGAAAATACCAGTTATCTTTGTATGTTTCATATTATTTGATTCATAACAATGTCTTGTTTGGGAAAGGACGAATGGTTAGAGGGAGTATAGGACAAAACCCCACAAGGACAAAACCCCACCAGGACAAAACCCCACCAGTATATAAAATATAACATTTTTATGCTATAGAAGAAAGTATTTGATTATGGAAAACACATTTGAAATAAGAGTTTTAATTATCTTTCACAATCTATTACTCTATTATTTTCTTATTATTTGAAGCTTCAAATATTATATTGTATTTTATATATTTATTGTATTTTTGAAGTCATTGTTTTAAAACATATTTTTCAATCTCTTTTTGTGTGTGTTTTTATTATCATTTTTTTAGTCTTTCTTCCAAAAAGGCTATTGTTTTATATATAATACATGGAAATTATTGTGGTAAAAGGAGAAGTATGATTACTGGATATAAGTATTATCTTGGAATTTTCGTTTCGGATTAAGGTCCCAACACAAAACCGAAATGACCAAAATATCCACAACAAAGTTTATACGACCCTGGGATAAGCAGAACAGTCTGTTCATTCTAACCTGGGACTGTGCTAAACTGCATAAAGTACCAGTCTAGATCACCCATTCTCATTTTTTGGGCCGAAAACGTGTCACAAGCATTCTAACCATTGGAAAGGGACATTGTTAGTGTAAAATATACTTGTTCTGCATGCCATATTTTTGCTTAACCATATGTCTGATAAATTCATGTCAAACAACGGCGATCTAAACTTCCGTTTGATCTTAACCAGCGATTATATTACCCGACCCCCCGTAAAAATCAGTGTCACAACCCAATTTTCCGAATTTCAAAAGGTTGGTAAATCTCTGTCCAGAAAGCGATATACGCCGAATATGTTTCATTCGACACGTGGTGTATAAGAATATGATAAAATTACCTGGAATCATAAAATAAATTTGCTGTTTTGAAAAAAAATGTCTTTTCTTGCTCTGTCACAACTCAGGCGAATTCTACGTGACTATGTTTTTTGTATGCGCACTAGATTAACAACAAGCAAATTCATACCACTTACCACGTTTTTAAATCAATTATCCATATAGCTATTGTCCCAGAACATGTGTATCCAAATAATGGAAGTATTTACTTCATGGTAGCCATTTGAAATAGCTCCACCAAGTGTCGGACTTTTTTGCTTGAATATGTACGTGACAGCGATCTTTCATTTATGGCAAAGACCATGTCTAAATCTTTTTAAGTATATCAAAGCCTTTAGTATATACACACTATTGACACACAGTATGACAATATATTTTGAAACCACGTTAAGTCATCCTGGTTTAAAAGTAAGTTTTAATTTTACGTGACTGAATACAACGTGAAACTGAAAAACAAAAGTGACCATAACTTCGTTTGACAACAATCTAATTACTATTCATGACCTGTACTTGTACTATGGCGTCAAGTTTAAGTTTTTTTTCATTCATTTTGAAATTCAACGACAGTAATCCGAATACGAAGGATGGTTTTGCTGGATTTACAGCCATGTATATTACTGGTTCAATATCATAATCTCCTGACAGGTGTGATATTTAAAGTTTGCATTAAGACTCAAAAATAGTATTTCTCTGATACACTTGCGTGTTCTGAATGTTTGTCTCTTAAAACAGGCCTTTAGCTGCAATCAGGATCGTCACGTAATATTCACTGATTCGTCAAGTTAAATTACACATCCGCTTCTCAACCTTTCAGACATTGAAACAATTTTCACTATTCTTTCCATGAATTCCTAGACATATCTATAGAAAATAAGAATTTGGACAGCTTTAAAGAAAGAAATGAGACACAAGATGCACCAGAGACGGGCAGTATACCCCCCATACCGTATGTGCTTGTCAAAAAACACATTTCTATTAGCAGTGACCTGTGATAGAGCCAGCGGTCCACGCTACATGCAAAATTTAAATACATTAACCCAAATGTAGATAGAAGATTCCTGAAGGATCTATATCTTAAGAATTCGAATAGTGATAGACAGTGAATATTACGATAATAACGCGGGTAGCAGACAAAATATCATTATCTTTATATCTTGGTATCTATGCCTTTGTTTCTATTTAAAAACCGAGAAACCGTACCATTATGTAAGTTTTCATTGCATAGTGATAATTTGAAATATTATTGTAGGAAGAGGAGATATCGCACACTGAAATCCAAATGGCTTAATGCTTTAGCAGAAGATTGAATTGGATTTCTTTAACTTCTATGTAAATATCAATAAACCACAATGTAGGGGTAATTTTCATTTCATGTAAATAGTACGTATTTCAAATCAAACAAATGTTTGTCTTTTAATTTTTAACTAAATTTACTTTCAAATAATACTACCCAATTAAAAAACAGGACTTGATTCTAAAGCAGTTACTATCACTGAATATTACGTGACAAAGGATCAAATTTCGTTAGGTCGACATATTGTTTTTATTTTTACGAAATACATGCTAATTTATTTTGAGTTTGATAGAACATAAACTGACGTCCAAAAGAAACGCCCCAATGAAATTTGTCAATATTTTTCTTATTCCTATTACAGTGTTAGTGAAATGTATACTGAATATTATCATTTTGACCGACAATTACAGCAAATGAAAAAATATGCGTTTCTATTCATTAACATGTCCATATCCGGTGACTGGTCACGTTTTCTACGTGCGCTACGTGTATGTTCATCACACGATGAAATTGGTCACATTTTACACAGTAACATGTGTTAGTGGATATTCAACCACGAATTCAAAGATTTTCTTATGAATCATCCGAATTGAAGGATTCCGAGACTAAATTCTGAAAAAGGAGCTCGTAATTTAGCCATTTTTGAATGCCACGAATGCACAAACAAGTCGCAGGACAGTAAAACATATTGTGTTTCTCGATTCGATGACTTGATCGACGCGTTAGATTTCTGCAAACGTTTATTGACCGGCCACGCTCAACTAGACCTCACGTAACGCCTGTAAAGCAAGATAATTCTCCACGTTAACGTCATGTACGTTTCAGGTTTGTGACGTTGGAATCGACGTTCTGTTGAATAGTTTGTAAATGTGGTGGCCAAATAAGTGTTTTTCTGGCAACTGTTGTTGTTGCAAGTAACGTTTGAAATAGACACACTGCTCGGAAAACAGAGCTTGTAGATAAGCAATTTTCGAATACAGAAAAATCAAGAACAAGTCGTTTTGACGTCTTGTATTGCACGATTTGGCATCTTGGTCGACGAGTTAGAGTTACGGAAACATTTGCCAATCGGCCAAAGTCATATAGACCTCATGTAACGACCGTTATACAAGAAGCTGTCTTACGTTAACGTCATATGCGTTTTATGTTTGAGACGTTGAAATCGACGTCGGGTTTAGTATTCATTAACTGCGGTCACCACATAAGACGTTTTACGGTATCTTTTGTCGTCGCAAATAAAGTTTGAACCACGCGCTACTGATTTTCAAATGGAAATTCTGATACCGCCCTGTTTAAATGTGCCGTTTTTTCTAAACTTTAACAGTTTGATAATTTCTTTATCATCATTTTTCAACAACAGATAATCAAATTTACAGATGAAAATAAGTATGTGTAATTTCAAATAAGATTTACTGAATAATCGGACATTTATTAGGACTGGGGCGTTTCTTTTGGACGTCAGTATATATTGCTTAAAGAAATAATTAGTCTTATAAACTATACTGACTGCCATTAGAAACGCCTCAGTGAAATTTGTCATTATTTTCCTTAAGCCTATTACAATATTAGTGAAATATATGCTGTATATAATATTTTTGACCAACAGTTACGTCAAATGAACAAATATGCGTTTCTATTAATCATGATGCTCATTTCCGGTGACTGGTCACGTTTTCTACGTGCGCTTCGTGTTTATTTGTCATGTGATGAAATTGGTCTCAATTTACACAGTAACATGTGTAAGTGGATAGGCAATCAGGAATTCAAAGATTTTCTTATCAAACATCCGTATTAAAGGATGCAAAGGCTAAATTCTGAAAAGGGAGCTCACGGTATGGCCATTTTCGAATGCGAGAAATACGCAAACAAGTCGCCAGACAGTTTAACACATTGTTTGTCTCGATTCGGAGTCTTGATCGACGCGTTTGAGTTTCGCGAACGTTTATCGATCGGTCACGCTCAACTGGATCTCGTGTAACGCCTTTAAAACGAGAAAATTACTAACGTCAACGTCATGTACGTTTCAGGTTTGTGACGTTGGGATCGACGTTGTGTTGAGTAGTCGATTACTGTGGTGGTCAAATAAGTGTTTTATTGCATTTTACGTTGTTTCAAGTAACGTTTGAAACAGATACATTGTTCGGAAAAAGATACATTGTTCGGAAAATAGAGCTCGTATATGAGCCATTTTTGAATACGAGAAACTAAAAAACCAGCCGTCGCACGTTTTGACGTCTTGCATTGCACAATTAGGCTTCTTAGATGACAAGTTAGAGTGACAGAAACATTTGCCAATCAGCAAAAGTCAGATAGACCTCGGATAACGCCTGTTATATGAGAAGATTTCTCACGTCAACGTCATATGCGTTTCATGTTTATAACGTTGGGCTCGACGTCGCATGTAGTATTCACTAACTTTGAACGCCAAATAACACGTTTTACGACACCTGTTATTGTCGAAAGTAAAGTTTTAACCACGTGCAACTGATTTTTAAATGGAAATTCTGATACCGCTCTGTTTAAATGTGCTATATTTCTAAACTGTAACAATTTGATAATTTCTTTACAATCATTTTTCAACACCAGATAATCAAATTTACAGATGGAAATGAGTTTTTGTAATTTGAAATCAAATAAACTGAAAAATCTGATATTTAATAGGACTGGGGCGTTTCTTATGGCCGTCAGTATAGTTTCTTGCCATCATAAGTTACGAGAGGAATTAGAAGCAAGTGTTTTAAATATTGACTGTTTTTGCACATTAGTTCTAACAAATCCCATACTCCCGGTGCTAATTGTTCTTACATGTCTCGAGTTTATGCAAGTCACTTGAATTTCTAATATACAGCTATATATCGCCTTTTGAATTACCAAAACATTACGTCCTTTGTAACTTGCTTGAATGTTTTTTTACCAGATTTGGTATAATACAGTCGTGTCACGTAAAATTAAATGGTAGTTTTGGGGGTTCTTCAAATCATTGATGCAGGTAAAGACAGACACCTTTAAAGGAGTGGCCATTATTTATTTTTACCGTATAGATGTCATAGTATCATATTGTAATAAAAATATTGCAATTCTGTAAAGTCGGAATTTTGGAATTTTGCTGGTGGTTTTCGGCCGAAAAAATGAGAATGGGTGAGATAACAGTGAAAATCTTACCGTGATAACAGTTAAAATCCGAACAGTATAATCCATAATTTATTCACATTTGCACACTTATATCCATTTACTTTATATTAATTCATAAACTGCTAATGAAAACGGTCCACTAACATCTGCATGCTGTCCGATAGAATCGCGTGCAAAAGCGTGACGCACGTGCTGATTGAATAACACAGCGTGTAGGCTAAATACAAGGTGCGCGTAAATAGGGAACGATCTTATTATACGCCCGAATGGTCGAATTATGTTATGACCCCGGTCGTCCGTCCGTCTGTCCGTCTGTCCGTCCGTTAGTAATTTCTTGTGTGCGCAACTCCTCCTACAGATTTGATCGGAATTGATCAAACTCGCCACAATTAATCTCCATGGTGTCTAGTTGTGCACACCACTTACGGAATAGCAAACAGTTTCCGCGCTTTCGTGTGCTAAAAATAGATTTCTGATGGGAATACCCCAAACAACGTTTGCCGGGTACCAGGCTAATATTTTGTTTATCGGTCATGAATCGGACATTTTCTTTC